>VWZF01005471.1:506373-554508 GCA_013396755.1 Sclerurus mexicanus | reverse complement strand
GAGCGCCGGGTCCCTGCAGGGGTGAGGCGGTGCTGGAGGGGCCGAGCAGGAGGAAGAGGCCGGGGCGGTGCAGCAGCTGTGGCAGAGGGGCAAGGCGCTGCGCCCCGAGCGGGTGCGAGAGGGGCGCTGGGAATCCACCCCTCCGCAGGCAGGGCAGGGGCAGCAGCACCCGGGGGGGCACCCGGGAAGCACCCGCAGGGCTTGGGGGCGAGCCGGGAGCTGTGTCAGCGCCTTCCGCAGGGCAGCATCCCGGCGTGGGGATGCGATTCCCCGGGGCTGGCCGCCCCGCCGTGGGGGAGAGCCCTGGGAGCACTTGAACATCTTGTTGGCTTGTCTGTCATTTTCCTCGCTTGTTCAGATTTCCTGTTTTGAAAAAAAAAAAAACAAAAACCCTGGGCTGAGAGCTTTGTTGGGCTCCCGGCAGGAATAAGGGGGTCTGAGCTAACGGCGTGCAGGATGCCATTAGTTTGTGAGGCTCGGGACGGAGCGGGGGGAGCAGTGGCCAATGCCCCCGGCTGGATTCTCGCAGCCCCTGGAACTTGGAGCCGCAGCGTTCGGAGGAAGCGGCAGGGACAAAATGGACAGTTCATAAAAGGAACAATTGTGCACTGCCTGTTCTAGAGGGCACTTGCTGCCCTTCAAGAACTTTCCTCATCACATATGCTCTTTATACAGCAAATCTTTATCTTCTGTTTCTGGGCTTTTTTTTTTTTTTATCCTGGGCTTTTTTTTTTTTTTCTGTCTACCTTAGTCCAGAAAATGAAACTGGAACAGACATTTCTGGAAATGAACTTGATTGGTGCAGTTGGGAAGATGTGATTCACAGTTATAATGAACAGTGAAATTTGTCCCATTTTTTCACAGTTCAGGATTCGAATTGTGTGTTTCCTGATTTTTAACCTGTTTGCACAGTTATACTGGGTGGCTTTTTAACCCTTCAAATAAGGCATCCATACATCCATAGTGTTGGATTGCCAAGGGATACCCCAGGCATATCCAGGATGTAGAAGCAGCTGTTATTTTGAAGGCATCTGATGCTTTACCCTGTAAATTAAAAGGTTTAAATGAGCATTATTTTCTTCCTATAATCCCTTTTCTGTGCTTGGAAGAACCAGAGCTGTTGTCAATGGAATCTGGAGTTGGGGGAGATCAAGTATTTCCAGGATTGGCCAAAAATAAATTATGGGGTAAAGAATGTTGCTTTTTTTTCTCCTAGTCATGCAGCACAGATGAAAAGCTCTGAAGCTTTTAGTCATAACACTCTGGTCCCATGTTTTCCTTTTAATAAAGCATCCAGTGGGAGAATGTGACATAATTGGTTTCTTGGATTTAGAGATCTTGAAATGGCTGGTACAACAGAGGAGAGGAAACTCCAGCAGGGTTATGGTTTAAATACAATAATATGGTGGCAAAGTCATGTTGCTATTACATGGTAATCTTGCATTTCTCTTTCAAGAAAATGCTCTCTACGTGGTTGTGCTGCAGAACAGGCACTTTTTAAGTCTCGTCAGTGGCACGGAATATTAAATGTCTCTCCTTTTCCTTGCATTGCATAATCTGAGTGTTGTTCTCCCATAGCAGCAGAAATGATGGAAGAATTGCACAGCCTGGACCCACGCAGGCAGGAGCTCCTGGAGGCCAGGTTCACCGGGGTCGGGGTTGCCAAGGTGAGTGTCACTGCCTGTGGGAGCAGGTGGGACTCCTTACCCATCCTGCCTGCACTTTGTGTGGGGTTTTTTAATTTCTACACGGATAGTTTTGCTTTGCGAAAAAGTTGTGTTTTGACAACTAATTTGTGTGAAGTACAGGAGGAATGAAAATGGGATCTCTACGAGCAGATGTTCTGCTGTACAGAAAGTGTGGGGCTCTAATGAACTTCTTAGGAGTTGTTCCATCTTAAGGCAGCAAGTATACCCTGAAAACTCCATGGCAACTTTGTGGGAGTTGGGAATCTCCTCTGGCTCTTCCTTTCTGCAGGAAAGTGCCATTGAGAGCTGAATTAGGCCCCTGCTGAGATACAGTTTCCAGTGTAGTGTGTTGAATACAACATGTAACCAGACTGAATACATGGAGGGCTTGTTCAGTTCTCTGGGGTGCAGGAGATTATAAAATTGTCAGCCCATCCCATTTAACACACAAAGTGTTTGCAGGGCAGCTCTCCTGGGTCTGATCCACAGCCTGCCAGCAAAATCCCATCTTTGTCCTCACCTACAACTTCCCTCTGGACAGGAGCTGCTCTCCCTGAGCAAGGCACCTGCATAACAACGTTGTGTGGTTGCTTGGTGTCCTGGCACTAAGCTGTGAGTCCTCCAGGTGTTGGGAGTGTCAGTGCCAGTCTCTCTGAGCAGTGAAAGGGTAGCAGAACTCATCTTAAACTAGGTCAGGGATATGGAGTTAATTTTTGAGGGAGATACCAAGTTTTGGACAGCATCAAGGTAGAGGGTATAGCAACCTAGCATTGCTAGAAAATTGTCAGAAACCTCCTGGAATTATGTTGAGGAGAAACATTGTAGATGCTGCATTTCTTAGAAAAACGCAGAGTGAATCAGAACTTGAAAGAGTTTAGTTTTGAGTTCAGGCTTTTCTTTCTGCTCTGCTCTTCAGACAAGGTTAAGTCTGAGAAGGGAGTGTGAAGAAGTCAAATTCTCAGCTGTAAGAGAGTGTAGTAAGGAGGATTAACACCACAGGTTGTTAAGGGGTAACAGTTTTGGTTACTGAAATAGAAGTGTGGGGATTTTTTGATCTTTTCCCCTCCTCTTAAGACTTCTTAAATCTTAAGTCTTTTACTACCATAAAACTTTATGGTACTTAATGTATTGTGATTTCAAAAGACTTGTTTTATACAACATTACAACTTTTCATGTACTTTATCACCTGTTTCTCACCTTTTTGCCCCATTTTGTCCCTTTAGCATCTTTAGCTGTACCAGTATAAAGCCAGACTGGAATAGCTAGAACTTCAAAGCATAGACACTTCTGTAGCTTTAAAGCGGTGCCAACACGCTCAGTGCTCGCAAAGAATGTTAGGAACTATTCCTTTTAAAGGAATAACCTTTAAAAGATACAGGAAAGCAAGTCTTAATTATGTTGCCAATATGTTTGGAGCAGAAAGTACATGCCCTTTCCTGTAGGGGTGAATATTGAGAACTCATTTTTGTTTCTAGACCATCTCCAAGTAAAAAAAGCCTCATTTCTTAGAGGCCTCGCTTCGAGCAAAGCTGTTCTCTTGCTGAGTTTTATTTTTACCTGTTGTTGTGCAGTTTTACCTTGTACCAGTCAGTAAACTGTTAAAGTGCATTACACTTATTGCAAACTATATATATATAATATTTATTTACTTGCGTTCTTGCTAATTTGCACTAGATCAGCCAACCATTGATATGAATTAGCATGACTCTGCTATGTTGCAGCAAATCTTGGTTGCAATATTAATTTCAGCTACTACATTCCCTCCCAGGTTGGTGCTTCAAATTCCCTCCCTACCCCCCCAAGCCTCCGTCCGTCATGCTCCGCCCTGGCTTTGGTAGGTCACTGTCTTCAAGGGAATATATTGGGAAAGCTGTGGTACAATTGGTGGGATTCAACTGAGGTATTTTTTTAGCTGGCTCCAGTGAAATGTTTGAAGGAGAGAAGCGTGGAGCCAGTGAGTGCCATCTAGTGGGATGGGGCCTGGCCCATCCTCCTGGGATGGAAGGTGTCTGGTGCTGTTTATTGCATAAAAGGAAGAAATGTCATCTCAGATGCTCCACGATTGGGCGAAGGCAGCAGGCACTTGTGCTGAGCTTCCTGCCTTCCTCCCACTGGGTGTATCTCTCCGAGTGTTTGCTTTGCTTTCTTGAATGTTTAAAAACACAGGGTATGTTTTGGGCCTGCATAAAGCTAAAGCCTTAGTTTATAGCTGAATATAACTGCAGCTTCCAGCCCGCTGCCCCTCCGTGTTAAAGAACAACCACCTGTTTTGAGAAATGAATGAGACTGAGCTGATCTAGAATAAATTTTCAGGGTGGAAACTAGAAAAAAAAAGCTTCTAGGCATCAGTCATGGGATTCTGGAAGAGCTTTCCAGTAACAGTAGTAGAGGGCAGAAATCCTAAACTGCTTTGGAAACAGCTGTGCGCTGTCACCTCCTGTGGTAGCTGAAGGCACAACCCAATGACCCAGGTCATTTGCAGTCCCAAATGCCTCCAAATTCTGTTGCCAGTCTGTGATGAATTTTCTTACTTAGTAGCTGGAGAATATAATTCTCCAGAAGCTTGGAGTTAGTGCTTGGAATCAAATTTATGAGCAAGGAATGTTTCCAGGCAACTGTTATACTCCTGCGGTTCATCCAGGTCACTAAGTAGCTTCAAAAAGCCACTGATGCTTTAGATGTCTATTCTTGCCATATGGTGAGGTGCCATTCTTTCCCAAATTTGCAGAGCAAGTCCCTGAGTTAACACATGACTATCTGACACCGACTGTTCCTGCGTATTTAGCTGCTGTTTATATTTACTTACTGGGAAAAGCTAAGTGCGTTCCCTTGAGGCATTATCCTGACTGGGCACCTCAGATATCTTCCTTAGGTCAGGAGGTCCAGGAGACAAAACATGGGCTGTTTCTCTCAATAATGTTTAATTTTGTCTGTTCTCATCTTTTGCCTCCGTTTCCCCTGTTTGGATGCTGCCTTTAAGATATAAGAGGGGTTAACTCCTAAGGATTTGTGTCATTTCCACAGACTTTTCCTGGAATAAGAATATGGAATTGTGATGGGTGAATCTGTATTTGCATACAGCTTATCTCAGGTCTGAGCAGGGGAGATCAGGACATGGATCTTCTACAAGTTTGGTCTTTAAAACATCTGCAAACCAAGTTGTGTGTGCCACTTTTATTATAGTTAAACTAAAAAGGCTGAAGTTCCTCCAGGGAGAGAAACAGGGCTGTGGGAATCTTGGAGATCTAGCTGACTGTGCCAGAATTGAAGATGTGTTGGTCTTGGTTGTAGCTGGTGCTCCCTTTCCTGCCTCTTCAAGGTAATGCTGCAGAACATCTGCCCCTGAAAGGAGAATTGCTCATAAAAACCAGCATTTCCTCGTATTACTTTGGTTTTTACCCTTTTTGTCTCACTTTTGCAGTCCTGATCACTTCAGGAACTACGGTTCTGTGATCTGCTTAGCAGCAGTTTTAGCAGCAAAGTTACCAAGCTGAGAATTGTTGTTTGAGGATAATCATGTCTTCCTCGGAGGGAGGTGGTGCTGCACAGTGATGATGGTCCTTAGCAAGTGTCACATGCCACCAAAAGAACCTGCTAACAAGAGTTTTAAAACTTAGAACTGAATTTACCAGCTGCCACAGAATGTGCCAGGACTTTATGCCAGATACTTGAAAATTGTTTGGATGCTTCCCTGTGCAACATTACTTACTTCAAATGTGTTGTCTGGCTACTAGAGCCCAGAAATAGTTGTCAGATCCCAGTTCTATTTCTGCCTCTGAGCTGAGAGTTAGGATGTTTTGTGTGACCCTTCTGCCCAGTTTGCCACCAGCAAAATAAAAATGCTGTATTTCCAACCAGAGAGAACTCTTGAGGCATAATGGAAGCCAGGCAAATCCTGCTGCAAATCTGCTTACCCATCTGATAGGGTGGGGGTTACCTGTGAACATCTGAGAGTAGATTAACTTCTCGTGGCAAAAAGACCTCAGTGATTCGGGGATTTCATTATCGGCCGTAATACTGAGCTTTTCTAAAAGTCCAATTAAGAAGCAGGTTGTAATTCTCATACTTACGTGATGCTTGAAATAAGATAAGAATATGTTAATTAAACGTGTCTGACACAGTAGCACTGGAGCAGAGTAACTGTAAAACCACTCAACCATCTCGCTTTGGTGTGAACCTGTGTGGAGTCAGCACTAACTTTGAGTGGAACTAAGGATTGACTTTTTCCCTTGGAAATCTCTTGATTTGCTACGGAATTTAGAGGAACTCGAGTTAGCTTGGCTTGAGGTAATGAAGCATCTCTCCATGTCTCCTCCATTTAGATAGCAAGAGAATTTTGCAGTGCACGTTGGAGGCTCTGGCTAGACAGCTGGAATTCCTAGAGATTCCTTTCAGAGGGCACAAAATGGAGACTACCCAGCTTGAGTTGTGGAGTTATGGATCGTTTCTGGGAGCTTGGAGAGGCTGAGGAAATGCAGAAGTCATGGGAGGTAGGAGATAGGTAAGGGGGGCTGAGTCAGGCTGGTGTTACAGACAATCTGGTGGGAGCTCTTAGCAGGGTAAGCTGTTTCTATAGAAGCCTCAGCCATTGTGCCTCACTTGTGGCCTTTCCAGGGGCTCTTACAAAGGGAGAAATGACTAACCAGCTCCTGTGAGTGGCCACATTGTAAATTCTTGCCTTTGAGTAGGAGTCTTGAAAGTGCCTGCTGCTGTTGCATCCACTGCTCAACATGGAGGCTTTGTTGTGCATAGGTAGGTCACGGACTGCGAGGCAGCAGTTGATAGGTGAATCACAAGGGAAAAGAGCCTGCCAGCTTATCTCAGGGAGAAATTCCTTGTGGAGGAGGAAGTGTGTGCTGTTCTTGTGCTTGTCATTTGGGTAAACACTATAGGAACCATTAGCTTGGTTCAGATGACCCACGTATTTTGGATTTTTGCTGAGCCCCATCAGCGATTCCCTTGACAGGGCGCAGTGGATGAGTGGGCTGGAAGTGATAGCAGAGAAGTGCAGTATTATCCCAAAGTGGTCTATGCTACAAAAGCCAGATGACTTCTGCAACAGAATCCATGAGCCCTTCCTGTGTAAACTATTACATGTTTATTATTCCCCACTGCTACTTCTCTGGCAGTTACTCTGGTGTTAGTGTTCTTTGCCTTTGCTTACTTGGGTGGGTTTTTTCCCCCCCAAAATTCAGGTTCATTCCTTTAATTCCTTTTGTGTCATGACCACTTAAAAATGGTATGCTAAATTTAAGTACTGAACATTTATCCAATGTCAGTTGCTGAGTTAAATATAAACAGTCAGGAATGATAAAATATAAATTTGAAGGGGATTTTTATACACACACTCACTGACTGCTGGTTGAGATGTATAGCTTTTCATATCCACGTCTAAACCTGTTGCTCTAAGCAGTTGATAACGTGAGGTTATGTGTGAAATGAGGTATCTGGATGATCAGGAAAACTTGCTTTTCCTTTCTTTTGCCTCACTCACTGTGAGAAGAGGTGCAGCTGAGCACTAGGCCACATTCCTGAAACATGCTGGGTATTGCATCTTTATTGCTGTGAGTACAGCACGTTCTAGTGGACAATTTGTGTTTCCATTGCCAGAATGCCTCAAAGCAGGACTTTTTGCCAACTTTGCCGGGTTCAGGTCTTGTCTGTAAAGGTCTAATCCCTTACAGTGAGAAAGTGAAAGGTTCTCTGGAAGGTGATGGAGGGAGGGGGAGGCTCATGCAGTGGAAATGGGTCAAAACATGTCTGCAAAGAATGAACGGTGCATTTGTTCACAGTATCAATACACATGACAGTGAAATTGCTGGATACCTGTAGACAAGGACAAGCTGTTCTGGTTCCACAGCCAAGTAGTTGGTTCCTTCTCGCCCTTTCTAACTCCTGCATTGAGTTCAGTTTTACCACATTGTCAGTTTAGAGTCTGGAGGGAGGTTTAAAATAAAGGGCAAAAAAAAAGGGTTTTTTTGCTCTTTAAGAATCTGATCAGGACTGAACTACTCTTTTGTTGATTCCAAAAGTGGGTTTGATTCCAGCTGCTAGAGCTGAAAATTTCCCACACAGGGTAGTCGCCACAGGTAGTTGTAGTGCTGGAAGTAAGAAAAACCTGGTGGATTTTGTGTGAGGCCTTTTTCCAGCTGCTTGCATCCCAAAACTTTACATTCAGGTGCAAACCGAGTGCATTTTTTTGTACTGGAGAGGATGAACTTGTATATGTGGAAAAAACCCATACGGTTCCTAACTGTAGATGGCCTCATGGGTTTATTGTCCAGGTGAGCCAGGAATACAGGTGCTCAAGCACTGTCCTGTGTGAGCCACTGCCATTCCCCTTCAGCCACGGTGTTCCTGAAAAGCTGCAGTGTGGCATTTTGGGAGCAGCTGCTCCTGTCATTTGCTGTCCCTGTGCAAAATGGAGGCAGCGAGATTGAAGCAAATGTGGAAACGGCTTTCACTTTCATCTTCATCGTGTCAGAACCCCAACCTGCCCGTGTGAACCCAGGAAACAGTCATTTGGAGAGATGCTCCTGTACCTGCCAAGCCTCACCTGGCACGGGAGGTGCTGCTGGGGTTTGGGTTCCTGAGAGAAGGGAGGGATTTTGGAGGGCAGCATTTGGGCAGTTTATAAACAAGCTTTTCCATGGGTGAAAGGATCCGCTTTCTGTTGGCACTGCTATAAGATATTAGAGTTTTTCTTGACAGTGAGGCCTTCATGTGGATGTAGCTGAGGTTAGTGTTGGCACTTCTGTTAAATCCAGGGGCCCAAGGAGTAAATCCCTGGAATAACCAAGAGTTGTACCTGTAACATCTGTGAGCTGTCACAGTGGGTGGTGGGGAGCTTGCTTTGCTTAAAAAACACCTCTTACTGAAGAGGTGAAACACCTTTCTGGCCCTGAGCTATTTGTGTGATGAATTGAAGGGATAATGGTGTGGCTTAGAGTATAAACCTGCAATTTTTCTTAAAGCAATTTGCTTTTAAAAGGGAATCTTAAATGTTTAGCTTATTGAGATATTCAAGTGCTGGGTTTTGTTATTTTATTTTTTTTTGTTGAAGCAACTGAGCATGTCAATTTTAGAGAGACAGATTTGGTGTTTAACACTTACAGTGAACACAGAAGGTAAACAGAACTTTCTGCACATGCCTGCTTGGAAATTGGGGTTAGCAACAACTAGGTTATGTCACAGGTTGAATTTAATGGTGGTGTTTGTCTCATAAATAGAGGAGGGACAACTGGTCCCCTCACAAATTACCTACTGAGAGGCTTTTCTGGGGTGTTAAGGCTTCTCCCCCACCCCACCACTTGAGTCTTCTGCTCAAGAATATAACAAGAAGTGGCTTTGCCACAAGCAGAGATTGGTTGGTGGGGAGTGGTTACTGCAAATTTAAGAATGCTAAAATAGAATGAATCTTGGGGAAAAGATGCTCCCAAGTTATTAATGGAGAGCTGGTTTTATCATGTCATTCTTCCTCTTAATACATTCCATCATTCCTTGTGAATCTTGTTTTTATATCTTTGTCAAATTTGTCTCGATTTCTTAAGTTAGATCTGTAGGAGGATACTTTTGTGTCAGGCTAAAACACGGTGACTTTGCATGATTCACTTTTTCCTTTTAAAACCGGTTTTGATACAGATCTTAAATCATTTTCAAACTGCTTGGATATGTAAAAATGCAGATGTGTATCCAGCAGAGCCTGCAAAGATGCAGCAGACTCTTGAGGTACCTGGTTCCTATTTTGGTAAATGTATTCCAACCTCTGGAGCTTGTGCTTTGGCCTGGTGGGAGCAGCTGCTCCGTGGCAGGGACCATAGAACAGCCAGGTGGGAAAGGTGGTATTTTGGGTACCAGTTGTACTGCTGGTAACACAACTTTCACTTGTGCACTCTCCTAGTGTTAAAAAAAGCATAAAATGACACATTTAAAGAAAAATCAGTGGTACAGCCAGCATCTGATAACAGTAATAGCTGCCTTGCCAGATGGAAGATGCCTCTGAATGCTTAGCCCAGGGTCAAGCAGATGCTTGTCTGAAGAGCTGAGCTTGGAACTCCTGCTGCTTAACAAATCAGGAGGCTTTCTTCCTCAAACCTTAGGCTGTTATAAATACCACCTTGGCTGTTTTGTGGGTGTGGTTAAACGGAGCAGTCAGTATATAAACTGATACAGAAATAGCATTCCAAAGGCTGGATCATTATCCTGAGAAAGGATTGCCCGCTGGCCATCCCCTTGTCCTGCTGCAAACGACTTCTCGTGCTGTGTGGTGCTGCACCCACATGACTTAGGTTAGCCCAGAGATGCAGTGTTTGTCGGGGTGGGTCTGCCTTGTCTGGGAGTTGTTTCTAACAGTCCTTGCTTGTTTTTCACTAGGGTCCATTAAATAGCGAGTCTTCCAACCAGAGCTTGTGCAGCGTGGGCTCGCTGAGCGACAAGGAATTGGAGGTAAGCAGGCTCAACTCCTGGGGTAGTCGGGTGTAAGTGGATGTGATGGAACTCAAAACATACAAGAAACTGTGTGAAAGTGACTGTGTGACAGTCCTCTTAGTTTGGGGTGTGAAAGGGACTGTGGAAGTATTTAGTCTGGAGCTTAACCCTCCAGTCTTTGGGGCTTCCCACCCTTCTAGGCAGATTTTACCCAAGCCCAAACACGACATTTGTAAAGCTCAGCTTAGGAAATTGGTTTGGGCTGCATTGTGATTTGTTTGCTGGTTCTGGTATACTTTTGAACAAATAAAAGCCTGAGTGCATTGATGGAAAAGTTTGCCTTATCTATCAAATATGTGGGTTTGCATAAGTCTGTACAAGGCACAGTTTTTATGGATCACTCTCTGGAAGTGTGGGGAGGAGAAAATTGATGCTTTGTCCCCAATTAATCTCACTGCTTTAGGATTAACTATTTCAAATGCTCGCTAAAGCAGCAGAATGAATTGCGGAGTTAGATTTTTACTTTAAAATTCCATGTTAATACAGCAAAATCTCAAATTTAAGTGCATTTTGCTACGCATTTAAAGAACTTGCCACATGGTGATCAGGTAAGTTCTGGATCATACATCCCTCTGTTATATGGCAGTACTGATATGAGGGGTCTGGTGAAGCTCAGTCTTTTGAGAATGCAATATCTAGAACTCCAGAAGTGCACTTAATGGTGAAAAACTGAGTTTTCACTCTAATTTTGAGGGGTTTTATGAACTTCTGTGGAGAGATTTAAATTGACCGAGCTGACATACTCCATAATCTCTCCCATTCCTTGCTTTTTCAGTCTGTAGCAGATAATGTTGTGTGTCATTTTTGTTATGTAAGTACTTGAATGGAAAAAAAACTCCAACTGCATCTCATTAATATGCTCACAGCTCCATGGAGGCTGTAATGGAGCCCGTGGTGTTACAGTCACGCCAACGCCTCTCAGGAGTTGCTCTTCACTCTGCAGTGAGCAGGCAATGTCACTGACTTCTACACACACACGAGCTGGAGCAGCAAGTGTCTACATAGTTAGGGAGTTTTCGGTCTCCTCATCCTAAAAAAAGAACCTTGCAGACTCTTTAACCACCTTTGTCTTTGCATCCCCTCCGTCCTCTTACCACAACATGTCAGTGAGTGCCCGGCTGGTGACATGGGGCTGTGGATGTTCAGCACCCACTGGTGACACAGCCAGGTTTCGATTCAGCTTTATCCTTTTAGCCTGCTAAAGGAGGGAGGTTGATTCCTGTGCTTACTGTGTGCAAGTCTTTTGGCTGAGCTCTCGAAACAGGCTGCTTGAGACTTGGGTTTCCAAAGAGCATGAAACTGGGGTTTACCACAGACTCTCTGGCCACAGCTCTCCCTCCCCCAGAGCTGTGTTTTGCACTCTGTGGTTTTCTCCCTGGCCCCAGGGTATGGTTTAGTGGTGGCTGCAATGGCTGCAGAGCATATAGCTTGGGGATTATTTGGGACCCTTTGGGATAAGAGATGTTTTTAAAGTGACGTTGCTGATGGAAATGGCAAGAGCTCTCTCTCTCCAGCAACCTCAGTGAGCTGCTTTCAGCAGTGCTTCCTGATGTTTTCAGCAGGTTTGGCCACAGATGTGACCCCAGTGGTGGGGAAAGCACCGTGCCAGGGTCTCCTCCACTCTCACATCTTTAGGCCTGCCAGCCTGGTACAGACAGATAGGCATGGCACTCTGGAGCCTTGGGACCTCAGGGATGACACACTGGAGCCCTCAGATCTCAGGCACGACACTGGAGCCTTCAAGCCTCAAGCATAATCCTCTGGAGCCTTGAGGCCTCAGGCATGACACTCTGGAGTCTTCAGGCCTCAGGGATGCCACTTCTGGAGCCCTCAGGCCTGTCAGCTGTGCTCTGTGTTGTGCCTGTGCATAAATACATTGATTATATGTAAATGCACTGGCCAGCTGCCCTTCAGGTCTCTGATTGCTCACGGAGTGACTTGAGTGAGAGCAGGAGAGGAGCAAACCAAAGTCCAGCATCTGTGGCAGGTTTCTCCTGGCTGCTGTCGTGGGGGGCTCTTCCTTGTCTTGTGCAAGGTCATAATTTTGAACCAGTGGACAGGATAGTTGTTGTCCCCATCTACAATGAGCTTTGGGAGGAAGCAGTACCTGCAGGCAAGGTGAATTGTCCTGGTAAGACTGTGATTGGACTGCAAATTCGGATGTCAGTACCCAAACCTCTCATCATTATTCCCCTTGTGCCAGTATTATGATCACCTTGAAACAGTTTACACAGGTTTTCATAAGTGTTTGAGCTTGCTCTGCTCACCCTCAGAGGTCACTGGGTAGTAGAGGCTGGATTGCTGGAACTGAAATAGGAAAAATTCATTATTCTCCTGGTTAACCATGTTCTCTCCCTTCTGCAGCACTTCATCAGAAAGTAGCAGCTATTTGAGAGCAGTTGTTTCTTTAAGTACCAGCAGCAGAAACAAATGCACCGGAGAAACGAACTGGCCACTGGGGATATGGAACAGATTATTGTGTTTGGGCATTTTCTTTAAATCCTGGAATAACTGCAGAAATGTTAATTTTGAAGTATTGTTTAACAGACTCCCGAGAAAAAACAGAATGACCAGCGGAATAGGAAGAGGAAAGCAGAAGCCTACGAGACCAGCCAAGGTAATTCCTGCTGCAGGATTGGTGATTCCTGCCCGTTGTGTCCTAGGAAACTAATGGCTCTTCTCAAGGGTGTGTCAGGCAGTTTATTCCAAACTACTCAGTGATAGTGTATTCTCCCCTGGGAACCTTGTTATCCTCATTGGCAGGAAAATATTCGCTTATTCCCACAAACTCTTGCGTTTTCCTGGGACAGGCTGCCCAGAGGCTTCATATGGCCCGTCTGAAGTGTTGTTTTGGCCCTGCATTGCTACATATTCACCAGCCAGCCTTGAGAACACAGCCTGGGCTCTCTTCCTGGCTTTCTGAGACGTGTGCCTGCCTCGGTGGAGTAAGTTGTGCCACAACAAATGGAGAACAAGCTGTGCCCAGGCACTGCTGTCCTGAGTGCTCAGGAAAACCCAGCAGGTTCAAGGGCAGCTCTTCTACCAAATGGGCAGAGGGGCAGATTTCAATTTCTTTTATTCTTCAACAAGAAAGTCATGAAAATTGTGTTGACAGAACTGCTTTGATAATATTATAATAAGAGAAAAGGGCTAAGTTTTAATGAGCTGGTGTTAAGCCACCACTAATTATCTCTCAAACTCTTATAGGAATGCTTGGGAGAGATCTAATATGAAGTAATTTACCTGAAGGCGGAGGAGTAGAAGTATCTTTTACTCTCTCCTTGTCTTGAAGGAAATTTTGGAGAACCTATGCAACAGTCAAGACCTTTAGTGTCTTCTAAGTACTTCAGCAAGTGCAAATGCTGTTTGATTGGATCTGACATGTTTGGAACTGAGAGTTAATTGAATTGTCAACTGTAGACCCTCCCAACAACAGCACAAGAGCTGTAACCCTGGGGCAGGCTTTTGTTGTGCAGCAGCTTTGTTGTGATAGGTGCTGCACTGAGCAGGGAAAGGAGTGTCAAAATGTAGGAGGAGGTTTTTAGAATGGCATTGGAACTTCTGTTCTTAAAAATACAACTCTTATTTTAATCCTTTGCTTTCCTTTTTAGGAAAAGGCACTCCTAGAGGACATAAAATTAGTGATTATTTTGAGGTAAGTGTCTTTACACTGTCTTGAGAAACCTGCCTGAAATCACATTCTGCAAAGTCTGTAGATGGAAGTTTGTGATGTGACTTGTGTTACTGACCCATTGTTGGGGTCACTGATGATGTCAGCCTGATACACTCAGATCTGATTAGGCAGAGAATAAGAGGAAGTTGATTTTTAAATTAGCATTTATTTGAACAGTCGATTAAAGCATTTTTTCACTTCACTATAGGTTTGAGGTTCATTTTCATTGGAACCTGCATCTCAGATGAGGATATCTGAGTATGCAAACAATTTTGATAGGATCCCATGCTGCCAAAGAATCTCCCTGCACAGTCCTCCTGATTGGAGCAGGAAGTTGTTTACAGGGTTCCCTCTGCAGAAAAGCCTCTCCTGGGAGGCTGGCACCACGTGGGAAATGGAAACCTCTCCCCAAAACACTGATGGGCATTCTAAAATTACATCTTTTTTTTGCATTGCATAGTTTCTGAAGGTTTTCTAGCTCTGCACAATGCAGAGCTGGAGCTTTTCTCTTCAGTTTCTTCTCTATTTGACTGAGTAACTCGGAGTCAGAAATGAAGTGCTTATTAGAGTTTAATTCTTTCCTGAGTGGTTCACTGTGTGGCGTAGAGCAGTTTCCCAGCCCCTTACCTGCCCCGTCTCCAACAGTGGCTGGCACAGGTGCCTCAATAGAGCTGTACATCCCTTCCCACTGCTGTGGTGCACACTAGACACATTTCCTGATTCTGTTCTGGTAAATAACTAATCTATAGCCAAATGTGCAGATCCACATCTTTGTGTGTTAAAAGGGAAAACGTACTCAGTGCAAATACCAGTGTTTGTCTGAGGTGGTTCTGCCATTACGTTTGAAAACACTGCATGAAATATTATGTTTTTCCTCTTAGCTCATATTCAGTTTATTTCTATAAATCCCTGAAGCCTATAAGGTCGTGTGTGTTAAATTTGGTTAACTGTGGTGTGTCTGGGGGGTTCCTGATGATCCACTGTGTTTCTGTGCCCAGTTTGCTGGGGGAAGTGGTCCAGGCACCAGTCCCGGTCGGAGCGTGCCGCCCGTCGCCAGGTCCTCGCCGCAGCATTCCCTGTCCAACCCCTTGCCGGTGAGTGTTCCTGGGCACAGGGCTGGTGGCTTTCCTGGGCACAGGGCTGGTGGCCTGGCACCGCTTACCTTGGTGGCAGTGCTTCAGGCAGGTGGCACGAGGTTCTGAGCAGGGAAGTGGCTCTTAGGAAGGGTTGAGCTTGTTCTCTGTTTTAAATCTGAAAGTGGGCTCTGAGAGCGGAGCCATGTCTGGGACCCTGGGACAGTGGCTGTTCCAGCTGTGTGTGACATGGATACCTGAGCTGAAAGCATGCAGGGTGAGTGCTTTTAGCTGTGTGGTTACTGAGAGCCCTGTCCTTAATATAAGGTGGAACTGACCTGTTGTTCATCCTGGATTCCACTGGAGCACATGAACTTCTCCATCGAGCTGGGAGAATGTTGTGTGTTTGTGCAGCACCAGTCAGGGATATTCTGATCTTGATTGGACCCCTTGGGTATCCTGAACATGGTGCACACCATAATTATATTGGGAAGGTCTTTTTCTTCTGTTCATGTGCGTGTGACTTGCAAGGGGCACCAGCAAGAGCTTGCAGAGAAATGTGTGTACATGCACAGCTGGTGCTATTGTTTGTTACATAATTCCATTTTGCTGTCACAGCATTTCTGCAAGATCTGGATGGGAAAAAGTAACCAGTATTTTTAAGCCATTTTAGCACAGAGCAGCCAAAGAAATCTGCTTCAACTAGCAAAGCAACCTTCAGAGCTGAGCTCTAGTTGTGACCACTGGCTGGGCCCCTCTTTAAAAATGTGCAGCACTGGTTGAGTGTCACAAAAGTCTGGAGCATTGTGGGAAAGGTTGGTATTCCCAAACCCAAAGCCTTTAGGGATTACATTGTTCTGCAGAGACCTTTGCACAGTTCCTGAATGTACTGAACTAAACCCCAGCACTGAACACTCTGCTCAGAATTCCATGTGTGCTGTTAGATCTCAAAAGCCTTGCAATGCTGCTTGAAGGGAGAGCTTCACACATGCTTCTAGATCCTCTTTAATGTTTCTGAAAGTTGGAATACAGCTTGTCAGTTGAATGGCCCTGCCTCCTATCTGCTATTAATTCACTAACACATATCTTTTAAGAGAAGGTAATGAAAGAAATAGCATCTCTGAATGTTGCAGATGTGAGAGGGACAATTCTTTATTCCAGCAGATGAGATACCCCACAGGTGTTTATAGTAGGAAAAGTGGATTCTTCCTTTGGTTTTCTTCTACACTTGTATGTGTTGAGTAGGTAAAAGTTTGAATGGAGTGTTTCTGGTGAATATTGATGTTACAGTTAGTTTCAGATAGGCCAGCGTGTATTTCTCCTTACACAGGTGCTCTTTGTGTTCCTCATCTTCTGTTCTTTGCTCTTGCAGCTAAACCTGTGGTGTTTGCTTATTCATCACAAACTGTTCTGGGCCTTTGCCACATCTGTCTTTCTACAAACTGAATGTCAGCCCCATAACCTGGGGAAATTAATGAAAATTGGAGAAGGTTGTGTATCTTACCCATTGCAGGTGTTAGTGTGGTTGAGGAAGAGAGCAGGGTGCTAAAATGTCTTTCACATGAGACAAACCTCCTCCAAACCCAAATTAATCTGTATTGCACTGGAAATGTTCTGCAATCAGGACTTGCAGAGGAATTGTAATGGCTTCAGGATGTGACTTCTTGTCTTGAAATCTCTTGACTGCTTGGAATTGCCTCGCTCCTCCTTTGATCAGAGCAATGATCTGCAGGTCTTGAGGCTCTTGTGAGACCGCTCTCAAGCACGAGCATTCTTTTGGGGAAGGAAGCACCCTCTTGACACTGGTAATGTTAGCCAGAAAATATGCTTCAGGTTGGAATTTAGGCTTTTAAGAAAAACTGAAGCTTGACCTGACTTTACTTTCTCTGAGGCATTTGCCTGGCCCAGAGTTAGGGCTTGGGAGGACTTGGATGATTATTACCCAGACTGCCAAGTTGTAGCAGCGCTGGGCTGGCTTGGAAAGCCAGGGCAGGGAGATGCTGGGTGCTGGAATCAGTGTAGCTCAGATGATCCTTGTTCCTATTAAACCCAGTTCCTGTATCACAGTTGGAAAACTAGTCTAACTGCAGGAGAAAGGAGCTGGCCCTTAAGAGATGTAACAGACCTTAAGAAGATTTTGGGAATGCATTAGTACCCTGCTTACCTTGCAGCTGTAATGACAAAAATGAGCTTACTCTGCTGTCTGGGTCCTAGACATGGCCAGGTTGCTGCCATTTAGCAGTCCTGACTCAGTTTACTTGACCAGAACAACAATATAGTGACACTGGCTGTTTGAAAACAAGTCTTTGGAAACACCAAGTAGCATAATTGTGAATGCACTGACCAAAATCCCAATGCAGATTTCTGGATGTGCAACCAAATTTGCCCCACTGGCTCTGTATTTGCAAAGGAGGGGAGGGGGGGGAGGCATGTGAAATGGCAAGGAAATCTGCCCTGCCTGCTCGTTTGTTAGGTTGTTTTCTTTTTTAATTGTTAACTTCATTTCCTTTTTGATGTCTGCCATCAGAACAATCCCTGCAGGAGTGCTCTTTGACTTATCAGATCCTCACCACGCTGCCTGCTCATTCCCGAACTGCTCCTTCGCTCACAACAGTTTTGGCAGAGTCAGACGATTGCCTTTATTTTTTTTTTGCCTTTTTTTTTTTAAAAAAACTCAAAAAAACCAAAGCCCCCTCCAAAGTGGTTGACTGTGTGTTTTCTGACTGTGTTGCAGCGGCGAGTGGAGCAGCCGCTGTACGGGGTAGACGGCAGCGCAGCCAAGGAGCCGCAGGAGGAACACTCTGCTCTGCCAACGCTGATGTCGGTGATGCTGGCCAAGCAGCGGCTTGAGAATGAGCAGCTGGCACAGAGGGGAGGTGGCCTCTGCTTTACTTTTGTCTCGGTGAGCAGCTCCCAAAAGATGGGAGTCCTAAAGGGATGTGTCTTAGTTAAGGGATGGGCAGGTCGGGGCTTTTCCGCCCCGAGACAGTGGGTGCGAGGGCAGTCTGGGTTTTGCTGACCCAGCCTGTGGTCTTCTGCTAATTCATCTTCCTTGTGAAGGGTTCTAGGGCCCAGGCTTTGCTTGTTTGGGTTTTTAGTTGACGGCTCAAAATCTCATGTAGATCAAAATGATGCCATCTGAGAGGTTAATCTGATAGATGCACAAAAGCAAAAGAATGAAGCGTGGTCTTGCTGTGAGAAGTGTTTGGTTTGGCCTCTCTTAATCTCAGCTGACATGAATTATATCAGGCTTTTGAAAGCTTTGTCTTTAGCAGGTTGGGCCAGGCTTCTTGAAAGAAAGTGACACTCTTGTTTTACTGAACTGAACCTCTAGAGCCTTCTTAAAGCTGAGCATGAGTGTGGCGCAGGCCAGGCTGCAGTTCCGTGTGCGTGCTGAGGGTCATGTAACAATACCCAACTTTCTTTTACAGGCCCAGCAAGGCAGCCCATCTTCTACCGGATCAGGGAACACTGAGCATTCCTGCACTTCCCAAAAACAGATTTCCATCCAGCACAAACAGTCACAGGTATAGCTCACTAGATGATACAGCTCCTGGGTGTGAGGTTGAAGCTTGATGCAGTTTGTCTGCTGTGCCAGAGGGTGCCACAGATAGTGGACATGTTTCCAGTAGAAGAGCCAGTATTCCCAAGTCAGTCTGTACCTGCTGAGTGAAGTGGATTGCTCTGAACTCTGTTCCTTGTCTTGTCAAGAATGTTTTCAGTTGCTGCTGCTGCTGGAGTTGTCCAGTCTGCTGCTGAGGCTTCTCTGTGTCAGTGCTGTGGGCAGTTCTTCAGTTGTGTGTGGCTGTGCTTGGGAGAGGAACATCCCAGCTCTGTCTGTGTCACTTCTGTGCTATCCTCAGTGTTCTCTCTGCAAGTGAAGGTGTGAAGGAAACCCGAGTGAGGGTTGGGAATGCCTCTGTTCAGGGTCATGGGGGCATCTGCATTGCTTACAGTACCAATAGCCACAGTCCAGCTGGAAGATCTTTGGGCTCTGCAGGGTTCACCCATGGAATACCTTGTCAAGGTGCAACATGATGTGTTCTTGACAGTGCTTCCCAGCAACTTCACTGGCTGGAGTCAGGAAGAGGACTATCTCTTCTGACTGTACTGGTGTCTTTTTGGTGCTTTTTAAAGTAAGATTCCTTTATCTGTGTCATCTTCTGTTGCTTACCAGCATGTTCAGCTTTATCTGCAATGCACCTGGCTTAGTTCTTCTCCAAGCCTGCTTTTAATCTTCTTTGGATTTTCATCTCTGAGCTCTCTGTGTCTGACCCTTCCCTTGAGCAATTTTTAAGCAATCATTTCCTCATACCAGTGTGTGTCAGAGAGGGTTTTGT
Source organism: Sclerurus mexicanus (assembly GCA_013396755.1). Classification (NCBI taxonomy): domain Eukaryota; kingdom Metazoa; phylum Chordata; class Aves; order Passeriformes; family Furnariidae; genus Sclerurus; species Sclerurus mexicanus. Next base: position 535,247 of record VWZF01005471.1, on the reverse strand, counting down.
TGCTGGGGAAGGTCTGTTCTCCATTCCCCCAGCAGGTGGTACAAGTTCTTTGTGCACCAAGGACAGCAATTTCACCTCTGGGGGTACTCATTTGTTCAAGCCTAAGCTCTGTTGTGTCACTAGGGTCACATTCGTTGTCTGTATTGTTAAAATGCTGGTCTGGGAAGATCCCTGTTTCCTGTTGTTTTCCATGGGGAATTCTTGTGTGAAAATGATGCCATAACTCAGGAACCTGCCAGAGATACCTTTCAGTCTTTGCTGTCCCAACACCCACAGTTAAAACAGTGGTCCCACCTGGAGGGAACAAGATGTTTTTATTCTCCTGTGCTTAACATGCCCACAAGGTCCATCTTTGCAAGACATTTTCTGAGCAAGCTTTCTGCAACTGTTCAGCTTCATTATATTCTCTAGAGGTCTGGATGTAGGATACACTAACAGGAAAGAATCCAGGAGGATGTTTGGCTGCATGATGAGGACATATACACATTCTTGGTTTTTCCCTTCCAGACCTGTTTGGAGTTCATAGAGTTAAAGAAAATATAATCTTCAGTGATTCCCAGCTTGAATCACTCATGGCAATGACAGAAGCAGGTCAGCATGATGTGGCTTCCTCAGTGTTTTCAGTCAGTGCTGAGGCCCAGGTGCTCTGAGGATGGAGTCACACCTAAGAGTGTGTATCCTGAAGGAGCCTTCACCTGCCACAGGCAGGCGTGTCTGTGCACTTGGCAAAATGAGAAGCAGCCAGTTGCTGAGGAACCCTTCTGCTGCTTGGCCACCGCTGCAGCCAAGGCTCTCCACAGACACCCTGCCTGCTGCCCTCAGTGACAAGAGCTTTGGTCACCTGTGCTTCCTGCAGGCAGCAGGCATGAACCGAGTCAAGGCAGAGGTGAGGTGACCTGCCCAGGCCTCCTCTTCTGTCTTTTGGCACCTAGGCCCATCTTGCTAGATGTGCAGTGCTGGCAGGTGTTCCCTTTGAGCTTTCCCATACTGGGCATGTGTAGAGAGGCAAGTTTGTCCCTTACTCCATGGTGTTGGCTTCCAGGCTGGAATTTGGAGAACAGTTACATAAAAACTTCCCAGGTTAAGTCTGCTAACTCTTCTCAGAACCAGGGTAGGTGCCTGCTAGCCATAAGTGTGAAATCTGTGTGGGCAGCCAGGGAGAGTTTCCTCTGTGTTGACTTGGCTATTTTAGATGCTGTGTTGATGTGCATACTGACTCCCTCCCCTTTTCTTCCCCACCCTTTAACCAGAATGCTGAGTTCTGTTCCTGGATATGTCTCACTTCACTGGTGAAGATATTTAAGATGTGCTGCACCCCATAAAACTTTCCAAACAGGTTTCCCTCCAGAACTGTAAAGCTCTTGTCCCCAGTGGGCACTAATACATCAGTTTGTCAGAAACAATAGCTTGTGCTCAATATTCCTGCTGTGCATCTGTTTTAATATTTTATAATGACCTGTGTTTTCTGTCAAGACCACCCTAGAACCCCCAGCTCTTGTCTTTGTCTGCAGGTGGTTGTCTGTGCCCATGAAAGGTGTGGTAAACTTGATATTCCAGCTGAGGGCTGGGATTTGGTGGGTTTTTCCCTTAAGTCTTTTCCCTGTACAAGCTCTCCTGCACAGAGACCACCAAGGAGTGGGCAGAGCTCAACTATAAAGCTAAAATGTGCTCGACACAGAGGATATTTTAGCCTGTTCAGAGTCACCAGCTTGTGTTCCACAGAGCAGCTCTGAGCTGGCTCGCTGCCCCTCCTGTGCTGGAGGAGCCCCCCATGCAATAACAGAAAGGATAATGGAGAAAATTCGTCTCCTGACTGCAAGGATGCAAGGGATCAGTCCTTCTCAGACCAGAGGGGGTTACTCTGGGATGGTGTGTGCTGACTCTGGAACATTCCCTGTTTGTCTTACACGTGTTTTGTGGTGACTTTTCCCTGCAGTCCGACCTCACAATGGAAAAAATATCTGCACTAGAAAACAGTAAGAACTCTGACTTGGAGAAGAAGGAGGGGAGGATAGATGACTTATTACGAGTAAGTATTTAAAGTGGGACAACTCTTCTAAAAGCTGCTGTTTAAAGACAGCTGGGGTGCTTGTACCAGCCAGGCTGCAGAGCAGGATTTTGTACACCAGCTGTAGAACCAACACTTGCAAGGTAAAACCAATCCAGTGATGCCTTAACCTGTAGGAGAATTGTCTGGCTTGTACACACTGTGTTTGGGCCTGCTTGAATCCAGCAGCAGTGACTGTGGCCTCTGTTTAGCAGCATGTCCAGTAGCCCCTCAGTGGCTGGGCAGTTGTGTTCTGAAATGCTCATTCATGAGAGTCAGTGATGGGTATGGAGGTGAGGACAACATCATTTGGTCAAACCAAAAGAGTAAAGCTCCTAAGCCATTGCTGTTCTTCAGTAAAAGATAAATATCTTGGCTTAATGGAGAAGTTCTAATTGATGTGTCTTTCATCAATTAGAGAGGCAGCTCTTGTGAAGTGTTGAAAAGCATTAGAAAGCACATTAAAGGGAGTAGAGGGAAGGCTCTGTGAGTGTTTCTCTGGTCTCAGCACCTGAAAGAAAATAATCTGTCATGCCGGAAATAGATTGTTTTGGTTTTTTATTATTATTTTTGCTTTTTACCATTCACTGTTTCTCAGAAGCCAGACTATTGGTTGGAAGGGAGGTGGTTAAATTCAACTTTCTATGGATGGAAATGGCTACAGATCAATGCTGCTGTGTGCTGTTAAACAGCAGCTGTGCTGGGAGCAGCGTGTCCAGGGGGCTGGTGGATAGTGACTGGAACAAGAACTTAACTGAACGTGCAGAGGGAGTTCCCCCATCCTTTTCCTCTGCCAGTATTGTGCCTAAAGAGGAAGGATAGTCCAGGAATGACTAAGCTATTTTGAGACTTGAGGTAGCTGGGGCAAGATCTTAAATGCTTAAAGAAATTTTTTAAAAAATCTTTTCCTTGTGTTCGTCTGTTTATATCTTAGTTCCTTACATGCAAACCAGGATGATAGAACTTCCCTGTTCTAGAGGGGTTTTAAGATGTGGCTGAATTAAAAATTGAAGTTTGTCTTGGATGTTTTGCTAAGAAGAACCTGTTCCTTTTTATTTATCCTCCTGGTTTACTGACTTTAATCTGATCCCTAGAGCTAACTGGAGAAACTTCTGCCTAGGTGCTGCTTACCTTGGCTCTTCTCGGTGGTTTAAAGTCACAGGCTTTGTTCTGTGTTCACTTGTAGGCCAACTGTGATTTGAGAAGGCAGATCGACGAGCAGCAGAAGATGCTGGAGAAGTACAAGGAGCGGTTGAATCGATGTGTAACGATGAGCAAGAAGCTTCTTATAGAAAAGGTGAGCAGGGGACAGCCCTGCAGGCACAGCTCATGTCCTTGAAAACAGCCCTGTCTCAACAGTAAAAACCCGCCCTTGTTGTTGTAGTGATAAAAGACAACTGGAATTCCGTCTTGAGTTATTTCTCTGCAAATAGGAACAGAATCCAAAGACTGAAATGGTTCAGAATGTTTAGGTTTGATTACATTTCGCAGTCACAATGATCTCTTAAGTGAAATAGAGCTCTAAATGCAGCAGGCATTGCTTGAATTGGAGACTCCTGCACTTAAAAAGCAACCCTGTGCAGCTCTGGCAATGCAAGAGCAGTGTCCCATTGTGCAGTGGAATTGCAGATCTGCTCTGGGACACAGGCAGGTGATTTAGACCTTTCGTCCTTTCAGACAGCCAACTTGGAGATCGTTGCTTTGTGTACCGCTGAAAACAACACATTAAAGACACTGGGGACAGTGCCAGGCTGCTGTTTACCGGTGTCTAGCCTGCCTCAGTGCTGGCAGCTTTCCAGCTTTCCTCATGGTTAACCAGTGTGGGGCTTTGATTGCTCTTTCACCTGTTGGCCAATTACACCTATTGTTTGTGGGCACTGGATGGGCGAAACCACCCGGGTGCTGGCTGGTACGTGCAGTCTGTTTGAGTGGGTTTGTCACAGAGCTGAGTGTTCTTGGCTGACTGGGACTCCCCTCTCTGGAAGGATTTGTGACTCTGGCCAAGGTGTTAGATAGACCTGGCTTTCAGAGAGGTGCTTATGGCTCCAGTGGGGAGCTTTCCCAGGTTCATCTTTAATCCTTTGCTGATCTGGTCTCAGGCCTTGGAAATCTGTTCTCCCTTACCAGAGACACTCTGTGACAGACACCATCACCAGTGTTTATGCATGTTGGTGACCTAACTGAGGTTGTGTCACCTCTGGGCATGGTACAAGTCTAGGACTGAGCTGGCTGATCAGTGTATCTTGCTCTTAAATGATCCAAAGTGTATTTTCTTGGTTTATCACCTGATTGAGTGAATAAGGGCCTGATCAGAGCCAGACCTGCAGTCTAGCTAAGTTGTTGATACAAAGGGATAGTTTTAATCCTGCTGCCAGGCTGATTTCAGCTGCTCATAGGATGAGTGAGCTGTCCAGGGAATAATCAGGAGGGAAAAGTGAGGCTGAAATAGCAGGAAGGAGGAGAACCCGTCAAACCTGTGTGAAGCACCAGCAATAACCTGATCAATGATGTTCAGCTGCGTTTCAGATAAGCACAACAATAGAAAGCTCTAAGAACTGCTGGTGATTTTAAACACGGCACAGCTCTTCAGCTGCCGGTTCATGGCCTGCATTTTCACCTGTGCTGGGTTTTGTTTGCAGTCCAAGCAGGAGAAGATGGCCTGCAGAGATAAGAGCATGCAGGACCGGCTGAGGCTGGGCCACTTCACCACGGTGCGGCACGGCGCGTCCTTCACCGAGCAGTGGACAGACGGCTACGCCTTCCAGAACCTCATCAAGTGAGGGCACGCGGGCTTTTCCTCAGCCTCACAGGCAGAAATGGCAAAAACGAGCAGTTGTGTGTGGTGCCTCGCGTGGCAGAGTGTGAGAATGGTGTGAGTGAGGCATGGAAGGATCAGGTAGGAACTGCTGACGGTGGTTTGAGTGGGTTGGAAAGCAGCTGCTGGGAATCTTCAGTGCGCTCACCTGTCTGTGCTGTGCTTAGAGTGGAGGGGCGGACCAGAATCTCACATATGTTGTGAGTCAATCAATTTGATTTGCATACTTGCATATATTAGTCAGGGAAGGCTAATTAGCTGCCTTTTTTTTTTTTTTTGAAAGTAGAAAGTAGAGAAGCTTAAAAGAGAAAATCCATACTATTTAACTTTTTCTGCCTTCTGGTAACAGTGATCAAAGGGGCTGCAGAAACCTGGAAATGAAGATCAGAGACCCTTTTATGCAGGATGTTAATGGAAATATCCAGTCAATTCCCACCTGGCCTAGACCTTTAAGTAGGACTTGGCAAATTAATAGAGTTGAAGAGAGCTGTATGTGATCCTTTAAAATCACATCACTTCTCTGTAGTCTGATAGGGAAGTGCAGCTCTTGTTAGGCACAGGACCTTCTAATTCTTCCTTAGGTTGTGCTGTAAGACATGGAGGAAATTCTTTTGGAATATTTACCTGCAGTGTCTTTTTAAAAGTGAATTAAGTATGTAAATGCTTAAGTAATTTAGACTTGAAATGTCAAGAGTGCTTTTATCACTGCAAAATGTTTCCAGACAGTCTTTTTGTCTTGGCGGAGAGGCTGTTTCCTAGGGAAATTGGGAATGGTGTTGGTTATATTCCAGAGAACTTAGGATACTTCAGCTGTACCTTTGAAGTATAAAGGTACTTTGTTAGACCGTACCAGACTTCAGGAATAGTTTGAACAGGAAAATCTGAGATTTAGAACAGAGTCTTCTAGGAAAAAGTGTGTGGAAAGTTAGTGACTGACCATGGATCCCTTGTTTCCGTGAGGGTAGCAACTCCTTGGTTTTGGATATCCTCTGCATGAATAAAACCTTTCACTTACTGCAAGCTTTCTGTGAGCCAGGAAAAGAATCCCCTTTCATGTAAAAATACCTCTAAAAATCTGACTCATCACGTTTTGCACATCCCCTTTTTCTGTCCAAAACTATTTACTTACTAATCTTCCCAGTACAACCGATTTGAAATCCATTCACTCCATCCTGGTAAGAACAGATGCTGAAGACAACCAAGTGCACACCCTTCATATATATTTTTTTTGCTTTCCAGGCAACAGGAAAGGATAAATTCCCAACGGGAAGAAATAGAAAGGCAACGAAAAATGCTGGCCAAGCGGAAGCCCCCGGCGATGGGACAGACCCCCCCTGCCAGCAACGAGCAGAAGCAGCGCAAGAACAAGACCAACGGGGCAGAAAATGAAACGTAGGTCCCAGGGTGGGCCCTTGTGGTGCACTGCAAGGCTTTGGGTACAGAGCACAGAATGCCTCCTGGCAAATGGAACCTTGCCCTTGCCTCCAGCCTTCCATCCGTGGCCAAATGGGTATTGTGGAATCAGCCTGGCAGCCAGCAACATCTGGCTGCAGTTCTGAGGGGTTGTCATTGGAGTAAACCAAGGAGCACTGCTGAGTCTGGGCTTTGGATGAGCTTCACTTCATTTGTTTGTTTTAAATGCAGTTACTTGTTCAGTATTTCTGTTGTATGAGGTTTGAAAAGTGGGGTCTGACTTGAGTGCTGCAAGTTGGGAATTGATTTTGGTCTGGTATGACACGTGGTGCATTTTTTTAAGGAAAAATTTTACACATTGAGAAGCCTTTATTTATTCCTATGGACTTCCTAGGGGCAATTCTGAGTCTGAATTTTCAAACTGGATTTGGGATGCTGAAGGAATAAGATGTTCTCTATAGAGAGAGTGCATTGACATTGGCCTGTGTCCCCAGAGCAGTTCTTCACTGACACCTGAGTCAGGGAAATGGGAAGGTAGTGGAAGTGCTACAGATTTTTAACCCTACCTCTTTTGAAGTTCCTGATGGTCTAAGGGTCTTGATATTCTTAGAGAGTAAAGCTGGGTCTCACAAGAAATTTAAAACATTCTTTTTTGGAAGTTTTTATGAGTTGGAAATACATTAAGTCAGAGGCTTTACCCTACCTTCTGTGAGTTCCCTTTACAGACTTCATTTTCTCTCAGTAGACAATACCATAACTCTCAATGACACTTCCATTTTGCTCTATCAAATCTCCTGGGCTTGATTTGACCTCAGATTTCCTGAAGCCTTTTGAATTTTTGGTTTTGATCTTTAAAAGGGCATGTGAACCAAAAGCTCCCACTGCCTTGTGATGGCACTGGGCGAATCCTGATGTTCAGGGTGCTCTCAGCAGCCAGGGCAGTGCCCCCAAATGGGATCCAGCTACCTGCAGATCAGGTGGGATGTATTGAAGGGCAAAGAAATAACTTGCTTAGAGACATTTACCCCTCATCCTGGCCAAGTGAGCTTGAGAAAACTAAATACAGCTTGAAAGCTCTCCTTTTGCATTGCAAGGTTTGAGGTGGGAGAAGCCAATGGAATGTCTGTGTGTGGATATTTTGAAGTGTTGCTGTTCTTTGTAGTTAACTTTCACTTCTAAGAGGCAGGATGAGCTTTCCCCATGTTTGTGGGGATGTTTTTTCCCAGCAGATTGGAGACATGGCAGGACAGGTCTTGATGTGCCTGGAATCTCATGGTCACAGCTGTGATACTGAGTGAGCCTGCACTGCCATAATCCAGCTCCTCCAGGGTTTTGTGCCACCAGATCTTCTTCTCTGCTTCTTGCTGGTTTATCATTCTTCACTGATATATTTGAGGGTTACATCTCTGTGGTTTAGAAGAGCTTCTTGTGGTGTGCTTGATTAAAACTGCTTGCCAGGGTATGGATGTGGTTCCTGTGGAGTGTTGTAGCTTATGAAAACATTGTTTTTGCAAGTCAGCTGTAGCAGCTGGACAGACTGAATACTTGCTTAATCATTAGTTACCCTGTGAGTGCGTTTGTTGGACCATTGTATATCAGGAACAACATTTTCTGACTTTTGGAGGCAGGCTCTTCCTTGTGGAACTCTTACAGAGGCTGACTTTCAGGCAATTTAAATAGAAATGTTTCTAAAGGTTGAATGAGAAGCAGACAGCCCAAATTCCTGTGTGATTTAGGGTTCCTCTTTGGTTCCTGCTTGTTGCTGTGCCTTAAAAAGGAGAGGAAGGTCCTGGGATACAAATTTAAACAGGTGCTCTCCCAAAATGAGCTTCTAGCTGTGAATGAGAAAAGAATTTTCATTCAGGAAGAATAATCTGCTGGGCCTGGGTGAGATTTGTTAGGGCAGCTTGGGCAGCCCAGAGCTGCGCTGGAGGTGGTGTATTTGCAGCATGTTTGTGTGAAACAGGGCAGTGCTTGTCTCAGAGCCCCCTGGAATTTTGTAATGCTTGCTGCCACAGGCAGCTATTTTGGGCAGTGTTGGCCTGGTGGTGCTCGTTACATCTGGTGGCACTAATTACATCTCTGCCTTAATGAGGAGACTGGTGCTGTTTAGCATTTGGGCACAAGAATATGTGCAAAGCCTGTTGCTGGTTTATTCATTTGTCTTTTTATTCCTTATACAGCAACAGCCACCAAAGAATCCCAGAAAGACCTAAACTTTTGGGATGGTCTTGTAGATTAGCTGAGTCTGGTTCAAATTCAGGCTGTCAGGGCAGGGTGGGGTGTGTGATTGGAGTCACAGACTATCCTGAGTTGGAAGGGACCCACAAGGATCATCGAGTGCAACTCGGGGCCTTCAGCACAGTTTTGAACTGAAATGGAACAACATGGGAGCATTGATGGTGCTGGCTGTGTTTTATACATACCTTTAATGTGTAATAAGCAGTTCCTTAAGGTCGAGACTCTTTCAAAGAGAACTTGGCTTGTGAGTTTTGCATTGAACTTATCAGCTAATGATGCTTTAGCACTTGTTACAACTATGTGGACCCTCTGCATTTTCAGCAGAGGGGGGAAGTTGGGGCATTTCAAGATGCTTGATGAGCTGCATATTCTCTCCTCTCACTGTACTGATCAAGGTCCCCCGGGCTGCACAGAGGAAGGACTTTGTCCCCTCTTGGAGCTGGTTGTGCCATTGATGCTGTGGAGACCTCAAGCACTAACCTTTGTGTGGGGGACTGTCCAGAGCACAACTGCTGCTACAGGAATCCTCCTGGGATCTGCTCTCAACTCAGTTTAGGTTCAGAAAAAGATATTTATACACTGTCACATGCACATCTTGTTTATAGAGTAAATAGATGCAGTTGATATGGGCTTCAGAGCTCTGTGTTCACATGTGGTGCTTTCACCAAATTCCTTGTTGGGAGTAATGAGACAATTAATGGAGTGATTCATTTTTCTAACCTTAAAGATCTCAGCATGTCATTGAATTTCACAAAGGATGGGATCTGTCATTGCTTTAGAGTAAGGCTGAGCTTTGCCTCTGTCCTACGTGGCACACTTGGGTTATAGAACAAAATTATGAGATGGTTCGGGTTGGAAGGGATCTTAAAGATCATCCATTGCCACCCCTGCCATGGGCAGGGACACCTTCCACCAGCCCAGGGTGCTCCAAGCCATTTGTCTAAAAGATGTGGAAAACATAAAACTTTTTTTGACCAGCCACCTGCGGTAGAAATGTTGCACATCATTTACCATCATTAAAATAGGGATTATTCCCCTTAGCCCATTGCTTCTCCCAACTTCTTGTGAGGTCAAAAATACAGTAAATTTCACAAGATTCCCCTTCAAGCCCCTTGGCAGAACCTGAAACAGGAAAAAGCTCTGAATCCCAGGTCATGGCTCTGGGGTCACGTGTGCTGCTGGTCCCAGAGTAAGCAGCTGGCTTGAATTACCCAGCTTAATACAGAGAACAGTTTGAAAAGGAGTCAGTAAAGCAAACTTGACATGGAAAATAAGATATGGAATACTTATTCTTCAATGTTCCATCTTTAGATTTTGGTTTGACTGTCTTTGTTAAAAGTCAGTCACTACCCTAGATAGGTGTTGTTAAGGACTTGGATTTGAAAGTAGTGTGCTTTGTCAAGGTCTAAGCTTTCGTTGTGCTTTGGATTGATTGTTGAAAAAGAGGAATTGCAGAGTTTACCTAAAAAATTTCATGCTGGGTGTTGATTTACTCTGTGTAGTTTTCACTCCCACTGTAGTGTGTGTCCCACAGACTGCTCATGTTGTTGACACCTAATGTGTTGGGTCTGTGTCTTTTATGCAGGTTAACATTAGCAGAATACCATGAACAGGAAGAAATCTTCAAACTCCGACTAGGTCATCTTAAAAAGGTAAGAACTGACTGCAGCAGAGGCTTTTTGATGCAGTGTTCTCTGAACTGGAGCATTTCTCTGTAGAGGTCACTACTCTTTGAGAAGCGAGAAGTTTTTGTTGCTGGAAAGGGACAGCCAGGATTTTGTCATTTTTGGGTTTTTTTTCAGGGCGGTGGCATTGAGGAGAGATGTTCTTTGCTTCAATAAATAGATTTTTGTCCTTACAGTTAGGATTTCATGCAGGGAGTTCCACTCCTTTGCTACACCTTGACCTGCCTGGTGCTGGGCTCTGAATGTGTCCGAGGAAGGAACAGGCCAAGGGAAGAAAACTGAGAACACAGCAACAAAATCCAACAGTCACTGAGTTTTCCAGTTCTTTGCAATATTGAGTAGCCAACGTTATCAGCCCAATAAAATCTCTTGGGCTGTTGCAAACCAGTCCTGTTTAGGCAGCTGCAATGCCCATTTGTTCTCCAGTACCTGGGCTTCAGTAGGAACTGTACCTGCACTGAGGTTATATTTAGATAAGCTGTTGCTTACCTTGAGAGTGATTACAGTGACCTATAAATAAGTTTTCTGGGACACTTGAACAGATGAAATTCTCACAAAAAAAAAAAAGATGTCTTCTGCCATTTCCTGGTTAGGTGTGATGTCTGCTAAGGCCAAGGAGTTTTCCAAATGAAATGAAGAGGAAGTGAGCAAATGTGCCCCTTCTTTTCTCAGGTGGTGCCCAAGCTCTGCAATGAGGGTTTTTTCCTGTAACCTTGACACACAAATTGAACTCGAGGCCTCATTAATGCCTCTGGACTCCTTGGTTTTTTCAGTGGAAGGGAAAGTTACTGCACACGTGGAATCTGCTGGCACTGTGCCCCCCATGCTTTATTGACCTGTGAACAAAGGGAAATGGCCTGGGCAGGGGAATGCTGGCTCCCACACTGCTCCAGGGCATTAACTGCAGGTCCATCTGCCCTGGCATGTGGCACTGCCACCCTGGAATGGAGGAAGCCATTGGGAAATGGACCTTAATGGAAAATGAAGTAATGTGCTGGGATCGTGGCATTGTCTGAAGCTGAGCTTATCCTTCTCCACTTTTGGAAACTGGCTCATTCTTTATCTCTAAAAATAGAGCAGGTTGGAAAGGGAAGGAGCAGAGTCACAAGACAGATGGGTAACAATGTCCCTTGAATTACATACAGAAAGCATTCTGCTCCAGGGGCAATGTTTTCATTGAGGTTTGCAGCCCTGGCCACAGTGATGCGAGTTCTCGTGTAGTGTTTGAGGGCACCTGAACCTCTGACTGGGCAAAGGGTTTGGCAGGACTTCCCCATGGCACTGAGGAATGTTTTGACCTGTTCTGCCACTTGCCACTACTAGGCCACAGTGTTGTTCTCTCCCATTTCCCATCCTGCCTGGATGCTGCCCCATTCCCACGTGGCATCATGACATGCCTGCCCTTAACTTCTGAGGGCTGTCCTTTTTCTCTTGTCCCAGCAGAATTGGAATTCCTACACAAACAGCTGCACAGCACTTAGGGAAGGAGCGGGACCAGAGAACAAGGCTTCTTAATTACAGAAAACACTGAAATATTAAAAACGAGGAGGTGTAAAGATACATCAGCTCCTGTGTGTGCAGGTGTGAGCAGAACTGCCCACTCCCCTTCCACCTGACTCCTAATTGACTCTGACCATCTCTCTGATCTCCCAGACAAGTGATTTGCCAGTAACCTCTGTGGAAGTGGAGTTGCATTTGTGTTTCCAAGTGCTGCCTGCAGTATCTTACCCAGTGCTGTGTTTTCCTCTTGCTGTTCCCTCGAGCAGGAAGAAGCAGAGATCCAGGCGGAGCTGGAACGGCTAGAGAGGGTTAGGAATCTACACATCAGGGAATTGAAAAGGATACACAATGAAGATAATTCACAGTAAGCACATGGCTTTCAAGGGAGAAGTTTTTATTTGTTCTCTTATCAATCTTTTTTCATTTGATGTTACTTGATTGGGGGGTGGTACAGTGTAAGTTCATGTGAGACAAAGGTTTCCAAGTGCATCAGGGTACCACTATATTGTTTTTCATCACTGTAGGGTGATGAAATAGCATCAAATCTGTCAGTCATTAACACAATTTTAATATTTTTCTAAAAGTAAAAACTGCGATTTATTTCTGTCAGTGTTCTCAAACCTTGTCTTTCTCCCCAGATTTAAAGATCATCCAACGCTAAATGATAGATATTTGTTGCTACATCTTCTGGGTAGAGGTGGCTTCAGTGAAGTATATAAGGTAAATCTGAAGTGGCAGTCTGTGGTGGAATCTGGATGTGCAGGGAAATACTGCAGGAAGCCGAATGTTCCCACTTGTTTTCTCAGTGCTGGGTGTGTTTGCGGAGGGAGGAAGAGAGGACAAAGCTCATGATGCACCTGATTTGCATTAGGCAGCAGAGTTGAGATTTTCAGGTGCTGCCCTTGTCCTCAGAGGTCAAATTTCCTGCAAATACTTGGCAAGAAAATGCTGCACCAAATCTTCAAGCTCTGTCAGGACAGAGAAGCAAAACCACTTGTTTCTTCAAGTGCTACACACAAACACCTGCAGTGGCTGAGTCTTACTGAGATGGGTGGCAAGTCTGAACATCTCTGCAGAGGAGAGAAAACAGCTCCAGTAACAAGAGCAAAGCCTGCATTTCCTGGGGGTACAAGGCTTTGTTTCTTGTGCCTTCGTTTTCCCCTCTCAACTTGCAGACTGGAGGTGTGTGTGTAGTTTTGGGACTTCCTTAGAACTGAGGATTCCTTGTGTGTCAGCACTCCACACAGCCAAGGCCTGGGCTGCTTCAGTGCTTGCTCTTTGACTGTTGTGCTTAGAGCCATTCCAGTTCTCAGTATTTCCCATCTGTTCTCAGTAGTTTTTGATTCCTGTTGGATTTGGCTGGAATTAAAATAATTACGCCAACGCAAATATTGGAAACCTCGCAGCGCTTTATTATTTGGATGCAGCACAACAATAGGTACCTAAACTAAGGGTACCAGACTGCTCAGGTGGGGAAAAAGAGAGTGTGAGGAGTGTGTAAGATCTCTGAGCTGCTTTGGAGGCTTTGCTGACTAAGCAGAATGTTTTGGCTCCGCAGATGAAAACGGGGAGGGTATGAATGCTTCATACCTGACTGCTCTTAAGAGTTGTAACTACGTTATTAAAACAAAGAAATGCTTGGCCCTTCTTCTCCAGGGTCTTGGCCAATCTATTAAGTAGGCAACTTTGGAGATGAACACACATTAGCCCTGTTTGCTTACAATAGTAGTTGGCCCTGTCCTAGAAATTATTAGCTGTTGCTGCTCTCAGACGAGAGTTCTGCATTTCTCCAAGAGTCCATTCTGTAAAGACTGTTTAAATCGTTAAAAAAGTGGAGAGGAAAATACAGAACAAGATCACACAGCTCTGCCATTGAATTCACCAGCTTCTAAATGTGCTGAAACGTTGTGCTCCAAGTTGGAGAGCTGAGCTACCAGTGGGAAACAAAGTACTAAAAAATCCTCTGTATTTTGGGTTTGGATTTTTTAACCAAGTGTAGAAAATTAGTTGAGGACTTGGGGGAAAATGGCAGGGTCTTTCCCACTATGATAACTGTCTATATTTTGCTACTTTGGCCTTTCTGTCCCTTTGTAGCTGTGGTGGTACAATGTCAGAATAAATGCAGCGTGAGTTAGATTTCATGGAGAAGGTCAGATCAAAGCACAGAATAGTCAATTGTTTTCAGAGTTTCTTGGTTTCATTAGTGAAACTAATTACATCAAAATGTGGGTTTGCTTTTCCCTCAGTATGTTGTAATGCCGATTTCCTGGGTGGGGATATTGGTTTGTTAGAGCTTGTCTGCTTTTGCAGTGTTAACTGGAAGCTGGGATTCCTACTGATTCTCAGCTCTTCTCTCTGCAGGCATTTGATTTAACAGAACAGAGATACGTAGCTGTGAAAATACACCAGTTAAATAAAAACTGGAGAGATGAGAAGAAAGAAAACTACCACAAGTAAGTGGATCTGTAAAGCAGCCAGCTGTGTTTCCAAACTCCTCCTGCATTTGGTTAGCCAGTGGCTCTGAACAGGCTGCCAGTTTTTTTCCTGTGTTTGCCACATTTCAAAAGCCGCTCTCTGTCCCAGTAGCTACTTGAAAAAGTGATGGTCCGACTGGAAATGTTCAAACACACACACACAGACACACACACAGAGTTTTGTATAAGCCCTCTGGCACCAGGTTTCAAAGCACCAGTGCTCTTTGAGGAGAGGGTTAAAGTGGCTCCTCCTCTCTGAAATACTGAAGCTGTTTTGTGGGACAGTTTTTCATGCCCGTCTTCCAGGGACGCACCTACATTGTGCTCCCAGAAAGTCTCCCCCTTGCCTTTGTTTCCCAGAGTGGTTGATCCTTTCACAGATGATGAGGACTGTCATAGAATCTTGGAATGGTTTAGGTAGGAAAGGACCTTAAAGCTCATCTCATTTCACCCCTGCCATGGGCAGGGACATCTTCCACTTGACCCCATCCAAGCTGGCCTTGGACACTCCCAGTGATGGGGCAGCCACAGCTTCTCTGGGCAGCCTGGGCAGCAAATGAAGAGAGTCCAGAGGAGGCACCAGGATGGTCAGGGGCTGGAGCAGCTCTGCTGGAAGGAAAGGCTGGGAGGGCTGGGATGGTTCAGCCTGGAGAGGAGAAGCTTTGGGGTGACCCAATTGTGACCTTCCAGGACTTGCAAGGAGCCTAAAGAAAGATGGAGAGAGACTGTTTACAAGGGCTTGGAGTGCCAGGACAAGGGGGAATGGCTTCACACTGGAGGAGAGTAGGTTTAGAGTGGATATTGGGAAGAAATTCTTTACCAGGCGGCTTTTGCTCTCGGTAACTCTTGCTCCCTAATGCCATGGGTTAGATAAGCTCTCCAGAGTGGCAGCCAAGCCTTCTCCTCAGAGCTTCCAGGATAAAGCTGTGATCTTAATTCCCCAACAAGTCCCTGGGACAGACTAAGCTGAATTTGCAGCCTGGAAGTTGGGCTGTTGAGCTGCATGGAATCTTTCTAGAACTTGCTGATTTTTGTGTTCATCTATCTTGGATCCCTGAAGGATTTATGAGGTTATTCTATTTTGGCAAGCAGTGCCATAAATCAAGGGGAGTTATTTTGTAGCATTGCCAGTGTTGGAGCTGCTCTGGGGTTCTGTGGTTCCCCAGGGCTGTTCTGTGCAGCTCCTCCTTCCCTTGCCTGTTCTGAGGCCGTGTGAGGAGCGTGCAGGGCTTTCAGTGGGGCTGGTGCTGTGTGGCGTGTCTGGGTTCTGCAGAACTAAGAATTAAGTCACTTGTATGACTAATGCTCAGGCTTTGCTGCTTTCAGACATGCATGTAGAGAGTACAGAATCCACAAAGAACTGGATCATCCTCGAATAGTTAAACTATACGACTACTTCTCGCTGGATACTGACTCGTAAGTTGTGTTGCTTTCCCTTGGTTTGACTTATTAACTAAGTATTAAAACCTTTCCAGCAGACTCCAGAGAACATCCACACCAGTGTCAGACTGCTGCAGAGCTATCTGAGGTGTTACTTCCAGCATACCCTGGTTTTGTACTCACAAACCAGGCTGTTGTGTTGTGTCAGATGTGGTGCTTTACTGGTAAATCCTGTTCTTTGGCCGGAGCAGGCGCCCCAGCTGATAGAGCTTTGAGCTTCTGGCTCCTTCTTGGGGGATCTCTGACCTTTGTACTCATTGAGGCCTGTGCTCCTGGCAGCTTATTTTTAGAGGAGAATTAATAGGCTGGCAGACTCTTAATTTAATATACTGGCCAACCAGGTGAGTTACAGGCAAGCAATAACAAAGTGTTCTGGTTTCTGTCAGGTGCCTTAATTACAACAAGTGCTGTTTTGCTTTCAGGTTTTGTACAGTGTTAGAATACTGTGAGGGGAATGACCTGGACTTCTACCTGAAGCAGCACAAGCTCATGTCAGAGAAAGAGGCACGATCCATTATCATGCAGATTGTGAATGCTTTAAAATACTTAAACGAAATCAAACCTCCCATCATACACTATGACCTTAAACCAGGTATGCTGTGCTGACGTGCTTAAGGATGCTAATGAAAGGTAATGGGTAACAGGGGGGAGCTTCCTTTGGTCAGACAGCACAGAGGACACAGGGCTGTCTGGGGAACAAGAAACAACCCCGAAATGCATAGAACATGCTGTGGGAAGGGTATTGTCTCCCAGAATTGCACCAAAAAACAAGGAAGTGTAACATTCCAGTAAAAGGAGCCTCCTTGTTCAGAAGGAGCCCTTCAACCATCGAGTGTCTGTGTTTGTTTTCTTAATGTCATGCTTGTATTTTGCTGTTGAGAGCCTCTGTTATTGCTTCATGAAGGTTCCCACAATTACTAGTGTGCTTCAAGTTCCCATTCTTCTGGCTTATTCTTTCTGTAATCATCTGGCTGAAAATTCAATGGCATAAGTTGATTTGGAAATGTTCAGGTTTTCATATCGTGGGGCAGCTCCCAAAGCTCAGGACACACAAACTGCACAGGTCTGCCTTTGAATTATTTCAGCTACATCTGCCATGGAGAAGATCCTCCCAAAATGTAGAATTTTTTTCTTTACCATTGGGCAGAATCACAAGAGGGGGAAGTGGAAATGCTCTGTTTGGGGCGATGTGTATGGGTGACACGACTTTTTTGCTGGTCTAGTAAATTCATCCATCTCTTTGGGCACTTATCCCTGGCTTGTCTCCCTGTACTGGTGGCACTTCATCAGCATTGTGTAAGCCCTGTGTGATGTGGTTTCTTGCATCAGCACGAGGAATGCGTACAGGAGGTGGTGCTGTTGCACTGGTTCTCCTGACCCCATTGCCTCTGTTCCCCGGGCTGTCTGAGCTCTGCCTGCAGCTGTGGCAGGCTGATTCATCCACTGCCACCACGCACAGCTCTACTGCTTCATTGTAGGCTTGGAGAAAAACACCGAGGATCTGGGTTCTTGATCCTTGCTGGATTTGTGAAAGACTCTTGCCTAAGCAGTAGTTGTCCTGTTTGAGCTTAGAAAGTCACTGGAGAGCACTGCCAGGAAGGAGAGAGTTTCTGGCTTGTTGAGAGGCCAGGGCAAGTCAGAACTTCTGGGCAGAGTGAGTCAGAACTGTGTGTGTGTGCACTTCTCTCCTTAATCCTCCTTTTTGACCTGCCCTTCCAGCAGGACCTTGGGGAAGGGTCAAAACAGCCTGCGCATCAAATTCTTGGTTAATAGGGCTCAGGATCCGGAGGCTCTAAGTCATATCAGGCCACTGGGTCATTCAAGGATGGGCAGATCAGTTCTAGCACTTGGTGGGAGCCAAGTTGTCTCCGAAGCTCAGGGTTTGGAGAGTTAAACCATCTGGCCCAGGCTGCTGCAGCTCCCAGTGTAGGTCCCTTGTCCTCGTGCAGAGCCAGAATTCAATGCAATGTTATTCTTGTTGTTTCCTTGCTAAGTGTGTATCCTAAAGGCTGTTTGTGTCCTCTCTCTAGGTAACATTCTTCTAGTCAATGGTACTGCATGTGGAGAGATAAAAATCACAGATTTTGGACTTTCCAAAATCATGGATGATGACAGCTACAACTCTGTTGATGGCATGGAACTGACATCGCAGGGGGCTGGTACTTACTGGTAAGCGTTGCCTGGGGCACTTGCAAGTTAAGATCAAGAACAGTTTATAAACAGCTTTGGATCTGTGTCAGCTCTGTGTGTGCTGCCATTGGCTGTGACAGCTTGAGACACTGGAGCTTTGAGACCCTGGAAACTGCTCTTGTTGTCACAGAGCTCCTTTGGAGGCTGGCAGCTTTTCTCTCTTCAGCGGGTTTGTGTTCGAAAAGCAGCTCGCATCCAAAGGGCTGGTGAAAAGCTGCATATGCTGCTGAGATTGAGAGCTCTGCAGTGGGGCCTGGCTGCTCTTTCACAGCCCAGAGTGGCACTGCCTCACACCTTAAACAAGCATGAGGACAATGCTCTACCTGTTTGGAAATCCAGGGACATCAGGGAGATGGAAGGAGTATTGCCCCGAAACAAGGAGGTGAAAATCCATTGTGAGCTCTCAAAAAAGATGTCAATCTCACAGTGCTGTCCATAGCCAGGGCTTCACTTGAGTGTCATGTGAAAGATGTTTCAGCACTCCTTTATCCTCAGTGCCAAGTGCCAGTGGCTGAGAGCAGCCCCTTGGTGAGTGCCACCCAGTGTGACTCTTAGATGTCCCCCAAGCTGCCGACTGTCACCACGGGCAACGCCTGTACAGAACGTTTTGTTGAGGCCTTTTGTGTTGTACAGTTTTGTCCTGTTCCTCAAAATGACACTGACTGTCCCCTGAGTGGGGCTGAGTGTCTCTAACTGGGACGTGGCATCAGGGGTTGTATTTCTAGAAATATGTATTTTGGCTGTGTGCTTCCATTGTGGCATTGCTGGCCAAGCCCTTTCAACAACAAATACCAGTTCTGAAGAGCAAAGACAATGCAGTTGTTTCACGTGCTCTGGTGAGAAGAAACTCCCTGTGCTGACTAGCTCAGAACACCAGTGTCTGGAGTGTCCTTGGGATCACTGTTCCCAGAAGGAGAACTGGTGATCCTGGCCCAGAGATGGGAATGAAATGGGGTCCTTTGAATCCCAAGCCAGTATCTCATCACAGAAGCTTGGTCCTGCCTGTCTAAAGAAAATCATACAAAGTATTTGGAGCTGCTGCTTGTAACTTGCTGTCACTTCCTTCTGCTCAGGTATTTGCCACCAGAATGTTTTGTGGTTGGGAAAGAACCTCCAAAGATTTCAAATAAAGTTGATGTCTGGTCAGTGGGAGTCATCTTCTATCAGTGTCTCTATGGCAGAAAGGTAAGAAGGCATCTAACTCCTTTCTTGGTGGTGTTTCCCAAACTTTTTGGGAGCAGCCCTGGCTTCTGCTTCCTTGTCCTCTGACTTAGGTGCTTCCACCTTGTCTCCTTGCCATCAGTTCCAAGGCAGAGTCCATGCTAATGAAGTGGGGAGAATGTCCTAGGTTGTGTTCTGCTCTTTGTGGCACTTCCTCCAGAAAAGATGCTCTGCAGAACATCTCTTCTCACTGGGCACGTTCCCACTGAGACCATTATGGGCACTGAGGTTCTTGGTATGGTCTTGTTTTGTAACACTTTCAATGCCCTGAGTCTTTGTTGGGCTTGATGGCTGCAAGTGTTTAGGGGAAAAGAAAAACTAGCTACAAAGACCCACTCTGGAAGATTTTAGGAGGGAAGTGTGTGGATCAGGAAAAGATGATTTGTCGTGAGAAAAGGTAATTTGCTTTATGACAAGAGGAGAAACAGCCTGGAGAAGGGAAAGGATTCCATGGGCTCTTGTTTCCAGGAGTCCCTGGTAACCAAGTGTTGTGAAAGCTGGGGCTGTGCTGCCCAGAGCTGTCAGTCACACACGGGGAACCAGCCCAGCAGGGCCTGCAGTGGGTGGATCTCCATCAGTTCAGATGGATGACACATGCTGTAACAGCCCTACGAGATGGAGGAGCAGGTGGAGAGCCCTCCTGGCCGAGCCAGAGACACCCCAGACACATTCCAGCTTGATCCCTTGTGTTCAGTGGAGTGTGGGAGCTGTGTCCTGCTGCTCTGGCTGGAATCTGCAGCACCTCCCCAGCAGTCTCATGGGCAGCTTGCCTGGAAAATGCTGATGGCAGGTGATGATAAACAGTAGTGTTGTGGGGTTTTTAAGGCCTGTCATCAAGCTTTAACAACTGTTTTCTTTTATTTTGGTAGCCCTTTGGTCACAACCAGTCACAACAAGATATCCTGCAGGAGAACACAATCCTGAAAGCTACCGAGGTGCAGTTCCCTCCCAAGCCAGTAGTCACACCAGAAGCAAAGGTAAATGTGCTTGTGGGTCAGGCAGCGAGTGGCACAGGCACCTCCACCCTCTCCTGATTTCCCTAAAAGCAGCAGGAATTCTGGGTTTAATGCCCACCTCTTGCACAGTGGTCAGTGGGTTGGCAGTGTCCCATCCTTGGAGGTGTTCGGGGTGGATGGAACTCTGAGCAACCTGGTCTAGTGGCAGGTGCCCCTGCCCATGGCAGGGACCTGGAATGAGATGCTCTTTAAGGTCCCTTCCAACCAAAACCACCCTGGGATTCCACGGCAGGGGGTTGGAACTGGATGATCTCTGAGGTCCCTTCCAACCCAACCCACGATTGCTGTAGTTGTCAGGCTGAGCCTGGAGCCCCGTGTGCCTCTGCTCACACTTTCCCCTGGTGGTCCCGGATGAGCTTTGGGGCTGGAGCTGGGCCATCTCTGGGGAGAAGGAATTGCAGCGCCGGGGTGTCACCCTGGCCCTGCTGCCAGAGAGTCCAAAGCTTCCTGTTTGTGTGCTGAAATGCTAATTGCTGCCTCGCCCTGGGGGTGCTGCAGGCGTTCATCAGGCGGTGCCTGGCCTACCGGAAGGAGGATCGGATAGATGTCCAGCAGCTGGCCTGTGATCCCTACCTGCTGCCTCACATCCGCAAATCCGTCTCCACCAGCAGCCCAGCTGGAGCTGCCGTCGCCTCAACCTCGGGATCATCCAATAACAGCTCTTCAAACTGAGACACAGTAATAGGCCAAAAACTGCTCGAGAAACCGGCAAAAAAAAAAACAACAAACAACCCCAGACTTTCAGAAAACAGCTTTGGAACAGAGGAATCCGCAAGGGGCTCGAGAAACCTGTACCAGGTGCTTTTTTTCTCTTGCTTTTTTCCATCCATAGAGCATGACAACATCAACACTCTCATCAAGAAAACCTTCGGCATCTAGGCCAAGCCACGTGGATAGGAGATGGCTTGAGGTTTATCCAGTCAGTGACCACAAAAGGGTGGCTGCTCTGAGCAAGGAGAGGAGGAAACTCAAGAAAAAAAATAAAATACAAAAAGACATGGTTCCATGTACTGTGAACTTCTGAACATGCAGCCTTGGGGAATCCAGGACGCCGTGTGTGCTTCATATGAAGAATGTGGACTTTGGAAAAAAAAAAAGACTGGGCTAGTCCAGTGTTGATATTTAAACATTGTTCTTTTTCTTTTAATAAAGTTTAGGTAACATCTCCTGAAAAGCTCGAAGCACCAAGGTTCAGCTGGGGATGGTATATGACTCTTTGCCCTTTGGAGGGGAAAAAAGTTGATCCTGCCTGTTCATGGCACTAGAGTTAGTGTTTTACCCCTAATTAATTTCAATTTTTTAAAAATAACAATTTTTTGGAAGAAAACCGTTTTCTGGTCTCCAAGTGAAACCCGTATTAGCAGGTTGGTGGCAGTGGCCCTTGTGCAGCTGGTGCAGCTCTCTGCTCCCTCGGGGTGGCCTCTGAGGAATAACGACCTCCTCGGGGGGGCACTGGAGCCCTGGGAGGACAGGCCTGCATGGATCAGAGCTCAGGCTGCTCCCCAGGGGTTCAGCTGCTGCCTCCTGGCTCTCCCGGTGGGTGCCCCTTGTTCATGTGTGGCAGAGCTGCTCTCTTTGCAGACACGCCCTGGCTGTTCCTGTGCTCTGAGCCTGATGCGGGCTGACGGCCGGCGGGGCAAGGGAAGGGATGGCAGCACTCAGGTGTCCCAGGTGTGTGCTCTCACAGCTCCCTCAAAACCTGGCTCATGTTAGAATGTTAGAACATTCCCAAGCTGAAGGCTTGTCTGCCCCTCTCCGTTGGGTGACTTGGCAGCAGAGCTTCCTCTCTCCCTTAACGCTTTCCTTTTCGAACTCGCTGACTTGCTGCCATCGCTGCATCTGATTCCAGATGGGAAGGAACGAGACAAAGCTATTGAAAGGAGCAAACACCTGAATTATTATTTTTGTCTCCCTCTTGTAATCTACCTGCAGGGGTCTTGCACCTTCAGCTGGATCTGCCTGCTGTGAAACGGGAGCCTCCCGTCCCCTCCCTGCTCCCTTTTCCCCCCGTGCTGAAGGAAAACTGAAAACACAAGAAGGGCAGCCTTTGAACATGTGGCAGCCAGGTTGGAGCGCTCCTGACATGTGGCAGGAGCTCTTGGCCAGGAATATTTAAAGATGCAGTGTTGAGGGGCAGGCTTTGCCTGGCGAGGGAGCTGGGTGCTGCACTGCTGTGCTTCAGGGTGGGGGGGAAAAACCAAACCCCCCTGTGCCAACTTCCCACCCCGTGGGGTGGGGGATCCTCTGTGGGCCACCTCCAGCACTGCACCCACAGCCCTGGCAGCCTGTGGGCTCTTTGGCGGGGCTCTGCACCCCACTGGCATCTCCTGGCAAGTGCTGTTCTCCATCAAGCACTTTGAGAGAGAACTGCCCCTTGTCTGCCTTGCTGTGAGCCAGGTGCTGGGCTTGAACCCGCTCAGGAACTTGCAGTGACCTGGAACATGGAGCAGGCTCTTGGAATCAAGGAATGGGCCAGGGAAGGGGAGAACTCTGCTGCTCTTTGGTTTCTTACTGTTTTTGTAGTGACTCTCGGGCTTTTAATTGGATTTATTCCCTCGCAGCTGCATTAAGGTGGTCTCTAAACTGTAGTGTTTCAAGCAAAGAACAGAAATACTGCATCTTTAAATCCTCAGCCCTCCTCTCTTAGCCCTTTCCATCCCTGCTGCTCTAAGCCAGGAGTCAACTGTTCAGCAAAGCAGCTTGGACGTGTTTATTCAGCCTCTTTCAGGTGAAATCAGGGTTGGTGCTTCATCCCCTTTGCTGAAACTGATGAATTGGTGTCTGTCCACATCGGGGAGAATTCTAGGAGGGTTTTTTCTATCCTGGTCCTGTTGTTTCTTGGCCATACAACGTGTGCATCTCTGTGGGTGTGGTTAGTTTTGTGTCAGAAGCATTTATCCTGCTGTGTGACACCAGCCAGGGGCCTGGGGACAGCGCAGTGAAGAACCCTGGTAGAATTCTGGCTGCGGCACCTCCCTCGTTAATGTGGGTTTCACTTCCAGTAACAGACCCTATTGCCACACTGTTCATTTACTCAAAGTGTATGAAGAATTTGTAACTTAAACCAGGCCAGACTGTTTTGGCTCTACCCAACAGATGAGACATGGATATTAAAATAAGTTTTAAGAAACTGATTTGCTTGGATTTTACTGGTTTGCTGCTCTTGGTGTTGGCACGAGCTCTCTTGCAGTGGCTGCGAGGAGAGGATGAGGAGGATGGAGGAAGAAAGGTGCAATCAACAGCTCAGAGCAGTGAGATCTCTGCAGCAGAGGGGGAATCACTGAAAATTACCGAGTCAGTTAATTACTGGCATTGATCTTGTCCTGGAACATCAAGATCAAAACCTGAGGTGGGTTTTCCTGTAGAGCAGCAGCTGCCTTTAGAAGCCACATATGTTGAAGACACAAAAAGCACTTTTTTTTGTGTGTGGATGAAATTCCGTGGGTCACAACCCCCAGGCCCCTCCCCAGCCCGTGGGCACCCAAGTCTGCCCCCAGTCCTCCCCAGTAACCACACTGAGCAGTGATGCAACTTGGCTCCTTTCATTTCTCAGGGCTGAGCCTTGTCAGCTTTACAAAAACACAATAGAAAACGAAAAAGGACCTTGGCAGCTGAAGATGTTGAGTCTGCTCATAGCTGGGCTGCTCACCGGGGAGCACCACACCAGTCTGCCCATCCAGCTCCTCTGGGGGCTGCCATGCAGGGCATCCCCGGGCACCCCCTGCCCCTCCCTGCCCCAGAGCTGCTCCCTCCAGTGAAGGGCTTCCCTTCCAACCTGCTGTCACCCTCAAACTCCTGAGTGCCAGTGGCAGCAAACACTGAGCTCAGCTCCCTCCCTGCTGCTCTGGTTGATTATTTTTCAGCTCCCTGTGCCAGTGCTGATGATGGGACACAGATCTGGGCTGGGGACGGTGGTGGCATTTCGGCAGTGACAGGAGCAGCATCATCATCCTGTAGTGGTCAGGCCAGATGCCCACAGATGTGCAGGGACACACGTGGGTGACACGCTCAGCTTGACACCAGTGGGAACAAGACTCCCCAAGGGGCTGCCTGTGCTTCGCCTCTGACGTTCAGGGCTGGGAGTTGCACCATAAATGAGTTTGCCTCTGCCAGATGGGCCATTCCTGTTTTATTTTGTGACCTGGCAAACCCTGGACGTGAGGTTTGTGCCACTGCCGGTGTCTCCCTGGGGTTTGCTGCCAGAGGATGCTGTTTTAAAGGGTGCTACACCAGCCTGGCTCAAGAAGCCTTGGCTTAAACCTTCCCACTCCCCGAAGGGAAGAGGGAGAGAACACTTTGGAGTATGTGGGAGCAGAACCCAGCACAGCCCTGACTCCCCCCCAGCCCAGGGAATGGGGCTAAAAACGCAGGGATGGGGCTAAAAATGCAGGGAATGGGGCTAAAAATGTAGAAGTGAAGCTAAAACCCCAGGGACGCTGTGGGGAGCAGCAGCAAGGTTCGAAGGTGCTTGGCTCTGGTTTGCACCGGTGGGCAGCAGAAACCCAGAGCTCTGCTCAGCCCTGTCCTCCCCTGACCGAAGGCTCGTGCTGGCTGGGGGCCGTGGGACAGCGGCTGCCACCGCCTCGCCCCGCACCAGCATCAGGGCTCAAAACCTGCCTTCTTCAGCACTGGCTCATCCCACCTCCTGCTAATCCCAAGAATCCACCCGCTCCCACCCAAACCCGGGAGAGAGGCTGGGAGTGGTGCCAAAGCCCCCGCAGGCTGAAGGGACTGGGGAGGGGCGGATGGAGGTAGAAGGGGATGAGGTAAGGCGGTGGCACAGGTGGGAATGAAGCACCGAGCTGCTCCTGCTGCAAAGAGCCAGGGAACAGGCTGAGATCCCTGCTCCCGTCCCCACTTCCAGCAGGAGGAAGAAGCCATTCGGGATGTTCTGTCCTCTGCCACTCTCCAGCTGCCTTCCCTCCCCGGCTCTGCTGATTCGCGCTTGAGTCATGCGGAGAAAGTGTTTTCGTGAGCGGCAGATTTCTCGTAAATGGCTGGAATCGCTCCGTGCCCCTTCGCAGGAGCCCTGGGGAGGCAGAGGACGGGAGGGCAGCGCCGCTCCCCCGGCAGCCCCCGGCCCCGTCTCGCCCCCGCGGCGGAAGGGCAGGATCTCTGCGCTGGCCCTTCCAGGGGCTGGAGAGCCCTGAAATTCCTCCTGGCAGCTCTGAGCGAGCACATCTGGTTTCAATAAATTATTTGCAGCTTGAACTTGCCTGACTTTTCGGGGCTGCGGAAGAGAGAGAGCGGCAAAGGGGCTGCGAGAGCTGCGGCGCGGAGTGCCCGCAAAGGCGGTGCCGGAGCCGGCAGAGCCGGGGACGGAGCTGAGAGGGCTGGGGCTGACCGAGCACGTGGAGAGACCCCGGCAAAGAACGCCAGGAGCACTGGCCATGCCCCTGCGAGGGGTTGGCTTGGGGGCAGGGAAATGGCCCTTGATGTTGGCCGGGAGCCCTCCACCCGCAGCTGAGCGTCGAGCGGAGCCGGCGCCGATCCCAAGCCTTGTGTTTCAGCTCTCGGGCGAGGATTAAACGGCAGCTCGGGCAAGGGTCTCTCCCTGGCACCCCCCAGCTCGGTGGGGTCCCCACCACCGCCACTGAACCCTCTCAGGAAAACCAAACCCTGGGGAGCATCAGCATCAGCCCGTGGCCACCAGCACCGCCAGGGCCGTGGAGGGGCTGAGCCCCGGCGGTGTCCCCACGTGCATCCTCAAAGGGAAGGGATGGAGATGCCTCCCTGGCCGTGCCCCCACGCGGGCTCCCCACGGAGGGGCTGCCAAGCCTCCTGTGCCCGCCGTGCAGAGCCTGGTCAGGCCGGGGGGAGGCTGGACCAGCCCTGCCCGTCTGGGAGGGCGACGTGGCCGTTCCCTGCGGGGGAGAAGGAGCAGCGGCCGCCAAGTCGGCCTCTTCCCCAGGCAGTGACCTCAGCGCACGGCGCCTGCCAGGTGGGTGTTGATCTTGGCCCGGCCCAGCCCAGTTGGGGCCAGGATGAGGCCGAGGCGATGCGGACACGGGGCTGAGCTCGGGGCTGAGCTCAAGGCACAGCCTGGCAGGTGCTGCCAGTCCCCGGCTGCGACTGCCACACCAAAGGCAAGCCCTGGCACCAGAGCCCCTCAACAACCTCTGCCTGCAGAGCTTTGCTGTGCTGAGACCCCCGGTCCTGCAGAGAGCCGTGGGATGGGGGGGATGCCACTGGAAGAGCTCAGCCCAGCAGGAGATGCAGCCTCCCTGGTCATAGAAGGTATCCCTTGGGCTCTAAAATAGACCCTCGGGACCTGCCAGTCCCCAGAGGTGGCTGGTGGGGTGGTCAGACCCTTCCTTCAGAGCATCTGCCAGCTACAGATGCTGCTCTCGTGGTCCACGGGTTCCCAAATCCTGTCCTCCAATGCCTCTGGCACAAGGAAACACCAAACATGCCCAAACTCAGTAACCCCCGGGTGCCTCGCTGCCACCGAGCCCCCCAAATCTGAGGGTTCTCCCCCACCCCGGGACCCACAGGGCATCAGTGACACATTTTCCAGCCTGCTGAGCATCCTGACTGACCCGGTTTCTCCCAGTGCTCCTGACCAGGGCAGACCTCCAGCCAAAAGGCGGGCAAGCGGCACAGATCCATGTCTAGAAATGTTTTTCCAAGTCCTTCTGCAGGGTGACTTTCACCAGAGCCGATGCCCCTCTGCTGTGACCCCTCCCCACACGTTGTTTTGCCTTGGCCAAAAAGCAACTTTTATTTTTCCCACTGGGAGACAGAAACAGACGGCCCGGCTGCGGGAATCGGCCGCTGCCACCGAGTCGCCCAAATTCTGGGCAGTCCTGGGCTGAGCCTGTCCCTGCCACCCATCTTTCAGCACAAGGAGCTCTCCCGAGAGCACTGGCCGTGCCCCGAACGCGGCCACGTCCCCTCGTCTGGCAGCAGCTCCTGGGGCCACAGGGGTCAGACAGCTTGGAAACATCCCAGAGGGAGGGAAAAATGCACTTCCTCCCGCTCCACTCCGCTGAGGAGCAACTCAACTGGTACTAAACCGGATTAGGGGCAGAGCAGGTGAGGAGCCTTTGGCCTGCGTTGAAGGAATTAATTATTAAGAAGTGCTAATTATCTTCTAATCACACGCAGCGTGGGGGCCTGCGAGACACGGGATAAACCAGGAAGCAGCAATGGTCCATAGGATCCAAAGCCTTTTGACTCTGCTGTGTCCCTTCCTTCGGATGGGATTCAACTCCCAGGACAGGAATGTCGTGTTTGGCCGGGATGGATGGAGGGCCCCACTCGTGGGAATGCACAGCCCCATCGTGCCCAGCCCCTGGTGCCCCGGTGGGTGGCTCCACCAGTGGGTGGCACCCCCTGGAGTGGTCCCCAAGGTTTAGGGAGGGGGGTGAGGATCAACAAGGCCGTTCTCCCAGTGCTACCACAATTAAAAAATAATCCCTGCCTTAAAAAACCCAACAGCCCAGATGCTGATGTGCTTAATTGGCCTCCCCCCAACCCCAGAGGGTTTCCATCCCCAAAGCCCATCCTGGCACCAGCCTGCAGGTCCTTCCTGCCTTGCTGGGAAACAAGGGATTCATTTATTTCCCTAAGAACAGCCAAACAGCCGGTGCCTGGCTCACACGTGTCCCTGTGCTGTGCACTCTCGGGGCCAGACCCCGCTCCCTGCTCCCGGGAGCTCGGCCGTCCTCTTGGTCTCATTAAAAGCACCATCTCCCCTGGATTTGTGTGGCAGAGTCTGCGTGCCAAGGTGTGGCAGCATCCCCCTGCACTGCTCAGATCCCTGGAGAGCTGCTGCACCCTCAGCGCTGCTCCCACAAGGATGGGCGCCCAGCGGGAGCAGCACCCAAAGGCAGCCAGACCTTCGCGTTGTGCCACGAGCGGTGCCACCTCCCCACGCAGAGCTTTCTCTTCCAGAAACGGAGGAGACCCAGCTCTCTGGCAGCTGGGCAGCGGGTACCCAGCCGAGCGGTGCCCCGTGGGAATTCTCTCCTCCCAGGATTCAGGGATTGGAGGTTTTTACCGGATTCAAGCAAGCGGCGATGTTGAACCTCCTGCGGGTGCCTGGGGTGATCTGTTACCTGCAGCCAGACCCGGGGAAGGTGTGAGAAGCTGCGCTAGTTTGTGCTGATGGTTTGAAGGTGCAAGTGGGTTTTACAACCAAGGAACTCCCCCAGCAGAAGTCTGGGGGGTCCACACGGTTCCCACTGCATGCAAATGCACAGCCCCACGGATGCACAAAGCCAGGAATATGCCAATTTCCAGTGTTTTCCACCTCCACTGCCTTCTTTGCGTGGCTTTGGGGGGGCCTGGGCAACCCCACTGCAGTGGAGGTGTGAAAATAGAAGTTTGAAAGTTATTAAAAGGTTTTCCAAAGCTCCTGGATAGGGGTTATACCTGCATTGTACACCGTGGTTCCTCTTTGCCCCGTGCCCTCAGCGGAGCGCTGGGGAGCTGGAGGGTGCACTGAGCCGTGCCCAGCTGGCATGAGGTAACTCTGCCGGGCACCCCGAGCTGCGGTGAGAGCCCTCAGCAGCCCTTGGCTGCTCTCCCCGGCCCAGCTGGGGTCCCACGCCGCGGTCCTGCGGGGCTGGAGGCACCGCGGGTTTGTCCCGCACCCCCTGCGCCTGTCCCGAGGCATCGGCGCCGCCCGGGATGCGGAGAGAGAGGCTCGGGCGCTGGGCGGGGGATGCCCTGGCCAGGGTGGGTACCATTCCTGCCATCCCCCGCCCCATCCCTGGACCGCCCATCCCGTTCCCGGGGCTCTGCAGGGATGCCCTGGACATGGTGGGCACCGCTCCTGCCACCCCCCCGCCCCATCCCCGGGCGTCTGCAGGGATGCCCTGGCGAGTC
>VWZF01005471.1:439250-505751 GCA_013396755.1 Sclerurus mexicanus | reverse complement strand
CCCCGCTCCCGACCGGTTAATCCTATGGAAAAGTGCCCCCCCCCCTCCCCGCCCCATCCCCTCCAGGGCATT
Source organism: Sclerurus mexicanus (assembly GCA_013396755.1). Taxonomy (NCBI): domain Eukaryota; kingdom Metazoa; phylum Chordata; class Aves; order Passeriformes; family Furnariidae; genus Sclerurus; species Sclerurus mexicanus. Next base: position 505,679 of record VWZF01005471.1, on the reverse strand, counting down.
TGCGAACTTCCTTTTTGGTTTGGTAACTTCTCGCAATAAAGTCAACGGGTTGTATTTTATTTTCTTTAACCTTCTGAAGGCACCGGGAGCCGGACAACGGAGGCTCCTTGGTTCTGCCCCTGGAATGGAGACACTTTTTATCCCGGGATAGCCTAGCCCCAGAAGCGAGGAGCTGCTTCTGGGGCTTCCTTGAATTGTTTCGGCCCCTATTGAGAAAACTTTAAAAAACGTAAAAAAAAAAAAAGACAAAAGAGCAAAATAGGCTAGTTTTGCCTGAAAATAACAACCATAAACCCTTGGCCTGTTTCATTAGAGCACATCTAGCAAATCCAAAGCAGATTTGGAAGCGGCGGCGAGGGAGGGCACTGCTCCTGCCTCCTCCCTTGCCCTCCCTCTCCCCTCTCCCCCCAGTCCCGTGGGGCAAATGCGGGGTCATGGACACGATGCCAGTGGGCAGCAATCCCGTGCCAGGCGAGGGATCCGTGCTGGGCTCAGAGGAGAAGCTGCTTGTCTGGGAGATGGAGAAAGGAGGCGGCGATGGGAAAGGAGACCCCCATAGCTCGGGGGCGTTTGGAGGGTCGGTGGGGTTTGGTTGGAGACATCTCAGCTGGACTTCCCGCAGCTGAATTCCCCTTCAACCTCCCCGTAATTTCCTTGAGGGCCGTGAATTCCTCCTTCTGTGGGTTTTAAGGAGGCTGCTTGGTTTCAGCGGGGCTCTCGCTACCTCTGAGGGGCCGTTCTGGCTGTTTCAGCCTAAAAAATGTCGGTGGGATCCAGGTCTGGCGATGCCGAGGACAGAGGCACCTCTGTCCCGGCCGTGAGGCGGGGATGGGGTGGCAGCCGACCCCGTGCCGGGGCTGGCTGAGGAACAAGGCACCTTTCAGAGGCTTCCAGCTGCGGGGCCGGGGCACTCGTGCCGTGCTGCCGCTGCCGAGCACCCTCAGCTCGTCCCCCTCCCCATCCCTGCTTTTGGCTGCTCCCCCCACCACCGGCCCTGGCTTGGACCTGGTGGGCGAAAGGGGGCGAGGATGGTGCCAATGGAAGCGCCACATCCAGTGCACCCGGCTGGGTTTGCAGCTCGGAAAGGGTCCTCTCTGGGATTTTGGGATCGGGATGGAGCAGTCCCAAGAGTCCCTTGTTGGCAGTGCCCAGCCTCATGGACGGGGTTGCTTCCCTTGGGAAATTCCGTGCCAAACCCTCCCCTCTGGGACAGCCAGGAGAGGCGCAGTGGGACCTTTGGCAGGAGGTTTGGAGCTCCTTGCTGGGGCATCGCCCCCCGCTGCCCCATCTCTGCAGCATCGCGTGGGCACCCGGGGGAGCCGAGGTGGCAGCTCCTGTCCCCGCGTGGCTGCGGGCACGACAAGGTCCCTGTGTTGATCATGGGATGTGCTGGATCATCTTCCCACCTGGCTGGTGCCCGCTGTGGGATCTGCTGTGTCAGCTTTGCGTCGAGGGACGGGGCAAAGGGACCCGGGAAGAATTCACAACAGGCGGAGCAGCCTTGGCACGAATTCCCCTCCCCCGGTTTTCCTCTTTCCGATGGAAATACCTCGTTGCACGGCAAAGGCAGCCCCAAGACATTATAACTGAGCCTCCTCTGGGTTGTTTAGGAGCAGGAAGGGGGAACAGAGGTGTTGGCTTGGCTGCCGGGAGCCTGGCAGGGCGCAGGGCACAGCGGGGGCCGTGCCAGTGGCTGCAGCAGCAGCAGCAGCAGCCGGGACGTGGCGTCAGGGCTGGGGATGGTTCTTGCGCAAGAACGGCAAGAGCGAAAAGCAAGAGAGATTTATTTTAACCTCCCGTGCAAAGCTGTCCCTGTCCCCCAAAGCCACCCAGCTGGTGGGGGGGCCCCGGGAAGGTTTCCCCTGGGAAGGTGCTCCTCGCTGGCACATCCACAGGAGTTTTCCGGCGTGAGATCCCGGTGATGGTTTTAAAGCCACGTTGCAGGTTTTTTCTCTCTTTCTGGCTTTATTCCTGGCTGGATTTTGCACCTTTCCCTGCAGGGCAGAGGTGCTCTCCTGCGTTCTGTCTTCCTTTATTTTCCAGGGAAACTCTTTTTGCCCCAGCACCAAAGCAAATGTCTGCTGAGAGGGTGTAATTCCTGTCTGCTGAGCCATCTTTTCCGGCTGATAAATCCATCACGAGAGGCTCTGGTGCCTCGGTGGGTGCTCCGAGCAGGGAGAGGTTTTGCCCAGCATTGCCCACTGGATTGTTGTGCCCTGCTTGGCTCCACGAGTGTGGATGGATCTCGGGTGGGAGTGGGAATGACCTCCCACCCACTCCAGCCCATCCCGACCCAGCGTTTCCTCCAAGGCTCTTGAAGCAATTTGTAAGATTTGGTTCTTCACGTGCGGCCGAGGAGCAGGATTTTAATTAATTTGAACCGTGAGGAGCCCGCAGAGCATCGACATTTTTCTCATTCCTAAGATTGCTCGGAGCCCAAAAGAGAGCCACACAGATGCTCTTGTTCTTAAAGGACCCATCTTTAATTAATTAAGGGTTAGAAAATGATTAGTGGGTTGCCTGGCGAATTCCTGGGAGCACCCCTTAGCCCAGGAGTGAAGGTTTGGCCCTTGGCAGAGGGCACAGGGTATTTTCCAATACCAGTCCTCCTGCTCAGCCCCGCACTGCCCCTCGTGCTGGCACACCAGGGATGGGAATGGGACTTTCCATGTAAAACTGTCTTTGCAGGATGGTGCTGGAGTGGGAATGGGGAGACTGAGCCTTTCCCTCCACCCAAATCCACGCTCAGTGACTTTGGGCTCTGCGGCAGCAGCCCCATTACCCCGGTGATGCCAGGCCTGGGAGTGCTGGGCATGGGGCAAAGGGCACCCAGGGGGCAGTTTCATGGGGAAGATCATTTTAATTAACAACAAAAAAAGCTGTGGGGCGCCAGTGGCTGCCTGGTGTGGTGTCGATGTGCTTGGCTTTGGGGGAATGGGGGATCCCCGTGCGGAGCGATGGCACTGCCCCGGGAGGGGATACTGGGAATGGTGCTGGAAAAACAAGGAGAAATCTGTGGATCTTTTTTTTGCAGGGAGTTTCTTTAGGAGTTTTGACAAATTTGCTAAGCCTTCAGCCAACCGTGCTGGAAGCACTTTGTGTATGGGGACATCTCAGGCTGTCCTGCCTTCGGTGCCCCCACTGTGCTTTCGGTGGGTCCATCACTCCTCCATCCTTGGGTGGACAGTGCTGCCTTTCCCTGCATTCCTGGGAAGTCAGCACCTCTGGAGCCTGGGCCAAATCTAGGGAGAAACTGGAGACAATTTACACCCTCCTACCCTTTGCTGGGTGTCAGAGGGTGGATGTGGAGCCTCCCATCTCCCCTGTCCCTGGAGAGCCCCTTGAGCTGCCCAAGGTGAGCATCCCCTGTGGAATGCACTGGTTTGTTTGTGTCCCGGGCAGGGTGCAGGGGGAAAGGGCTTCTTCGTGTCTGCGGAGAGGCTGAAGTGAAGGATGTGGCCCCCGTTTAAGCTCTTCCCGAGGCAGCAGGGTGGTAGGTAGCAAATAAAGAGCTCGTCTCCTCCAGCTCCCATCATATAACCAGCAGGTCCTCTCTGTGCTGCTCCCCCAGGTGCTGCTGGGGGAGGCAGGAGATGTTCCTCAGCTCCGAGTGCGAATCCTGCTGCTCCTCACCCCCAGCCAGGCCACCAGCAGCTCCCCTTCCTTCCCTCTAACAAGAGATCTGCTCCTTATTCCCCGAGGCTTATTTTTTAAAAAAAATAAACCAACAACCAGCCTCTTATTCTGGGGCTTGACTAGGGGTGCTGGGCAGCATCACTGGTTTGGTGCAGAGCTCCAGTTCAGCAGTGCCAGAGGTTGCTGCCCTTCCTGAGCCAGAGGCTGCCGGCGTGGCCTGGGGCAGCTGCTCCGGTCGTGTTTCCTTCCCTTTTGCTCTTTTTTTCAGTCTGAAGTTCCTTCTCAAGGAGCTGCATGGAGGGATTGATGGCAGAAGCGGCTCGGGAGGGAGGCAGAGCCGGGATGGGGATGCTCTGGTGGCCTGCGGTCGATGGCAGCAGGGGATGCCCCAGCTCTGCTTTGGGAGCTCCCACGGGCGCAGCTGCTGCTTCTGTCACCTCCCAGCCCTCAGAGGGATGCACGGGCTCCTTCCCTGGGCCCCAAATTGCTGCTCTTCATGGGAATGGCCATACTTTTGCTCTTCTCCACAATGAGACCATAGGGATGGACTGACAGCTGGGGGTAACGCTGGGCTCTGCTGGGAACCTCTTTCCAGGACAGGGCTTTTCCTCTGGAGGAGTGTTTCATCCAGTAAGATGGAACTGGGATGGAGCTGGGGCTTGGTCTCTCTCCATCCTGGCAATTCCCTTCCCTGGTGGAGGCTCTGTCAGGCAAAACCCTCCTGTGTTCAGTGAGCAACAGGTTTTGGTTCTTCAAGGAATCCCAGGGTGCTTTGAGTTGGAAGGGACCTCAGAGACCACCCAGTGCCACCCCTGCCATGGGCAGGGACACCTTCCACCAGCCCAGGTTGCTCCAAGCCCCGTCCAACCTGGCCTTGGACACTCCCAGGGATCCAGGGGCAGCCACAGCTTCTCTGGGCACCCTGTGCCAGGGCCTGCCCACCCTGAGAAGGAAGGATTCCTTCCCAATATCCCATCTATCCCTGCCCTCTGGCAGTGGGAACCCATTCCTATTGTCCTGTCCCTCCATGCCTTGTCCCCAGTCCCTCTCCAGCTCTCCTGGAGCCCCTTTAGGCACTGGAAGGGGCTCTCAGGTCTCCCAGAGCCTTCTCTTCTCCAAGTGAGCCCCCCCAGCTCTCCCAGCCTGTCTGCATTTTTTTCTCATCTTTTTCTGTTGTTTTATTTCTCATTCCAGGGTGGTTTTGCTTCTCTATTGCTGATCCTTCCCCCACACTTGGTCCATCCCCATCTTGTTTATTGTGTAATGAGCTCTCACTTCCCACAGTGCCATATGGGCTTTGGAGCCCTTGTTCCCTCTCGGGCAGCAATAATGGGCTGAAAAGCCCCTGTTTTGGAGCAGGTGGCTCGGGGCTGCTGTGCCCCCTTTGCTGGTGGGTGAGGGCACATGGCATGAGGAGTTTTGGGCTGGCCAGGGGTTTGCTTCTGTGCTGTGTGAGTGAAGGGCAGGTCTCTTGCTGCAGGATGTTCAGGGTGAAACCCCTGCCTGGGCTCCCAAATCTAAATGAAGGTGTTTGCAGGTCCCGGGGGAGCTCCTGGGGCAGCTCCTGGGTCTTGGAGCCCTGATAGAGCCCGCTTTGCTACCGTGGCTGGGGCACCACAGGGGCTTTGAGCCTTTGCTGGGTGGTTTGGAGCAAACCATCCATGTCTGCAGCACAGGAACGCCCAAGGAGGGGCTCTGTGTGTGCTCAGCCTCCTGCACAAGTGGCTTGGAGCTGGGTTTTTGGGACACCCCAACTAAAGGGGAACTCCCAGTGGGAACAAGGGCAGGGAGCACCTTCACTGCACCAGAGCTGCACGAGGGGCTCTGCCACCCCATGGGTGCCACTATCACCCTCACAGAGGTGCCCAGGGGGTGGCAGGGACGTGGGCACAGCACCTCACAACGCTGCCAGCGTTCCCTTTTGGCTGCCACGGGTTGAAATTGCAGCCAGAGCCCCGGAGCTGCTCCAGCCTGGGATAACCAGGACGGGGTGCCAGCCGTGGCTTCAGTTTGCTCCCTGCATTGGTTGCTGGTGAGGGGAGGGTGACAAATGCACCCTCCCAATGCAGCAGGGCCACTGTGGGTGTCCTGGTGTGGGTGGCCAGGCTGGGGGGTGCTGGGAGGGCAGGCTGGTGCTGAGGATGCCCATCCATGCCATGCTGCAGGGCTTTCTGTGTTTCCCACCAGCACTGCCCCCTGGAGCCCCCCAGTCCCCGTGGCCTCTCTCATCTGGAGCTGCCCACATTCCCCAAAATTGCAGGTTGTGGAGCTTGCCTTATTTGCTGGGGGCTGGTAAAGCTGTTGTGGGAAGGGTTGAGCTGAGCTCCCCCAAGTCAGGCTTCCTGCTGGCTGAAAACACGCTTTTCTCAGTTAAGAAGACGACCCTGGAGCCAGGCAGGGGGAGTAGGAGCCGCCCCAAAGGATGCCAGCTTCTCCATCCCTGAGGTTCAGCCACCAGTGCCAGGCCCCTGGCTCCTGCTGTGCCAGAGCACCAGTGTCCCAGTGCTTCCCACAGGGAAGAGGAGAGTGTTTCTGTCAGCTCCAGCTCCCCCCTGTCCCCACCACCCCTCTGCCTCGTGGCACTGACTGGTTTCCGTGGTCCCACCAGTAAGCCAGAAGCAGCATCCCAGTGGCTGCGTGGCTGGGACATGTCCTTGCTGGAAGCACGTGGGTTTTCCCTTTGCTTTCATTGTTCCTCCACAGAGGAGGAAAACGAGAAGGAGGAGCAGGATGTGATGGAGCAGAGCTGCTCTGAGCAGGCCCTGCTGGAAAGATGAAGGATGCAGGAGGGAAAGGCAGAGGATGCACAGGGTGCCCACCCCAGCCCTGGCTGAATTTCGGTGATTCCAGGCAGGATTGCATGTTCCAGGGCTCCTTGTCCCGTGCCAGAGGCCAGCTCCTGTTTGGGAAGGATCTGGTGTTGCTGTGGGTGGGTTTCTGTCCGTCAAGGGCACTTGGGAAGCTCTGCCTGTGGGATTTCGGGGCTGCAGGTGGATGCCAAAAGCTGAGGAGCATCCCTGGAAGGGGTCACCTGTGGAGGGCAGTGCAGGAGAGTGGGCTCTGGAAGGGACAGGAGCATTCCTGGTCCCTTTGGGATGCTTCTCTGGAGCTGCCTCCTGCAAGGGTTGCGTTCACTCTGCAGGATACGGGTTGGGAAAAGGGATTCATTGATCCAAACTCATCGCACCCTCCCAACTCCACATCCCTCCTGGGGTCAGGGATGCTGAACACTCCTTTCAGTGCCTCAGGGCCCTGCCCAAGCACCACTGCCAATGTCACGGACACCTTTGGGGTCAGTCAGCCCCAAATTGCCTATAAAGAAGTGAAAGGAAAGTGTAATTTGGGTGAAGCCCGGCTTTGCTGCCCTGTGTTGAGCTGGGGCTGGGTCTTTCCCATTCCCCCATGTCCCAGGGGAGACTGAGGGGGACACACTGGGGGACACACTGTGGGGACACACTGGGGGACACTGGGGAACACACTGGGGGACACACGAGGGACACACTGGGGACACACTGGGGGGACACACTGGGGGACACTAGGGGACACACTGGGGACACACTGGGTGGCCTCTCCTGCCTTCTTCGAGCCGAGGGCCCTCGGGCTGTGCTGCCTGCGGCGTGCGGGGGCAGCCCCAAACCCTCAGCCTATAATTTCCTACCTCCAGCCCTTCCCTTTTTAGCGTAAATGATATTTTGTGTTTTTCTGGCCCTGCGCCTACCCCCTCCAGTCTGGACAGCTTCCTCTGAGCACTGACCCGGCACTGAGCACCCCAACACCATTCCTGGGCTGGCTCCGGGGCTTTTCCAACCTGCTGGTAATTTTTCTTTCGAAGCCAGACTGGCACATCACAGGGGGGTGTCCCATTGCTGGCCCTGGCCGTGGTGATGTTCACACTAGAGCAGCTTTTGCTGTTCCAAGCACCAAAGCCCCGGGGTTTGGCTCCTTGCAGAGCACTGTGACACCAACCTGTGCCCCGGGGAGGCCACGTCCTGCTCCAGTGCTGGTTCTTGGGTCCAGCAGGTCGTGGCAGTGATGCTGCATCACCCAAAAGGGCTTGAAGACCCCCCTGCACGTCCCCAGTGCCAGAGGGGCTGCACCACCCTCAGTGTAGGTGGGAAAGGTTGAGAGTGGGGCTGGGATTGCCATGGCTGGTGCTGGCACAGTGAGGAGGGGGTTTGGTAGGGGTTGTGCTGATCTCCTGCTGTCCAAGTCAGGATCAGGCCAGTTCCAGTTGGGAAAACACCAGCACCAGTTTGAGGGATCTGAGCTTCAGCCAACCAGAATCAGCCCTGTCCGGATTTTTGCTTGTTTTCTCACTTGCCGTGATTTGGGAAATGTTTTCAGTGAAATTAAATGCCTCCCTTAAATTAAATGAAGCCCTGCAAACAGGCTTCACTGTTTGCTTGTTTGACATCATTGATGTCATCTGGGCTGGGGGAACGGGCCTTTGACATCATTTCTGTCCTGGAGCCAGGTGGATGCTGGAGCTCCCAGATGGACATGGGGATGTCTGTCCTCCTCCATTTGTTTTTCCCTTTCAGACAAGGCAGGGAAGTTCTCTGAGCTGAGATGTTTGTTACTCGAATGTGCTGGAGCCTCCTGTAACAACAGAGCTGGGGCAGGGTGAGGTTGCAGGGAAATAGGAAATGAAAACCTTTTCAGCCCAAAAAATTCACACAATGGCAGAAAACCAAAGCAAACCAAAGCTAAATATAGCGGGGCCCGTGAGTTTGCTTGGACTTCTGGTGAATGCTTGTGGTGGAAAAAAAAACCGAGTCGTTTTTAAAACCAAAAAAGAACAACAAAAGTGGTGGCGCTGATGTGGGGCTTTGGGCAGCTTCTTGCTGGGGCACTGGGGGAGGATGAGGTGGTGAGAAGCCCTGGGGAGGCTCTTTGGCTTAGAAACATTGATCTGAAGAAATAAGATGTGTCTTAAAAATGACACGTCAGCCGGAGCAGCGAGTCCCAGTGCAGTGTTCGGGATTTACTGGTTTATACAGGTTTTGGGATGGAGTCTCGTGGTGGATGACCCTCAAGGGTGCTGGGCTGGAGGAATTGCCATGGGGGGATGCAGGATTGGCCCGGGGCAGGACTGTGGGCTGTGTGTGGAGCTGGGTTTGAGCTCAGCCCGTCTCCCCTCCGAGGCTGCGCTTTATCTGCTGGCAGCGATTCCCTCGCTCTGCTCCCTCCTCCCAGCGCCCGGGCTGGGATTCCGGAGGGTCCTCACACCACGTGCTGGCTTTGCCAAGCCTGGGGCTGTGCAGGCATTTTCCATCACACCATGGAAGACCTTCCCCCGGAGCTGCTGCCTGCTCCACTCCGCTCCCCAAGCGCACACAGCGGTGACGGATGCGCTGCCTGTTTCCCTGCTCCGTTTCTCTCTGCCCGGAGCACACGGCTGGTGCTGAAGCCCTTGGCTCCCCTGGCACTGGCACAGGCTCCTTGCAATGCCTGGCCGTGCTGTGCCCAAGTGCTGGCCGTGGGAGCTCAGTCTTGAACCACTCTAATGACGTGGTGAGAGCGGGCGAGTTCTCTGATGCCCAAATAGCCACACTTGGTGATGCCACGCTGGGTGCAGGCACCCACCCGTGTCACCCAGCACCAGGCGCCGCGGGAAACTGGTGCTGCAGGAAGAGGTGATCCCAGGGATGCACCCCAAAGCCTGCTGTGCGTGGAGCCAGGATGTCCTGTCGGGGCTGAGGGCGATGCTTTAACCCTTCCCGTTTGTTTCTTCCCCAGACTCCAAAGTCTTCCTCATCTACAACACGGGCTCCCAGGGCTGCCTGGAGAGCAAGGACTCGCTGGTGCGCCTGGCCAAGGGCTGCAACGCCAGCGCCCCCGCCCAGCAGTGGAAATGGGTCTCCCGAAACCGCCTCTTCAACGTGGGCGCCATGCAGTGCCTGGGGGTGTCGTGGCACGGGGGCAACGCAACGGCGGGCCCGCACCCCCTGGCCACGTACGAGTGCGACCGCGAGTCGGTGAACACGCGCTGGAGCTGCCGCGGGCTGGGCGAGCAGCTCTCGCAGCACCTCGGCGCCCGCCCCGCCAACTCCTCCCTGGACAGGGGTGACCAAGCCCGTGGCTCGCAGTGGAGGACCTATGGCACCGAGGAGGACCTGTGCTCCGTGCCCTACTCTGGTAACGTCCCCCAAAGGCGACCCCCAAATGGGAGCTGAGGCCGCGGCGCTGCCCTGCCTGGGGAGCGGCAGAACCAGGCGGGGTTGGGGTGATGGGGAATGGGCAGCGTCGGGGCACCCCGTACCCCCCACGCCGGACCAGCCCGCACCCAAAGCTCCCACAGCCTCAAGCAAGGGCTCCTCTTTTCCCCCAGAGATTTACACCATCCAGGGCAACTCCCACGGGAAGCCCTGCACCATCCCCTTCAAGTACGACAACCAGTGGTTCCACGAGTGCACCAGCACGGGCAGGGAGGACGGGCACCTCTGGTGTGCCACCACCCAGGACTACGGCAAGGACGAGCGGTGGGGCTTCTGCCCCATAAAGAGTAAGCAGAGGGACACGGTCCGTGGGGAAAAGCAGAAACCCTGTGCCCATCCCTCCTGGGGGCTTTCCTGCCTCCTCCCTCCTCCTGCACGCAGCCCGCAGCGCTGGAGCAGCAGGCTGTGGGCTTTTCTGGGTTGTTGGGGCTCTGTTGGGCGCTCACCCTGCTCGTGCCCACAGGCAACGACTGCGAGACCTTTTGGGACAAGGACCACCTCACCAACAGCTGCTACCAGTTCAACTTCCAGTCGACGCTGTCGTGGCGGGAGGCCTGGAATAGCTGTGAGCAGCAAGGGGCCAACCTGCTGAGCATCACCGAGATCCACGAGCAGACCTACATCAACGGTGAGCTCGGGGCAGCCTGCCTGTGCCCTCCTCTCCTGGAGCACAGAGGGTGGCACCGCAGGCATCACTGCTGCCTGCCCCAGCTGGTGGGTTTGGGGTTGGAGGGTGACAGGCTGGGGCTGGGGGCACTGATTGTGCCCCTCCGGCTGTGTTGGCACCAGGGTTGCTGACAGGGTACAGCTCCACGCTCTGGATTGGCCTCAACGACCTGGACATCAATGGAGGCTGGCAGTGGTCGGACAACTCGCCCCTCAAGTACCTCAACTGGGAGAGTGGTGAGACAAGGGGGGGTTGTGGTGGAGATGAGTGGCAGGGGAGCAGGCTGGGACCACCACAGGTGGCCACATGGCAGGGGAGGTGGCCTGGGTTGCCAGAGGGTGTCCCCTCGCTGCCCAGGGGCAGAGAGCCCCATGGGGCGTTGGAGCAGCCTGGGGTGTCCATGGAGCTGGAGGGTGGACACAGGGTGCTGAGGGGGAATTGGCCCCCTGCAAACCCTCGTTGGTCCTGCAGATAACCTGGAGCGACATTGCTTGTGTGGAGGGTTGTTGGCTCCTTGGTCAGCTCTGGAGTGTGGCTGGGTGTTGGTCCCAAGCTGCAGACACCCATCCCTAACCCTGGCGTGCTCGGGGGCACAAGGACCCATTGGTTGTTCCCAGAGGCACCCTTGGGGACACTGACACCCCTGGAGGAGGTCTGGGGACAGGCAGGAGCAGTTCAGGTCTGGTATTGTGACCCCCCAGCTGCCAGCTGGGCACACGGGGTCACATCTTCATCCTAGAAAACAACGAAACGAATGGGATTTTACTGGTGCTGGAGCAGGGAGAGCTGCCTTGGTGGCCCTGCCCTGGCCCCTGAGCAGCCTGTCCCCTCTCCCCCCGCTCTCCAGACCAGCCTGACAACCCCAGCGAGGAGAACTGCGGGGTGATCCGCACTGAGTCGTCCGGGGGGTGGCAGAACCGCGACTGTGGCATCGCCCTCCCCTACGTGTGCAAGAAGAAGCCCAATGCCACGGCCGACCCCTTCCTGACGGGTGAGAGGGGGCATGAGTGGCACCAGGCATGGGCCCACCGGCTGTGCTCCCACCTCAGCACGCTCAGGGAGGGCTGCCCGTGGTGTCCCCAGCCCGCCGGTGTGTGTGTGGAGCAGGGATGGAGCTCCTCAGGGTCCCCAGGATTTGGGAAGAGTCATCTCCGGGAAGCGCTCGGTGCCATCGCAGGTTGGGTGGTGGAGGAAGGGTGGAGAGCAGTGGGTGCCCAGGGGAGGGAGTGCTTTGTGCTCTGCTCTGCCCTCACCCCTCTGCAGACAGGAGGGATTTTGGTTGTCCCTGGAGCTCTGGAGCTGCCATTCCCTCACCTGGCCACCGCCTGTTACATTTTGGCCGGGGCTTTCCCACTGCGGCTTTGGCTCGTTGTGCCGAGCAGCCCGTGGGACTGCAGTCCCTTCCCTGCCAAGGACAGGGCTGGAGGGCCGGGCAGGAGCCCTCAGGATGCCTTGTGTCCTGCCAGACTCGTGGTCAGAGGTGAAGGTGGACTGTGAGCCCAGCTGGCAGCCCTTCCAGTCCAACTGCTACCGGCTGGTGGGAGAGAAGAAGAGCTGGCAGGAGGCGAAGAAGACCTGCCTGCGGAGTGGGGGGGACCTGGTCAGCATCCACACCCTCTCCGAGCTGGAATTCGTCACCAAGCAGATCAAGCAAGGTAAAGAGGAGCCCGCTGTGCCAGCAGCCTCCTTTCCATCTGCTTATGGGGTCCATCCCTGGCTATGCTGGAGGCTGCAGAGCTGAATTTGTGGCTCTCCAGGGAGCGGAGATCCCAGTCTGGGAGGTGATGTGTTTCTTGGAGGAGCCCGTAAGCCGGGTGCATCCCCCAGCCAGCAAATGGAAAAGCTGTTCCCAGGAGCCTGCAGTGCCGAGGAAAAAACACACAGCTGCAGCTGGGAATGGTGCGAGTCCCAGCTGGTTATTGTAGGAGAAGATGGGAAAAAAATGTCCTGCTGGACTTGCTGGAGAAGGCCAGCAAGGAGCCATAGGAGGGTGGAGCAAGGAGGGCAAATGCTGGAGCCTCCAGGCTGGGAGCAGAGTGGGATGGGATAGAAGGGAATGGTTGAAAACCAGTAGCTCACTGGACCCGAGCCTGCAGGTCTGGACTTACACATTGTGCTGCTGCCAGCCCCTCTCTGAAAGCTGCTGGCAAATGTCCCTGTGTTTCCCACTCTGGGGATTTGTGTCCTTCGGTTTCCCACTCCAGGGGCCCATCCTGGTGGGCAGGAGCTGTGCCCTGTCCTGCCCAGGGCTCAGGGCTGAACCCCACAGTGGGTGTCAGACCTGGTGCCACCACGGGGGCTCGTGTCTCTGGTGGGTTCTGCACGGTGTCAGCCAGGAGGGGGGAGTTTCACCCCCTCCCCTCCTGTCCTGGCAGATGTGGAGGAGCTCTGGATTGGCCTAAATGACCTCAAGCTGCAGATGAACTTCGAGTGGTCAGACGGGACGCCCGTGAGGTTCACGTACTGGCACCCCTTCGAGCCCAACAACTTCCGTGACAGCCTGGAGGACTGTGTGACCATCTGGGGACCGGTGAGGGCCAGTGGGGCTGGGGGGTGTTGGGGAGTAATAGGGGGGTATTGGGGGATTTAATGGGATTTTGGGGTCTCAGTGGGAAAAAGGGAGCACTGTGGTATCCTCATGCCCGAGGAAGGCATTCTTCAGGAAGCATCTCCAGCTGGGGTTGAACCAGTCGGGGTGGAAGGGATCCAGCACATCATCCTTGGGGATTTGCTGTAGGGAAGGAAGGTCTGTGGACCCGAGGTTGGGGCTGGATGGAATCCCCCAGGCTGTGGGATAGGCTCACTGCTGCTCCTGTGCTGCTGTGCAGGAAGGGAGGTGGAACGACAGCCCCTGCAACCAGACCCTGCCATCCATCTGCAAAAAGCCAGGTCGGGTGAGCCAGGAGAAGGAGGAGGATGACCACGGATGCCGAAAGGTGAGGGCTTCCCTGGGGCTGGGGGTGACTGCAGCTCTCCAGGGCTCTCCCTCAAACCATTCTGGGGAGCCCACGCGAGCTGTGGGTCTGTGCCTGGGAGCTGCTGTGCAGCAGCAGAGCACCCTGGGGCTGCCGAGCCCTTGGCTACCGTGGCTCCGTGAGGTCACGGGAACAAACTGGGACACGACACACACATCCTCCTCCTCGGGCTGCCTTGGCTGCCAGCAGGGATGTTCATTTTTTTTCCCCTCTGCCTCTCTCCATGCCAAAACACGGCAGCAAAGCTGCTGCACGTGGGAGCCCGGCGGGACGGAGGCGGCTGCCGGCCCCGTGCCTGGGCAGGATGGCACAGTGCCCTCTCTGGGCAGGGCACAGGCATTCTGGGGACACCAGGCTGGCACATTCTCCCCCAGCCCGTGCTCTGCCTCAGTTTCTCCGGCTGCCACGCGGGGCTGAGGCCGCCTCGTTCCCACGCTTTGCTGGGAGGTGGCTTTTGTGGCTCTGCAAAGGCTCCGAGTGCTGAGCCTGGCAGTGCTGCCACCCTTGAATCTCTCCCAAGGTTTCACAACGGTCCCTCGCACTCAGACTACCAAGCGGCCACTCTGGGCCAGCTCCCAGAGGTGCTGCCCAGCTCCTCACAGGTCCTCGCTCTGTTTCCAAGCCCTAGCAGGGTTTGCCAGAGCAGCTGGGCAAGCTGCCATGCCAGGCCACATTTGGGGGCTGCCAGCCCTAGCCAGAGGACTCCAGTGTCAGCAGGAGCTGGGGATGAGGCACTTGGCGGGCACAATTCCATCCCCATCCATCTGTGTGTCCCCAAAACAGTCCTGAGCTCATAGGATGTCCTGGCTCCTAAGATGTCCCCGTGCAGATTTAACTCCTCCTGCCTCCCCAGCCACAGTTCTGCCCTGGTCCTGAGCGCCCAGCAGAGATGCCCCCACTAAGAAACAAACTGGGAGTGGTAAATGAACCAAGGAAAGATCGGGGTTGGGAGCTGGAGGCATCACTTGGGGTTGAGGATCCCATCCTGGCCCCTTTTTGGATCACAGGGATCTGCTGTGGTGCTCAGTGTGTGGGAGAGCACCCATGGGACTTTAGGGGTGCTGAGGCCCAGGGCTGGTTGGGGACCTCACTGGGGACATCCAGATCCTTCTGGGGACATCAGGGACCCACACTGTCCCAGGACAGGCCCTTTCTTGGCTGCTCAGGGGCATCCATGCTGTTCCAGAGGGACTCAGCTGGTGGGTCTCTACCTGGATTTGCCAGCTTTGGGGAAAGACTGTAGGAGCTGTAACTTGGGGGGCAAAAATGGGACATGGGGTCGTTTTCATGTCCCAAAGCTACTCCTGCTTCCCTCCTCACCACGCTGATGACACTGCGTATGGCACGTGTCCCCCTCTACCCTTCCAGTGCCTTGGAGTCCCAGCAGCAGAACCCTGGTGATGCTGCCCCTTCCAGTGTGTCCCTGAGCCTGGGGCCACTTGTTGAGCCCCCGCACCCTTGGGAAGGGCGTGTGTCCCTTCCCATGGATGAGCCCCCTTCGCCGTGGGGCCACTGCCAGCCCCGGGGCCTCCGTGCTCCCTGTTCTGGCAGAGAACAGGCACTATTGTGTCTCCAGCCCCGGAGAGGCTCCAACATCAACAAGGCGGGGGATTAAAGCCGGCTGTGGTGGGACTCGCTCTGGCCTCGGCCCACGGCGTGAAGAGGAGGATTGTGTTCCCCTGCCCGCGCCTCGGCCAGGGCTGCACCCTGGCAGGGAGAGGCTTCTCCCCGCCTTTGAAGCTGCCTGGGTGTTTGTTTTCCCCGCAGCCGTGTCCTCTGGGGCCAGGGGCTTGCTGGAGCTCAAAGCCGAGCGGGGTCAAGCTGGGGCATCCGGGGCCAGGAGACCTCCCAGGAGAAGGCAGGGGTGGTGGCAGGGGACGTGGGACATTGCTCTCATGCCCCAGGATTGCTCCCCGTCCTTCTGGGGAGGTCCGGGTGGGTGGTGCTGGATGTCCCCTGTCACCCGTACCCAGGGCTGGAAGTGGCACAGCCCCTCCTGCTTCTGGCTGGGCGAGGACCGCGTGCCCTACGGCGACGCCCGCAAGACGTGCTCCGACTATGGCTCCACGCTGGTCACCATCACCAACAGGTCAGTGCCCCAAAACGAGCCCTCTGAGGTGGGCAGTGGTGCCACGAGGGGTGCCAGCTTGCAGCATCCCCCGCTCTGGCTGCCCTCCAGGTTCGAGCAGGCTTATGTGAGCAGCCTCATCTACGGCTGGGACGGGGAGTATTTCTGGACGGCGCTGCAGGACATCAACGAGACGGGCGCGTTCCGCTGGCTGAGCGGTGACGAGGTGATGTACACGCACTGGAACCGCGACCAGCCCGGTAAGGGGGCAAGGGTGGTGCGGGGACACCCCTCCCCGTGCGGTGGGGGGCTGCCGGCTGTGCCCCCCGGCACAGCCCAGCCCTAAGGCTGTGTCCCCCCTCCCGCTCCCGCGAGCGCTCCAGGTTACAACAAGGGCGGCTGCGTGGCCCTGGCCACCGGCAGCTCCATGGGGCTGTGGGAGGTGAAGAACTGCAGCACCTTCAGGGCCAAGTACATCTGCCGGCAGAACCTGGGCACGCCGGTGACCCCCGAGCTGCCCGCGCCCTACCCCACGCCCAGCCTCAGTGCCACCTGCCCCCCGGGCTGGAGCTCCGACCCCAAGCTGCGCCACTGCTACAAGGTCAGGGGGCTGCCGTGGCCGTCGTGGGGGTGCCCGTGCCTCCTGTGGGGCAGGGAGGGTGAAGGAGCATGTGTTGGTGCACGAGGCAAGGCTGCCTGCATCTCAGTGGTCCCCTTCTGGGGTGCTGGGGTGGACATTCTTGCCTCGAGGTCCCAGTTAGGGCACACAACTGGTCCCATTTGCCACATCACCGCTCAGCTTCGTGCTGCCACCAGTGCTCGTGCAGGTGGTCTGATGGGTCCCTCCTGCAAGAGGCAGCGATCCTGGCTGGGTCACTCAGGACACAGCCCGTGGGTGGGGAACAATGCTCTGCTCCTCCTCTTGTGCTGCTGAGCCCCTCCTTGGTGTGGCTTCCTCCTTCCCCAGGTGTTCAACTTCGAAAAGCTGCATGAGAAGAAGACGTGGATCGCGGCGCAGGAGTTCTGCCGGGAGCTGGGGGCACAGCTGCTCAGCCTGGGCAGCTACGAGGAGGAGCACTTCGTCGCCAACACCCTCAACAAGATTTTCGGGTGAGGGGCTGCTGGCACCAGCACGTGTCCTGCTGCCAGGGGGTGTGTGGCACGAGCCTGGAGCCTTTGGGGTGCTCTGGCACATGTGGATGGGTGGTTGGAGCATGCGTGGGGTGCTCTGAGTGTGCAGAATCACTTGGTGTGGCTGATGTGATAGAAGTGCAGGAAGTTCAGTGTAATTAAGGGATGGAGTCTGGGTTTAAAACAAGCCCTGAGCCTGCGTGCTTGTTACCCCAACTCTTGCCTTAGGTGCGTGTGGGGGTGACAGGTTTGAAATGGCAAAAGGCTGGATTATAAGTCCCTATTCATGTATAAATGTAAACCCCCCTGGCCTGGAGGGGGGCTCTGTTCTCACCCACCCCTGGCTCCCCCCAGGGAGTCGGAGCCGGAGCTCCACGAGCAGCACTGGTTCTGGATTGGGCTGAACCGGCGGGACCCTGCGGGGGACCGGAGCTGGAGGTGGAGCGACGGGCTGGGGGTGAGTCTGGGGGGCATTTGGGGCGCAGGGAGGGGGCAAACCGGGTGCTGGTGGAAAGGCCCAACACCGCCCATCTCTCTCGACCCCCCAGTTTTTCTACCACAACTTTGACCGCAGCAACTACGACGACGACGACATCCGGCCGTGCGCGGTGCTGGACCTGGCCTCCCTGCAGTGGATGCCCATGCAGTGCGAAGCCCAGCTGGACTGGATCTGCAAACTGCCCAAAGGTACCCGCAAAGGGGCCCTCTGAGCCCCCCAGCTGTGATTAACCTGCAGGAGGGTGGGCTGTGGGGCGGTGGGGTGGGTGCAGGGGAACCCGTGGGAGGTGGGAAGGTGGTTCCCAGTTCAGGGTCTGAGAGAGGTGCTGTTCCTCATGGAGGGGCTCAGGAGGGCATCCCACCCTGGGAGCCCACAGGGGGTTTGCAGGGAAGCATCAGGGGGAGCATCCCAGCCCTGCATCCCGCTGACAGCTTCTCCTTGCCCTTTTCTCCAGGTGCCGACGTGAAGGAGCCGGAGATCACGACCCAAGGTGTGTGTTGGCCGTGGCCATGTGTCCATCGGGCATAGACTGTTCTCCCTGGGTCTCTGCTGCCCCATCAGAGGCACCATCCCTATGGGACATCCAGGCAGTGTTATCCACAGCAGGATGGATCCTGGGCAGGGCTGTGGGAGGGACAGCAGCCCAGGATGGAGGGGCTGTGGCAGGAGATGGGTAGAATCATCCTGTCCGCTGCAGGAGAGGCTCCAAAGCGAAACAGCCCAACACACAGGGACCAGGGGACAAGGTGGCCACGGCAGGGCTGTCACAGCCTCAAGCGTGACACCGGTCCCTGCCTGCAGGCAGCAAAGAGTGGGTGAAGTACCAGGAGGCCGAGTACAAGTTCTTCGAGCACCACTCGACATGGCTGCAGGCGCAGCGCATCTGCAGCTGGTTCCAGGCGGAGCTGGCGTCGGTGCACGGCGAGGCAGAGCTGCGCTTCCTGGGCCAGAACCTGAAGAAGGTGGGGCAGGGACCTCCCAGGGCACCGATGGGCTCCGCTGCCTCCCGGGCTGCTCTTCCCTGTCTTCTTTCACCTTTTGCTGGAGGGATATTTTTGGGGGGCACCAGGATCACGATGGGCTTGTGCAGTGGCAGCCGGTCCCCGTGCCTGGGTGTGGGTTTGGGACTGCTGCTTTTTGCCCTGAGGGTGGGGAGGAGCAGGCTCTGATCCCTGTGGCAGCCTCAGTTGTCCCCAAAGACCCCCAGTCCCTGCAGGGCACTGACGTGTCCCTTCTGCATGTGCAGTTCTCCAGGGGCCAGGAGCAGCACTGGTGGATCGGGCTGAACACCTACGAGAACGATGGCAGGTTCAAGTAAGTCATGGACAGAGCCACTGTGTCCCTTTGTGTCCCCTCATCCCTGTCCCCAACACATCCCCACACCACCGTGTCCCTGCGTGTCCCCACACCGCCATCCCCAGCGCATCTCCACCCCACTGTCCATCCCCAGCTCGGAGAGCTGTGGCTCAGCTCCTGCATCTCAGTGGTTTCATTCTGGGCTGCTGGGGTGGACACTCTTCCCTCAAAGTCCCAGTTAGGGCGCACAACTGGTCCCGTTTGCCACGTCACCACTCAGCTTCGTGCTCCCACCCGTGATTTTCCAGGTGGTCTGATGGGTCCCTCCTCAACTTCGTCTCCTGGGCACCGGGCAAGCCCCGGCCCATCAGCAAGGACAGGAAATGTGTGTACATGACGGCCAGCCGAGGTGAGGGCAGGGCCGTGCAGGGCTCCCAGGGGCTGGGGCCACGGGCTGACCCCCTGCCCCACTGAAGAGGGGGGTCATGCCTGGCTTGTCCCTCCNCACCTCCTGGTCTTCCATCAGCCCTGTGGAGGTGGAGAGTGGGTGCCTGGGAAACGGCAGGATGGAGAGGGGGGGCCTGCACTTGATTTTTGGGGAATGCTGGGGAGTGCATTCACAGGGATGCCAGGAGGTGTGCCGTGGGGTGGGGGGTGCAGGGCAGGGTGCATGCACAAAGGTGCCAGGAGAGAGGTGGCAATGCAGGAGTGATTGGGGGCTGGCAAATATGAGGGTACAGAGGGGAGAAGGACCATTGGGGCAGAGTGGGGCTGCAGAGGGTGGTTGAGTGGGGTGGGGAGTGGCTGCACCCCGTGGACCATNGCTGCTTTTTGCCCTGAGGGTGGGGAGGAGCAGGCTCTGATCCCTGTGGCAGCCTCAGTTGTCCCCAAAGACCCCCAGTCCCTGCAGGGCACTGACGTGTCCCTTCTGCATGTGCAGTTCTCCAGGGGCCAGGAGCAGCACTGGTGGATCGGGCTGAACACCTACGAGAACGATGGCAGGTTCAAGTAAGTCATGGACAGAGCCACTGTGTCCCTTTGTGTCCCCTCATCCCTGTCCCCAGCACATCCCCACACCACCGTGTCCCTGCGTGTCCCCACACCGCCATCCCCAGCGCATCTCCACCCCACTGTCCATCCCCAGCTCGGAGAGCTGTGGCTCAGCTCCTGCATCTCAGTGGTTTCATTCTGGGCTGCTGGGGTGGACACTCTTCCCTCAAAGTCCCAGTTAGGGCGCACAACTGGTCCCGTTTGCCACGTCACCACTCAGCTTCGTGCTCCCACCCGTGATTTTCCAGGTGGTCTGATGGGTCCCTCCTCAACTTCGTCTCCTGGGCACCGGGCAAGCCCCGGCCCATCAGCAAGGACAGGAAATGTGTGTACATGACGGCCAGCCGAGGTGAGGGCAGGGCCGTGCAGGGCTCCCAGGGGCTGGGGCCACGGGCTGACCCCCTGCCCCACTGAAGAGGGGGGTCATGCCTGGCTTGTCCCTCCCCACAGAGGACTGGGGGGACCAGAAGTGCATGACAGCACTGCCCTACATCTGCAAGAGGAGCAACGGGACGGCCGTGAAACCTTCCCTGCCTCCGGCACTTGCTCCCACAAGCGGGGGCTGTCCCCGAGGATGGGTGCCCTTCCTCAGCAAGGTGTGGCTGGAGGGAGGGGAGGTGGAAGGATGGAGAGGGGAGGTGGAGGGATGGAGAGGGGAGGGCAGGATGGAGAGGGGAGGTCAGGATGGAGAGGAGAGGTCAGGATGGAGATGGGATGGTAAGAGGGAGAAGGGATGGCAGCGGGGAGTGGGGATGGTAGGGGGGAGAGAGGATGNCCCGTGGACCATCCCGTGCCCCTTCCTGTGAAGTGTTTCAGCTTCAATGGCCACGACAAAGGTGACATAGTGAAGTGGCCGGAGGCAAAGCAGGCGTGCGAGAGCCAGGGTGCCATCCTGGCCACCATCTCCAGCCCCCTGGAGCAGGGTAGGTCCCCGCTGCCCCCACCAACGCCACCTGCCCCGCTGGCTGGAGCCCTGCCGGGGGTGGTCCTCAACCCCTCGCCTGCCCCCCGCAGCCTTCATCACATCCATGCTGCCCAACATCTCCTTCGACCTCTGGATTGGCCTCCACGACGCACAGAGGGAGTTCCAGTGGGTGGAGGGCGAGCCTCTGCGCCACGTGAGCTGGGCACCCGGGGAGCCCTCGGGCTGCAGCGCCTCCGGCCCCCGCGACAAGCCGGTGAGGGGCACCCCATGGCACCCCCAGCCCCCGGGAGAGCCTCAGTCCCGTGTGCCACCCTGAGAAGGGGAGGTCTTGACTCTCCAAGGGCACAGCAGTGTGGGGGTGCCCATGGGGTGGGCTGCCAGTGCTGGGGGTGGTGCTGACCCCGTGGCTTGGCTGTGCAGACCAACTGCGTGGTGGTGTGGCACGGCTCGCCCCCACTCTTCACGGGCCGCTGGGACGACCGGAGCTGCCTGGAGGAGAAGCACGGCTACATCTGCCAGCGGAGCACAGGTAGGGGAGGGGGGCGAGGGGACAGGCTCGCTGGGGACCTGCCACTGCCAGCCTGGCACCCCAGGAGGAGTGGTGGGGCTGGAGGGCTCAGAGCCATGGGCTCAGCTTGGGGGGAGCTCAGGGAGACAGGCTGGACTTGGGGGGTAGTCCCTCCTCACGGCCATTGGTGGGGCAGCCCCAGCCCTGTGCATGCCAGCCTGGCTCAGCGTGTGCCCCTGCATCCCTGAGGTGGGCATGATGCCAGGGGGTCACTGCTCGTCGCCCCTGGGCATGTCCCTCTGCCATCCCTGGCGGCACCGGGATGTCCCAGGTGCCTGTGCCCTGGTGCAGCACTAACCCTAACCCTAACCCTGGCCTGGGTGGGGATGGACGAGGGGCTGAGCCCTCCTGCGAGGCAGCAGTGCCCTCTGTGCCCTCTGACTGTGTCTCTTTGCTCCCTCAGAGCCATCCCTGAGCCCCGCGCGGACGCCGTACCCCCCCTCGCCCAGCAGCACCCTCTTTTACCACAACAGCACTTACCGCATCGTGCAGAAGCCCCTCAGGTGGCACGAGGCCCTGCTGCTCTGCGAGACCCTCAATGCCACCCTGGCCACCATCCCCGACCCCTACAGCCAGGCTTTCCTCACCCAGGCCGTCAGCAGCCTGCGGGCCCCGCTCTGGATTGGCTTGGCCGACGAGGTGATGCTCGGGGACGGGCACCTAGGGCATGGGGGCACCCAGGGGGGGTCCCAGCAGCCCCTCAGTGTCTCCTCCCCTTGGTTCTCCTGCAGGGAGGCCGGAGCTACTCGTGGCTGACGGAGGAGAACCTCGTCTACACCAACTGGCAGGACGGGGAGCCCCAGCAGATCACGGGCTGCTCCTACATGGACGCGGACGGGAGCTGGCGCACGGCCGGCTGTGACACCAAGCTCCAGGGGGGCATCTGCCAGCTCCGAGCAGGTGCCGGCCAGGGGGGCACGGGCTGGGCCAGGTGGGGTGCCACCAAGGCTCGGAGATGGCATGCCACCCCCTCAATGTACCGTGTGCTCGCCAGGTGCCCCCCGCACGCACAAGTGGAGCCACAGTGGCAGCTGCCCCAAATCCCTGGAGGACTCGTCGTGGATCCCCTTCCGGGACCACTGCTACACCTTCCACATGGAGATCACCCTGGGGCAGAAGGATGCCATGAGGAGGTGCCAGAAAGGTACGAGGGGGAAATGGAAGAGGGTGGGATGCCCAGGATGTCTGTGGGTGCAGCAGAGCCCCCTGTCCCTGTGCCCAGCTTTGATCAATCATCATCTCCATGCTGTTCATTGCCCAACCATCTCGTGGTTCTCGGGTGGTTCCTCGGCTTTGTCCTCTCAGGCACTGCTGCTCCATCCTTTGAGTTCTGGGCTCTTCCATGACACTCTTCCCTCCACAGTTGGTGGCACGGTGTTGTCGATCCAGGATGAGATGGAGAACGTCTTTGTGTGGGAACACCTCCAGTCGTACGAGGGCCCTTCCAAGGGGGCCTGGCTGGGCATGACCTACAACCCCAAAGGTACAAAGGAAGGAATGAGATTTGAGATACTCCCTCAGGCACCTCCATGAATTCCCACCAGGTCTGCAGTGAGCAGAGGAAGCCCTTGGTGGTGGCACCAGTGAGGGGAGCTCATGCCATGGTGTGACCAGGAGTACCAGTGTTTCAGATAATGCTGGGCATGCCATGTGTGTCCTCCTCTGGCTTGGTGGGATGGTAGTGGTGACTTTGAAGCCTCTTCCAAGGCACTGGAGGCTGCAGGCTCAGGAATGAACCCTGTAGCCCCTGGTCCTCCCCGTCACAGAATCACAGAACCACAGGATGGTTTGGTTTGGAAGGGACCTTAAACACCATCTAGTTCCAACCCCCCACTAGACCGAGTTGCTCCAAGCCCTATTGCCCCGTCACACCTCCATGTGCTTTCTGAACTGAGACAAAGATGGGGCATCCCCTTCGGCCTCCCCAGACCTGATTGTCCCATTCCCCAGGTGGCACCTTGGTTTGGCACGACAACACCGCCGTCAACTACTCCAACTGGGGCCAGCACGACACGGGGCCCAGCATGCTCAGCCAGAACAGCTGCTACTGGATCCAGAGCAGCAACGGCGTGTGGCGCCTGGGCTCCTGCACCAACGTCACCATGGGGGTCATCTGCAAGATCCCCCGAGGTAGGACCCCTCTGCTGCCCCGTGGGGGCTGGGCAGGGTGCTGCAGGGCAGAGCTCTGTCCTGCTGGCACCACCAGCCTCGTGTTTTGGGTAATTCCAGGGCAGGTGTTGGGATTTCACGTCCCCACTAGGCTTGGTGGTGGGCTCTGCATGGCTCAGTGGCTGGGTCGGCCTCTTGGGGCACAATGAGGCTGGTGGGGTGGTGGTGAAGCAGAGCCAGAGGACATCCCCCAGCTGTGCATCACCCAGTGTCCATGTGGGGTGGTGCTGGGAGCAGTGGAGGTTGGGACCAGTGGTGCTGGGAGCAGTGGAGGGCTGGGAGCAGTGGAGGGTTGGGGTCCGTGGTGCTGGGAGCAGTGGAGGGTTGGGAGCAGTGGAGGGTTGGGGCCAGTGGTGCTGGGAGCAGTGGAGGGTTGGGACCAGTGGTGCTGGGAGCAGTGGAGGGTTGGGAGCAGTAGAGGGTTGGGAGCAGTGGAGGGTTGAGGCCAGTGGTGCTGGGAGCAGTGGAGGGTTGGGGCCAGAGGTTTTGGCACTGGGAAGAGGGGCAGGTGTCATGACCATGCCCTCACCTGTCTGTGTTGCTCTTGCAGTGGAGGAGAGCAGCTTCTCCAGGGCAGGTGAGTGGCACTGTCAGCCTGGGCACAGTACCAGGACTGCAGCTGGGTTGTGTAAATAACCAAAGCAATGGGGGTTGAGGGTGGGAAATCCCATTCCCCAGTGGCTTTGGCCCTGGCCTAGGAGTCCCCAGCAGCAGGAGCCAGCCCTCCATGCAGGTGTGTGTCTGGCCAGCCCCTTGCCAGGCTTTCCTGCCCTTGCTCACCTTGCCTGGCCAAGCTGGGGCCACACCACAGCTGATCCCACCACATCTGCTGGTGGGATCCCAGAGATCCACCCCAGGCAGCTGCCAGATGTCCCCACATACCAGGGGTGACCCAGAGAGTCTGCCCAGCCCCAGGAGCTCTGCCCAGGGCCGGAGTGTCCTCAAAACACCAAAGCAGATTCCAGTCCTGTCCTGGGGAGAGCAGCACTGACCAGGGCAGCGGGCACGGCCCCAAACCTGCCAGAACTCCAGGAGCGTTCGGGCAACAGGGCCACAGTGGGATTGTTGGCACGTCCTGAGCAGAGCCAGGAGCCAGACCGGATAACCCACGTGTGTCCCTCCCACCTCGGGCTATTCCACGATTCGACGCTCCTGCCCCAAAAAACCCCAAAAGCGCCTCTCGCAGGGGCAAGCCTCACCGCGCTCTCCTCCCGCAGCTCTGCCGGACAACACGACGGCCATCGCCGTGGTGGTGGTGTCGGCGCTGGCTCTCTGTGCCGTGCTGGCCGTCGTCGCCGTCCTGTACCGGCGCCGGCGCGGCGTCGAGCGCGGCGCCTTCGAGAGCGCCCGCTACAGCCGCACCACGTCCAACCCCGGCGAGGCCGCCGAGAAGAACATCCTNGGAGCTGGGGTCCCTCCTGCCCTCGCCTCCGGGCTCGTCTCCAGCTGCGGTTTCAGGGCTAAAAGGTTTGGGGGAAAGCTGCTCCCCCAAAGCTGAGGAGCTTTTCCAGAGGCACGAGCGGGCTCCGAGACACCTTCCCCTTGGGAGAAGGCCAGCCCAGGTGCTCGGGGGCTCTTCCCCCCCAGGAACCGAGCTGGTGTCCCAGAAGGCATCCTCCCTCCCTGGCAAGAGGTCTCCAAAGCCGATCTACCTCCCCTCCGTGTGCAGCAGCGAGGGCCCTGCCACCCCTGTGCCCACCGGTGTGCCGCTCCCGTCCCCCTCCTTGGCCTCGACCCCCTCCTCCAGCAGGAAGCAGCGGAGACCCAAGCGTGCATCGGCCATGGGATCCCCTCTGCCCCCTGGCACATCCCCCGGGCTGGCAGCCGGAGCTCGTCCCTTTTCCTTCGGTGCACGGTGCTCCAGAGGGAGCACCCCGAGCATCGTCAGCACCCCGGGGGCAGCTGGGTGCCGGGGGACGAGGCGCTGCCACACGGCCAGGGCCACCCTCTGTCCCTTGCAGGGCCACTGCGGGGCTGCCACCACCTGCCATCGGTGGGGCCAGAAGGCCGAGGGCCGGGGCTGTAGGGTGGGGAGGATTTGGAAGCTTTTGGAGGTTGGTTCCGGTGCCTCGTTGGGTTTTTTAAGGAAACCATGGTAGCTTTTGTCGCTATACTGTACTGAGTGCGTGCTGAATATATACGTTCTTTGACACAGCTGGCTGGGGTGTGTGTGGTTGCCTGTTTCCCGTGTAGGTTGTAGCAGAGGAGGAGGAGGAGGAGGAGGAGGAAGGCAGCGTGTAGTTAAGCCCCTGCCTGCTGTTTTTGCCCGTGGCTGAGCCATCCTCCTCCAGCAGCATCCCCGGGACGGAGGATCCCTGGGGACAGCGAGAGTTGTTTGGGCCCCACGGGGGGGTTCCCTGCTGGGAATGGGACCCAAAGAGCCCCTTGGAGCTCGAAGTGGGGTGGCCCAGCCCTGCAGGAGACGTTGCCTTTAGCCCTCTGCCTGCCAGGCTCGAGCTGGGGTTGGGGTTTGCTGCAGCAACGGGAGCAAGCGAATTGTTGGAACCCTCCTTTTTGTGGATTTTAAAATCTGTCGATCTCACTTAAGCTGGACATTAAGTGTTTAAGAAACTGTTGGGGTGGGGTGGGATGGGGGAACGAGGGACCATTTGGGGGTTTGTTTACTTCTTGGCAATGTCCTAAAGCTGCCACGACATTTCAGGGTGAGGAAGAATCCGGAGCGCGCGGAGCTGCCCCGGCTCCGTTTCTCTCTGGGCTTTCTCTGCATTTATTTCCTGAGGTCCTTTCTCTTCTGGAGCTGTTGCTTCTGTCCCCTGGGCCTGTGGCTTCCTGATGATCGTGAAAAGCCAGGAGCGAATCCCCGGCTGGCATCCCTGCCGCTGGGATGCTTGGAAGAGCAGCAGGGATGCTGAGCCGGGAGCTGTGCTCTCGGTGGGGATGCATGCCCAGGGTGGATTCCTTCTGCATGGGCAGAGGTGTCAGAAAGTGCTAAAAAACGAAGGTTGAGGTTAGGACCGGTGGGCAGGAGAGGGTCGGGAGCGGTGCTGAGGTCGGGGGGCGCAGCTGGGCAGGGTCGGGGCTCCCTGGGAGAAGTGATGAGACCCCGGGAAGGGCGGGATGGTGCAGAGTTACCCACGCTGGAGGAAAACCCCTCCTGGAGAGGCTGGGAAGGAGGTCCCAGAGCCACGCAGGAGCTGTCCCACCTGGCTCTCTCGCAGCCCAACCTGGAACACCTCGCTTAAGAGAGTTTCCTTTTGTCTTTCCTCCTTGATGCATTTGTTTTCTTTCCTTCCTCTCCCTTGCTTTCAAGAGAAGGAATCTGTACAGTCTGGGGGAAAATGCTGTCTGAGAGGAGTTTTGTCAGCTGTTGGCAGTGACCAGGATTACAGGAAAACACATATATGGTTACGTGGTATCTCCTTATCACCATTAGATAATGTGAAGAATTGCTTAAAAGGACCCTGTCAATTATATAATATAATATATATATATAGTTTTGCATTTTTTTACTCTCTGTGGTTTGTAAGATCCTTTTAGAAGCTTGGAAATAAAATTTCCTTCCCCACTTATTTTCTACCTTTTTTTTTTCCTTTCCTTTTATTTGGGTAAAACAAAACTTGTCTTTCCTTGTGTCCCTGACAAGTAGCAAACGAAGCCGAAAGGACCCTTAACCTGCCCCATGCAGCACTGCCTTCCCTGGGGTCACACCCAGCGCCCTCCCAGGCTGGAGATTTCAGGATTGTAGAATCACACAATCATTCGGGTTGCAAAAAGACCCTCAAGCTCCTCGAGTCCAACTGTTCTACCAGCACTGCCAAGGCCACCATTGTCCCCAGGTGCCACATCCACACAGCTTTGAATTGTCACGTGGGTTCTTCCACGGCCGTTGGGTTTTGCCTTTGAGGAGCGCAGGGCAGGCACCTGGAGCAGAAGATGCTTTGAAGAAACAGATGATTTTTCTCTTCTTTTGTTCTTCACATGAGAGGTGAGAGGAGCTCGAGGAGGGAGCTGCTCCCTTTGATTGCAAACAGCAGTGGAAATAATGCTGAGTGACCCTGCGGTGCAGCAGGGAAGGGACACTGGAGTCATCCTCCTCCTGGAGCTGAGATGCTCTCGGGGTGACCTGACCTCAATTCAGGTACGTGGCTCCTCTTCAAAGCAAGCCCAGTAAAACTTGCACTGCTGATGTGAAACAGCAAAGCTCAGAATGTGCTTCGTTTATTTTTTTTTTAATCGAAATGTGGCCTCTGGGGTGCGAAAGAGTCTCCCACCTTTTATCTGCTCTTCTGAACCTGAATGGAGTCATCAGAAAATTCCGTGAGGTGTCGTTGGGCTTGGGGTCGCTGGGAGAAGCATGTGAAATAGCCTGTTATTTTAATCCCCTTTAATTTCCCTGCTGAATGCCGAGGTCTCAGGCCGAGGGAAGGCAGCAGCCCCAAGGCAGGCAACGAGGATGCTCTAAAATGAATCACTTGGCAGGTGAGCTGCCCATCAGCCCCTGGATCACGGGCTGCTGGGAGGTTTGCATGGGAAATAACCCCTTTATTTTCAGCAGTTTAGTTCCTTCTCAGAAGTTCATAGCACGTCTAAGCGCAGCACACCACACCGAGACCCCAGGCTGGCCTTCACCCACAAACCTGAGTCAGTCAGTGCTGGCACAGCCTGAGCCTCCGGTTGTGCCAGCTCTGATGCCCTCACCTGGCCCTGGGTGAGGCCAAGAGTGACCCAAAGTGCCTGTTCTGAGTCAAACCAGAGGACCGGGGCAGTGTCTGCATCACACCTGGTGGCAGGTGAGCAGAACGCTGCCCTCAGAGGCTGCTCCCCTCCACTGGGGCGGGTGAGAACCAGCTTAGGTAAGAACAGCCTGCTTGCCTGAGCTGCCCTTTGCCACCTTGGGAAGGGGAGAATTTCAGGGTTGAACGCCGAGGAACCAGAACGTGCTTAGTGTGGCAGAGAGCAGGGCTGGATGTGTCCAGGCTGGGACCGGTGGCCGAGGGTTTGAAGCAGATTGCACTTGGCAGCTGTTTTCCTTTCAGCCCATGGTGAAAACCACTGTGAAAACAACCAGTTTGTGCAAAACGAGTGGCCACAGGAGCTTTGTTTCCTCGTTCCCAGAAGCCAGGCCGGAGTGTGACTCAGAAGTCATTAATCTGTGCTGGCTGAAGGAGGAATGCAACCTTCTGTGAGATGCAGCATCTGCTTCATAAGGAATTTCCTTCAGGAATACGCCGGCTGCTCCCCACTTGGTCAAATTCTCGTGTAGAGTTCATGTTTAAGAGTCCTCTTTCATTTCCTGCAGGCAAGTGGCAGACAACCAGCACGGTGTTAACCAGCAGCACCCCTTAAAATTCACACAATTAGAGCCCCTTGTCACACGGAGTAAAAAGAACCACAATGTACTTAGTAATACATTTCAAGTTCTCGTGGAATCGAGACTTTAGGAAATGCGTTAATCAGACAAGAATTCATGTACGAATCTGAGCCCGGCTTAAAAGAACTTATGCAGCAAATTCGTGCTCATGAATCCAGTGTTTTTGCTGAGACACAAATATTCCAGGCTCCTTTGCTGTACATCCAGCGAAGCCTGCAGGCTCTTTCCTAGTTTTGCTTCCAACCAACAGCAGTGTCTTCTGGTTGCTTTGCACGGGTTCAACCCTGCATGGATTCAACATCAGCATTCGAGTCAAGACCCGAGTAACTCCTTTCCTTCTGCTTTCGTTCTCCCTCCTGGAACAAAGGAAAATCCCCTCCTTGTTGAGGCCACGGGAGTTGTTAGAGAATGTTCAATACGAGGGCTTTACTGCAAGTTCATCCCACTCCAGCTGAGGCAAAACACTGGCTGGTTGTTGTCACACACGTTCAGGGAGAGATTTAAAAGTGTGCTCCGGCCCCCTCGGACAGGCTCACGTCGCTTTGTAAGCTCCAACTCTAATCGGAAGAAACCTCAGAAGCAAAGAACGCCAGTGTTGTGTGTGACTCCAAACACACAGGCACCTCCATAGCCCGTGATTTGGAAGGTTAAAGGAGGTTAGTTAAAAACCCAACCCAGTGGCCAACTGTTTGCAATTGGGGGAGGCAGTTTGGGGACATAATCGAGAGAAATGCTGTGTTGACTTCACTACTGGTTGCCTTGACCTGCGGTCTTTCCAAGTAATTAGCTGTCAGCGTTTGGACTCTTAAAGACAACAGGACGACTACAAAAAGGGCTGTGTGATAGAAACACACTTGTTTTGGCTTTAATTACAGGAGAAGTATTAAAAAAAAACAATGAAAAGGGGACTTGATGCAAAGGGATCTTGGTGGAATTCCAAGGTCATGGGAGTTTTAACTGTTTTCCTCAGAGCTGGGATCTGCAAATGAAGAACAAAGGGTGGGTTAGAATTCCTTTCTTCATCAACAGGGAAAAACTAAGTGAAGTTAACAAGAGGAAAAGCCACTGCTTTCTGCCGAGCTTGGAAGCGGAGAACGATCACCGAATAATTATCTTGATTGCCAATTATCTGCACTGCCGGCCTGCTCTCTGCTCTCTGCGGCACCTGCACAGCCCCGTCTCGGCTCTGCTGCCCCTCGCAGGGTTCAGCAGCTCCCCCAGCATTCGAAGGCTGTTCCTTAATTGATGGAGCCTTTATTTATACAGTTTGAATCGCTGTGAGGAAGCAGAGGGTGGAAATACGGCCTTCTCCTTGCACACCAACTTCTAAACGCTCCAGCACCTCGGCGTCTTTTGGGCTAAAATGGGGATTTTGTAATCCCTGCAGGGCTGCTGCTGAGCTGGAAGATGTGGGAAGCCTTTCCGAGTCACTGGTTGCAAATCATGCACAGCTTGCAGAGTCCTGCTTGCTTAGATCAGTTGTTATTTACAATACAGCTATTTCACAGTTATTTTCCAGTATGATACAGTAAAGCTCTTCTTTACAATGCAGTTCTTATTGGCCATACAGTTCTTATTTACCATAAAGTTCTTATTGACCATACAGTTCTTATTGGCCATACAGTTCTTATTTCCAGTGCAGTTCTTATTTACCATACAGTTCTTATTTACCATACAATTCTTATTTACCATACAGTTCTTATTTCCCATACAGTTCTTATTTCCAGTGCAGTTCTTATTTACCATACAGTTCTTATTTACCAAACAGTTCTTCTTAACAATACAGTTCTTATTTTACAACATAGCTGGAAGTGCAGTTTCCTTTGTGATGGGCTTATCTGATCTCTGGCATTACCCCCTCTTAAATAAGCAGTGCATTTAGTCTGTACAGTAAAACCAGATGCAGCTCTTCTGGGCAGGGACCTGCTGGCACCGTGGCCGCGGGGGGCGGGTGTAGGAAGCAGGAAGGTCTGTGCAGCAGCGACATTGTCATTAATTAATGAAACTCTGATTCAAATCACGACGTGACGTCCCAAGGAGCGTGTCAGCGTGAGAAAATCGCTGCCCCCCCGGTGCTGAGCCCCTGGAGGGGATTCACTGGGAGGGGGAGAGGCATTGCCTGCTGAGGATGAGGAGGAGGATGAGGATGAGGAATGGGTCCCTCCCTGCTGGAGCTGGCGGAACGCAGCCTGCCAAGGCTGTAATTAAGCCGGCGGTGAACTAGGTGTCACTGCAGCCCCAGCCGAGAGAGCCCGAGGAGAAATCCTTGGCAAAATTCCCTGCAAAGGGAAGCGCATCCATCCAGGAGAGGGACCGGACCCGGCAGCCTCGAACGAACCGACCGTCCCGGCATTTCCCCGTCTTCCCAACCATCCCGAAGCTCCGCGATCCCGGTGGTTTGTGCCATCCCCCCTGGCACCGCAGAGCCGCCCTTGGCAGCGGCATCCCGGTGCCGCAGCCCCTCGCCCGAGGTGCCGAACCCGCGGCAGCCCGTGGGAAAAGTCGATTTTTCCATCAGGAGCATCCTCATCTCTGTGTGCCCTCATCAGGGACAAGGGGCTGGAAGGGGGTGTGGAAGGGCAGGGACAAGCGGCTGGTTTGGCCAGGAAAAGACGAATTCACACCCTGCAGAATATTATCATGCTAGGTTAGTAAATGATTTACAAGAGAGGAAGTGTTCTTCACCTTTATTTCCATTTTATTTCCATTTTATGCAAGCCCTTCTGTGTCACACACTTCAGCGGCGCTGCCGTCAGCACTGGGGGGTTCATCTCTCATCATCCACACAACTTCTCTCAATGTGAACTTTACTTGGGTTAAACACCCCTTACGGAGTCGGGACAAAGGAAAATATCTTTGTGCTGGAGGATCTGTGCAGTGGGTACTTTAACTTCAAGGCCAAAGGGAAGGTTTCGGGCAGGAGCTTTGGAGGCAGCAGATTTATAATGACAATTACAAGGCAAAGAACAAATGTGAGCTGAGTTCTGCTCAGGCGTGGAGTGAGCGATCCCTGACTCGGGGGATCGAAGTGTCAATAAGCAAATGAGTGCAAATAAATATCATAAAACTGTTCTTTAACATTCTTTAAAACTTGTTCTTTCCTTCTCATTGATTCCTTTAAACCCCCCGTTGCTCACAGGAGGTGGTCCAGGGTAGGTAGTTAGGAATCTAGAGGTACTGGAGGATTGAAGATGACTTTATTTCTCCTGAGCAATGGTCACGTTCCCGAAAAAGCTGCGAGGCAAAACAGGGTTTGAAGGGAGGGAAAAGGGGGCACAGACTGGAACTGTTTGTTGAAGAACCAAGATTGTTTCAGGCTGCTAAGACAGACCTTTTTAATCAGCAGTAGCACCAGCACCTCTTTAAAATTCCTGCCTGGAATAGAAGGTGAAAGAAATTACAATTAAAATTGGGGATTTATTTTTGTTTGTTCTTATTAGGAGCCCCAACATCCTTCTGAGCTCAGCGAGGGCAGGCACCTGAAAATCTGAACGTGGTTCTAGATCCTGAATCCTGAGAGAAGAAACGAGCCCAGGGAGCTCCCAAAAAGGTGTGGCCGAGGGCTTGGGGCTCTGCTGGTGACTGATGGAGCTCTGCTCCCCGACATCACAGAGCCCAGCCAGGGGCAAACACTCCGTTTTCTAACCCACAGGACCCCAAACCACCTGGCAGGGGAAAGGAAAGCCTTTTCTCCCACCGTGGGGTGACATCTCAACAGATAATCCAGCTCCTCGCCCTGCATGTGTCAGTGCCTGGCTCCGGTGAACTGGCTGCGGCCGCAGCTCCAAGGGAGAACACACAGCGACTCTGTTAGGGCAGAACTCGGCGAGAACAAAAGCCTTATTAATGAACCAAGTCTCTAACAAGATGCCAGCCTTCTCTTCAGATCTTCCAGAAAAAGCTCCTAAATGCTGGGAAAGGCAAATTAACATCTTATTGACTCGAGGAATCAGGGCAGGGCCAGAGACTTTTAAAGAATTAAAGGACTGAAGCCCAACAGCCAGAACTTGATTCATTCCCTGAATTTTTTTGGGATGTTTAGTGGGTCTCTTTGATAGCCACGTCCCTCTTGCCGGTTCAGGAGATGGTGCTTATTTCATGAGAACAATTAAACAAGAGTTTGTTAAAAATGAGTTCCAAGCTCCCAAGCTGACTTTGACTTTCCTCTGCTTCAGGCTGTCCTGAGCACGCCGAGAAAGGCAAGCAGGATTAATAAAGCTTGGCCACTTTAAGTCTGATTACAGACACGGTTTGAAAGCAAAGAGAAGGCTTTGTAAGAAAATGAGAGCATGGAAATGCTTAAAAAACTGGATGAGTGAGGAAATACTTCAATTGCAGTAAAGCTTTGGATTACCCTTAATATCCAAATGACTCGTAAACCGGTCTGCCATTAAATTTTACTCATCTATTACTTTATATTTCAAAGACTTGTTTCATTTAGGCAGCTGGTGTTAAGACAAACCTAAGGGTGTAATTTACTTTAGGGTCTTTTTTTTAAAGTTGTTTCCTTCTAAAGTAAAATTTATACGTGGGGGGAAATGCCCAGAACCTCAGAGATTTATATGGATTTAATACGGATTTTGTGCTGGTAACACAAACTTTCGGAAGGATGATCGGGCTCAAACTTAGGAGTAAAAGTGAACTTAAACTTAGGGGTACAACTGAACTCAGGAGTAAAACTGAAAGTTAGGAGTAAAACTGAACTTAAGCTTAGGGGTACAACTGAACTCAGACTTAGGAGTACAACTGATCTTCCACCTGGGGCTACAACTGAGCTTAAACCTGGGAGTGCAACTGAACTCAAAGCTGGGAGTACATTGCTTTGGGCCTGGGCTGATGTGAGGGGCTGGAGAGGGTCCTTTCCAGAGCCCAAAGGTCTCACCCAGCCCGGGCTCATGGCTTTCCCCCTGTTCCAGGCTGGAGAGGGTCCTTTCCAGAGCCCAAAGGTCTCACCCAGCCCGGGCTCATGGCTTTCCCCCTGTTCCAGGCTGGAGAGGGTCCTTTCCAGAGCCCAAAGGTCTCACCCAGCCCGGGCTCATGGCTTTCCCCCTGTTCCAGGCTGGAGAGGGTCCTTTCCAGAGCCCAAAGGTCTCACCCAGCCCGGGCTCATGGCTTTCCCCCTGTTCCAGGCTGGAGAGGGTCCTTTCCAGAGCCCAAAGGTCTCACCCAGCCCGGGCTCATGGCTTTCCCCCTGTTCCAGGCTGGAGAGGGTCCTTTCCAGAGCCCAAAGGTCTCACCCAGCCCGGGCTCATGGCTTTCCCCCTGTTCCAGGCTGGAGAGGGTCCTTTCCAGAGCCCAAAGGTCTCACCCAGCCCGGGCTCATGGCTTTCCCCCTGTTCCAGGCTGGAGAGGGNAGGTCTCAGCGAGCCCGGGCTCGGGCCTGTCCCCCTGTGCCAGGCTGGAGAGGGTCCTTTCCAGAGCCCAAAGGTCTCACCCAGCCCGGGCTCATGGCTTTCCCCCTGTTCCCCAGCCAGGGCACGCACCGGGGGCCTGTGTGAGCAGCAGGTTCAGGGATGGACCAGCAGGAGAGCTCTGCTGGAGAGCTCTGCCCCCTTCTTGTGCCCTTCTTGTGCCCATTTTGCACCCCTTCTTGTGCCCCTTTCAGTGCCCTTCTTGTGCCCTTTTCGTGCCCTCCTTGTGCCCTTTTCGTGCCCTCCTTGTGCCCCTTCTTCTACCCTTTTTGTGCCCTTCTTGTGCCCTTTTTATGCCCATTCTTGTGCCCTTTTTGTGCCTCTTCCTATGCCCCTTCATGTGCTCTTCTTATGCCCTTCTTGTGCCCCTTTCAGTGCCCTCTTTCTGCCCCTTCTTGTGCCCTTTTTGTGCCCCTTTCTGCGCTCCTTTCTGTGCCCTCCTTGTGACCTTCTTGTGTTCTTCTTGTGCCTTTCTTGTGCCCTTCCTTTGCCCTTTTCAGTGCCCTGCTTGTGCCCTTCTCCTGCCCCCGCTGGAATTGCCTCATGCCACACAACCTTTCCACCCCGGGCACTCTCATCATTCCCAGACAGTGGAGTTGATCTCTGTGCCAGCCTGTGCCGTGTGAGTGGCACAGCCCTGGGCACCACTCCCATTGCCCTGGCAGAGGGTGTTGGTGCCCTTTGGGGGTGGCATCGCAGCCCCTGGGATTGTGCCAGCTGTGCTTTGGCATGTTCTTCTTGTTCCGTGGGTGCCCTTGAGTGGGTTTATTTCCCATTTCCAGTGGGAATGAGGTTTTTCCATCGTTCCACTGTTGGTGCTGTGGCAAAGAAATGCTTTTCCTGGCAGGAACGGGGCCGAAAGCTCGAGGGGGCGCTGAGCCACGGGGCAGAGGGCAGCAGGTTTTGTCCCCTTTGGTTTTCTTGCCCTTCGTTTGCTCTGCCCTGCAGGAAAAGACGATGCAGCTGAGAAATATTTGACCTCCAGCTCATCATCGAAAAGTCAGAACGGGAGAGTGAACTGGGGCTGTGGCAATCCCACTGGCCTGGAGAAGCTGGAGGTTGACTTTCCCCTCTTCCAACGGAGATGTTTCCTCTCTGGGTGGCCCTTTGCGAGTTCCCGAAGCCCATCGAAGCGGGAATTCCGAGGTGGTGCCGGCAGAGCAAGAAAAATCCCCGTTGTGTCCCCCAGTTGCCTCGCTGCAGGGAGGGAGCTGGGCCAGCATCCCACGGGTGATGCAGCTGTGGGGCTGGAGGGGCAGTGAGGAGCAGGGAACCCATCCTCAGGTGTGCTCCAAACACAATCCTCCCCCGGCCAGGACAGGAACCGTGTTCTCTGTGCTCGCATCCCAGCCGCGTTCTTCAGCTCTGAAACGATTTCCCCTCTCCTCTCGGGGGCATCGTCATTGCTTTTCTTTCACCCAGATCCTTCAATCGTTCCTCTCAGCTCAGACCATAAAGGGTGCAGAATCTCCTCATCTCCCAGCCCTTTCCAACACTCTTAGTTCCAGGGGTTTAATTCCATTTGCCTTTCAATTCGGGATGGAAATTATCAACACCGCGTATCACAGTGGAGAAAGGAGGCACCAAGACCAACCTTTGCGGGAGGTTTATTTCACTTTGGACTCCCCGCTGGCTACAAATAGAGCAGGACAAGGACTAGAGGGAGCTGTTGTTCACAAATCGCTCACAAAGAAGCTCCATTATCGTTTAATTGGGGGAAAAAAACCCAAACACAAACCCTCAAACTATTCTCTTCCCAGTCCAAAATATGGAGCAATAGCACAGAGGGGTGGGGGGTGAGGGGTAGTTAATTAAGGGGAGGGGGAAAAAGGGTAGTTAATTAAGGGGAAGGGGGATAAGGGGTAGATAATTAAGGGGAGGGGGCTAGAGGATGGATAATTAAGGGGAAGGGGGATAGAGGGTAGGTAATTAAGGGGAAGGGAATAGAGGATGGATAATTAATACAGAAGTAAGGATTACCTGGTCTAGGGAAAGCACATCTATCACCTGTACCAGGGAGAGAAAGAGAGGGGACAAGTGGAAGACTGAATTCATCTGTCCTGTGGTTTGAAGGTATAAATGCATATTATTTTATATAAAACAGTCTCATTACACTTCTGGAACAGCAGAACAAATGTGTAGACAGAGAGTGTACTCTATGATAAACACTGTTGCCTCAAAAGGAGGAGGAAAGGGAAAAAAAAGGGTTAAGATGGTCCTTGGATATTAAAAAATTAATATCAAGAAGTTTCTCTTTTGCTTCTGCCACAAACTGGCGAGATGAGGGAGAAGACCCTCTGGCTGGTTCTCATCCCTGTTCT
This sequence comes from Sclerurus mexicanus, assembly GCA_013396755.1. Lineage (NCBI taxonomy): Eukaryota > Metazoa > Chordata > Aves > Passeriformes > Furnariidae > Sclerurus > Sclerurus mexicanus. The sequence goes on along the minus strand of VWZF01005471.1, from coordinate 469,413 downwards.
TTAAAGGATGTGGAAACGCTAAAGAGAGTTCAAAGAAGGGCCACCCAAATAATCCAGGTCCCGGAGAACAAGCATTAATGATGTCAGGTTTAAGGAGATTAACTTATCCAGCCTAATGGCAAAGGAGGTTAAGGGGTGACTTGAGCCCTGTGTGTACCCACACACACCTTCAGGGAGCACCTGAGCCTGGCTTTGCTGGCAGCAGCACAACAAGATCTGCTGCCTGGCAGGGAGTTTGGAACCCCCCAGTCAGTCACCTGGTGGAGCAGCCTGCAGGTGAACCCACCTGAGATGCTCCCAGGCCAGAGATCCCATCTCCCCCAGCTCCTGGTCCCTCTAGGACTGACTGACTGGCTGAGCTGGGTGGTTTTCACAGCTCCTTCTGATCTTACATCACGTGGGGCTGGTTTCCCTCGTCATTCCTTTCCTTGGAGGATGTCAGGAATGCCATGAAATCGCCACCAGCTGCTTGTGACACTCCCAGCTCTGTCTCCAGTCTCACGTTTCAGGGTATCATCTGTTCAGTCCTGGGATGGAGCAGGACTGACCCTGGCCCCGACCCTTCAGGACATGATCACTTACATTTATTCTTAGGACTTCTTAAGGACCAGAGAGTGGCTCAAAAGGAAGGGCTGGCCCAAGGTGGGCTGGTACAGCCCGAGAAATTCCAGACTAACTGGGGTGTTCAGCCTGCAGGAGAGAAAGCTCTGAGGAGTCCTTAGAGCCCCTTCCAGTGCCTAAAGGGGCTCCAGGAGAGCTGGAGAGGGATAAGGGATGGAGGGACAGGATACAGAGAATGGATTCAAACTGACAGAGTAGGGTTAGATGGGATAGTGGGAAGGAATTCCTGACTGGGAGGGTGGGCAGATCCTGGCACAGGATGGGCAGAGAAGCTGTGGCTGCCTTGGAAGCCTGGAAGTGTCCAAGATCAGGTTGGACGGGGCTTGGAGCACCCTGGGCTGGTGGAAGGTGTCCCTGCCATGGCAGGGGGTGGCACTGGGTGGGCTTTGAGGTCCCTCCCAACCCAAACCATCCTGTTGTGGTTTAATGACTGTATGTCCATAGATTGAATGGAGGGATACGAGTGAAATGTGTTTTCTTGCTGTGCACACATAAGACCACCAGACTCCTAGTAATGATTTTCTTTTGCACTGTTCAAGCAATCTCGTGTTGCAGTGGGAAAAAACTAAGTTTAAAATGTTAGGCAGAGGGGGAAATACTGCCCAGGAGGTGTCAGAGTGGCAGAAACGCCCCGGCTGTTCCCTCCTTGTGCTGTCCTCCTCACCCTGGCTGTGGTGCCACCACTGCGTGGGGGTCCCTGAAATGCAGATCTCACTGCCCCGGGGGAGTCAGAGACACAACCCCAGGAGATCCTGCGGGGGCTGTGGTAATGCAGCCTAAAGAGAGGTGTCTCCATGGCTGGCACTCCTGCCCATCCCATGTGCCCATCCCATCCCATCTCGTTAACGTGCTTAAGTGCCCCAGTACTGCTGCAGGTCTGGCCCGTGATCCAGAGGGCACAACCAGGAGCAACATCTGCCCGGCCCCTGCAGCCCAGCGCCCCTCACTGCACGTCCCTCCGCCCCACGGGGGCCCTGCTCTCTCCTCCCACTGAAATTAAGCCGAGTTGATCAGCAGTTGGGTTGATCACGGGCTCGATACCGCCACGGATGTAGAAGCGACCATTGAACCGTTGGCCTTTTCCCCCAAACCGAATCTTCAGCTGCTTCGTTCCTCTGCCTCGCCCTTGCCTTCCCCTCGGTGTCTGTGTTATTTCAGGAGGGAGCTTGCACTGCTGCCCAGCTCGCTGTCATCTGTGCTGGCCAGACGACAACCAGATGGAAACCAACTGGTGTTACTCGCAGGATTTAAAGTCGCTTTTTCCTTACACAGGCAACACCACTGGGGCTGCTGTTTCAGTTGCCTTGTGCCACCCGTGAGCCTCTGGAGTTCCACGTGTTCTCCTTCTTGGCCGTGTTGAGCATCATAAAGAGAGTGTCCAGCGTGCAACACACACAGGGCAGAGGTACCATTATAAAACCGCTGTCCCGCAGTGCACTAATCAGGAATATGCCCTGAGAGGAAGCTTTGCCTTCCCGAAGATGCTTTTAGAATTCTTGTGTGGCAAAACATCCCCAGCGTGCCCCGGAGCGAGCAGCATCAAACGCTTCTCAAAGGCCGCCCTTCCGCTTTGTGCGGTTTTATTTTCGGAACAAACGCTGCAAAATCCAGCTCAGGGCTATGGAAATGGGAAGGTCTTAGCCCCGCCGGGCCCTTTGGAGTGACACGTATTTAAAATGTCACAGCAGGCTAATGGGTATGAGATCCATGACCTCGTTCGCCTAAGCCGGGAGCCGGCAGTGCCGCGCGCTCAGGTGCAGGGTTTTATTGCGGAGCTTATCGACGTGATATCAAACCTTCCACGCCGCTGCCGAGCCTCACCTGGCTCACTGGAGAGCCACACTCCAATTCAGATTGTTTCTGAAGCGCAACACTCTGGTGTTTTGTTCCAAACTACAGCCTGGCCGTGGCAGGGGCTCGAATGGAGCCGAGAACGGGGGTATTTGGGGAAACCAGAATAATCGTGGTAATGTCATGCTTTGGCCAGGGCTCCCCGCTGCCCGGGGGCATCTTTGAGCAGCTGGATCCTCACAGGAACATCTGGTTTCTCTTTTTTTTTTTACCCATGTGGGAATTGATACAGTCTTAGAGGATCGCAGCTCGTTGATCGTGTCCTAAAGCTGGATTCCCCCGTGTGAAAGGAAAGCGCGAACACGAACGAGTTCAGGAAAGCTGGAGATGAGCAGAGAATTGAACAGGAGCACTTCAGGGGAGGGGGTTCTAAACCTCAGGTCCTGCTGGCTAAAGACAAAACTGCATCTTGGTACTTTAATCACGCTGCACTTAAAATTCAAGAAAGAAGGAGTGAGGGTAAGCTGCTTTCGAAACAATTCCTTCCAAGACAAGGCACAGTGCTTAGAATTGCGAGAAATGCTTTCAATCCATGTGTATCTCGAGGTAATTAAAATTAATCAATGTTTGATCCCCCGAATTTTATCCCCAGAGTTTTTGTTCGTTTTGATGAATAAACTAATGAAATGCCATGTAATTAAAAGACGGAAACGGCCCCATGGAGGATAAAGGAATGAATAGGTTGAGGAAGGGATTCTCCACGCGAGCAGAGGGTGGGTCCATCGTCCCTGCCGGATCACACAATGGGCTCAGTGCAACGTGGGCTCGGGAAACCTGTGGCTGGCACTTGCCAGGAGCAAAGGCAGAGCAGTGAGGAAATGGCTCTGTGTGCTGGGGGAGCTCTGGTTTGTGCCATTGCCCTTGAAATCGGGGCAGTGGGCGAGCGGGCTGTGCAGCCCGGAAAGCCAGGCGGCCACAAAGAGCCTTTATTTGGCCCTTGGCACCGTAAAGGTCATCGGACGAAGCTTGGTAAGAACCCTGGTGTCGCAGGACCGGGGCAACGAGGCCTTTTGGGTTTTGCTAATTAAAGCCCAAAAACTCAGAGGCTTCAACTGCCACGAGTGCCACTTGGCAGGTCTGGGTGGTGCAGCTGGAGGGGCTCCAGCACTGCCGGGCTCGGATCTGCTGGCCAGGGATTGCTGCTGCCCTCAAACTCCTCTGTGCCAGGCAAAACACCCCATTTGGTGGTATTTGCTCCGAGCTGTGTTTCACCGAGGAACCCGCAGCAATCCTTCGGCCTCTGGGGAACGCACAGCTGTGTTGGTGCCCTTTTGATGGGGTTTTCTGCCCCGGCCCTTTTGCTCTTGGCTGGGGAAGGATGGCACCGGCGTGGGTCAGTCTGTGCACGGGGAACCCTTCCCGGGGAGGGAATAAATAGGCACGGTCAGTCCTTGTAAGCAGCTATTATGGGTGGGAGCTGAAATGCAGAGCCACTTCTGCAGCTTGCCCCCTCCCTTTCGCCCTCGGAGGGGTGAGATGCGAAGCAGAACTTCTGCAGAGGCTCTTTCCACCCACGCCGAGAACCAGCAACGCAAAGGAAACGTCGCTGTGGAAGTCAGGATTCGGTTGCCCGGCGAGCACGGTGAGACCACGCCGTAAATGCTGATGGTGCAAAGCCAGAGCGATACTCCCCCCCTCCAAATCCTCGTGTTCTGAGCGATATATTCAGGATGTGTATTTAAGTGGCCTTGTTGCCCTGGTCTGAGAGGCGGCAGATGCTGCAGAGCTCATGGTGTCATTTCTGTTACTACATCAGTTGTTAACTGGGCCAGAAAACAGCCTTTAAGATTAAAGTTTAATCAAGTATTTTGAGAAGGAGCAAGTATAGGCTTTATTCTCCTCGAGAATTACAGGGTACTTTTTAAAATCCCTGGCAGAGATAGAATGTTCTGTCAGAAAATGTCTCCAGTGAGAAATAGCAGGCAGAGAATGTTTTCTGTGGGATGGCATGAGCAACCTTGTACTTTAAAGCTTGTATATTAATTGCTTGTTAATGGGCAGCTCTTGGCAGAGTTTCCTTTTGGTATGGCCTCAAGAATTTTAATGGAGCATCAGTCAGCAAGGGGAGAAAATATACTTTAAAAACAATAAACAGGATATTCAGTGGCTGTGTCACTTTGTGACATGGGCTGAGTCAATCACGGTCTGGTTGTGCCCAATTAGAAGCCCTGCATTCACTTCATTAAGAGCAGAAAGACGTGGTACATCCCTCTGACTCCAATGCACTGTATTGTTCTGTATTTCCTCCCTCCCCCCTCCTCACATGAGTGTTTTCTGGAGGTTCCTGAGGAGCAGCAAACAGAAAGGTTAAAACCCCTGTGGATGTTGAGATAATTTTCTGTGTCTTGCTCACAGGTCTCTGAAAGTGGTTCCCCAAATGTTCCCCAGCCCACTAAACATTTGACATGCAATGTTTGCACAGGCAGGGAGGTTCTGACGGGCTTGAGTCTTACAGGCACATAGTGCATGTTTGTAAATACGCCCAAAATGTGCTTTTGGGGGGAAAAATCCCCACGAGAGTCTATTTATCCTGTACTCATTAAAAAAGAAGCCAGTGCTGCTGAGGCGACCGAACCTCTTGGTTTTCACTGCTGTGCTCTCCCTTTTTCTAGTGGTTATTGCAGGAAACCTGCCCAAAGTAAGATGTTCTTTCCAGAAAAGAACGGAAAGAGCCCTGTTGAACAAACCCAACCAAAAACCCAACCAAACCAAAACCTAAACCAACCAAGCCTCAAACCCAACCAAACCCCAAACCCAACCAAACCAACTCAAACCCAGTGGGAAACCATCAAGAGCAGGAAAATCCCTCAGGCACATCTGTTGCTTCAGGAAAAGGAGGTGAGAACGCAGAGCAAATTCTCCCTTCCCCTGGTGTGGCACATTCCCAGCTTGCTGAGCGTCATTCCCACAAAAATATTGGGAGAATCCCCCCCTGCAGAAGGGAGGATTCCTCATTTTCCTCACCCCTCTAGCTTTGCACCTCATTCCTGCTGTTCCCAAGGAGCAGAGGCAGCACTGACGATTGCAAGGGGTGCATGTTCTCCCGTTGGGATGGGCAGAATTTCCTGGGGGAAAGAAAGGGCTCTGGGCCTTTTTTTTTTCCCCCTGTCCAAATTAGATGTTAAACGTGTTGGGAGAAACTTCACAGGAACTTGGAGGGAGGGAAAATGGAAAACTGGCCACTGGTCAATTCCCTGGTGGTGTCTGGATTTTTGGGAAGAGCAGAGAGCCCCTGTTGCTGTTAAAACCTGACAACAGGCAGAAAACAGGAGCTATTTGCTCTCATGGATCTCAGAATCTCTGAATGGTTTGGGTTGGAAGGGACCTTAAAGATCACCCATTTCCAATCCTTTTCCATGGGCAGGGACACCTTCCACCAGCCCAGGTTGCTCCAACCTGGCCTTGGACACTTCCAGGGCTGGGGCAGCCACAGCTTCTCTGCCCAACCTGTTCCAGGGCTTTTCTTGGAATGCTGCAGGTCCTGATCCTGTGCTGGCTCTCCTGTCCTGCCCTGCAGGCCCTTTGGAGTCAACGCCAACAACAGCCAAGCTTTTTTTCCCCCTCGCTGGAGCACATATTTTCACAGTGGAAAAGTACCGTGGGAGCCTTTAGCGCTGCTGGGTACCCGACCCAGTGACACCAGCGAGGAACTGGAGAGTCCAAGCCCTCAGCAGGTCCTGCCTTTCACCTCTCAATACACACCTGGCTCACCGAGGAGCCTCAGCTCTGCGTGTGCCACCTGAGCTCAGTCAGTGCTGCAGTGCTCTCCTCCCCCAGGGCCAGGAGCCTGGCACGGGCACTCCTGGGAGCTCAGCGCTTGGCAGAGGGTGCCACGCACGGTGGAGATAAGAGCAGGTTCCTTCAGAAGACAATGCCAAGGGCTTCACCGCTGGGGGGGTCTCTGCTGCCCATGGAGAGGGTTTGGGGTCCAGTCCTCACCTGGCTATCCCCCAGCTTATTGAAGAGGCTCAATTAAATGCTTTGGTTAATCAGCTCTGCCTGTGGTGCACACAGGGTTTTATCCAGAAAAATACTTGGAAAAGGCTCCTTAGCATCGAATTTTTCCAGAATAAACACACTTGTTGCATTCACCTGTTGAGGCTCTGCCTTTCCACCTCATTGTAATGCCCGGGAGATGTTCTTGTAGTGAAGATTATGACAGCTGAGGCTGAATTTTAGCTTGAGCCTAATCCCAGCAGCTGCTCCAGAGAGGAGACAAACGTGGAAAATCCAAACCTTGGAGACTAATCCTGGATGACGCTGCATCCATTAAAATGTCAGTGCTGCTGGTTCTCTTTGGCAGTGCCATGTGATAGCACAGCTTTAAACCCCGCACCCACTGCTGGCTCTCTCTCTAATTCAAAATTAAAAGCAAAACCTCCAGCAACCACGCCAGGGTTCGCCTCCCTTCGGTTTTGTCCGTTCCGTGATCCATCCCGTCCAGGTGCTGCCGAGTGTGTCTCCACGGCTCCTTTGGCTTCCCGAGCCCTGCACAGTTCCCGATCCTTCTCTCTCCTCCTCCCTTCTCGCCGTTGCTTTGTGCTTTCCCCTTTGTTCCGAGCCATTCCACGCGCTTGGAGGAGCTGCCCGAGCAGAGTTCACAAAACCCCACTTTCCCCCTAAAAATTCCTCTCAAAACCCACCCCATTCCCAGGCACCTCCCAACTCCAGATGCCGCCCCGTGTCCCGTGCGTGTTTGGTGTTGATTTGCGAGCCCCTTGGGTCGGTTTTCGGAGCTGCCTCTTGTTTGCACGGTGCCTTTCGCCTCCTGCACGTCGCTGCGCTCCGCTCCAGCTCTCCATAAATAATGGAAACGTGCAGGGCTTGCTGGCACAAGTCAGCGGAGAGCTGCGTTTCCCCAGGCTCTGCTTCAGAGCTCTGCTTTGGAGGCTGCTGTGGGAGGATTTTACATGAAGCTCCACGAGAAGCCCCGGTTCTGCAGCTCATCCGTCACCCTGGGTTGCACCAGAGCATGCAGAATGCAGCAAGGGCCCAGGCTGCTTCCCGTCCCCTCCCATCCCTTCCTCGGATGCAGGAATAAATAACTGGGGAGCAGGGGATGGAGGAGGATCGTCCCAAAAGCGGGCTGAGGGAGGTCCACCAACCAGCAGGAGATGGCCCACGGTCCAGCTGCGTGCCTGGGCTGCCGACAGATACCTGTGTGTGGGGAGGGGAGTCACAAGGTGGGACACAAAGCAGATTTGGGGAGGAAAAGCCTGCCCCGAGGAACCCTTGCGGATGCGAGCGGTGTCTGAAGGCACGGCCAGCATCAGCCCTCCTGGAGGACTGCCAAGCGGAGTTATTTTTGCACGGTAAAGTGCCTTCAGATAATTTTCCTGAAGGGCGCTGTCTAAATAAAACAACTGCCTGATTGGTTTCGAGCGCATCTCTGGAGTTCTGGCTCCCCCCCTTCCGCAAATTCCACGTGTCTGAATTTCCCTGCTTCAGAAACGAAAGCAGATCTACCACGGGTGGAACGAGATTGATTTTATTACACACAATAGTTCATTAGCGAAGTAGGGACGATTTCATGTATTTATGCGTGGCCTGCCCAGAATATTTTACCGCGGCTCTTTCAGATGTAAATAAAAACGCAGTGCTCCTTGAATTGCCTCTTCGCCAGCAGAGAGTGACGGAAGGTGGTCGTGGTGCCGAGCTGCCACACTGAGCCGGGCCATGGAAAAAATGTGTCTGTGTGTCCAGGAGTCATTCCTGGCCCCGCTCAGCCCCTTGGACTCACCCCAGCCCTTTTATACCCCCTTAGCCATGTGATTTCTTTTTTCCCCTTAGGAAAGAGATGCATATTTATACTTAAGGAACGAAGAGGCCATTATCTTCCCGAAAGATACAGCCAGGGAATGGTTAAGCCTTTTAATATCCCTAGGTGGGAATTAGGGAACAAGAATGGATGCTTTGTAAGGAATTACTGGTTATTATTACAGGCCTCTGAAAAACAGACATGAAATTAGCAGTTGTGTGTCATTTCATTACTGCTTTGGCAGTCTGCTTTCTTTTCCTTTAAGGCTCCGATGGTTGCTAGGGCTTTGTAGTGAATAACCTTTTTGTGTTCCGCTCAAGGCGGAGTGTAATTATTTTATAATTTTGGTTCGGGGGGCCGTTTTAGACATTTTCAGGCAAAAAAAAAAAAAAAGAGGGAAAAAAAGAGAACTCTGCTTTTGTTCCCCCTCCCTCCACACCTCGGTTCTCAGGTTCTCAGCTGTGAGTCCCTGGCGTGTGGCAGCACGGACAGAGCAGCTCCGTGTCTGTGCTCGCCACTTGCACTCGGTGCTCGCCTGAGGAGCCGGCGCCGCCGGCGACACCAACACGGGCTTGACGTCGTCACATGCTGGCTCTGATTGACTTTGAAAAGCCAAGTTCCCTGTCGAGGTGTGTGTCTGGGCTGGTGGCAGGGGACGAGCTGGTGGATGGCAGCTGCTGCAAGGGAAGGAACTGCACGCTGGGTTTAGGCTGACGTGCCGCAAACACACCTAATTTGTGCTTCGGGGCGAAAGTTTGCTTCTGGGAGTCAATAAACTTGCTCTTCGGTGTGGTTGTAGTAAAGTTTTCCCCCTGTGAGACTCGTTTTCTAGGGCATGACAGCTTTTTATGGTAGTTTATATGATCCCAGGGCTGGAGCCCCTCAGCTGGGAGAGCTGGGGGACAAGAGAAGGCTCCAGGGAGACCTGACAGCACCTTCCAGTGCCTAAAGGGGCTCCAGGAGAGCTGGAGAGAGACTGGGGACAAGGGATGGAGGGACAGGACAAGGGGGAATGGGTTTAAGTTGAAAGAAGGCAGGATTACATGGGATATTGGGAAGAAATCCTTCCCTGGAAGGGTGGGCAGGCCCTGGCACAGGGTGCCCAGAGAAGCTGTGGCTGCCCCTGGATCCGTGGAAGTGTCCAAGGCCAGGTTGGACGGGGCTTGGAGCACCCTGGGCTGGTGGGAGGTGTCCCTGCCCATGGCAGGGGTGGCACTGGATGATGTTTAGAGTCCCTTCCAAGCCAAACCACCCTGGGATTCTGTCCAGCTGTGTTCCAGCTGTGCCCTGGCACGGCAGCAGGGTGGGATCCCTCAGATCACAAGTGGCTGTCTCATACACTGGCATCTCCACCCCAGCTCTTTATCCCGTGCCCTGGAGAGCCCGTTCATGGTCAGTCACCCAAAGGTGTGATTTGCCCCCTGACTGCAGGTCACCCCCGCTTTGTCGAAGCCAGCCTTCACCCCCAGCCCACGTGGGCTCTGTCTGGGGGCTGAGGTGGCAGCAGCTCTGCTGGAGATGTCCCACAGGGGTGAACACCTGCAGGGAGAAGGTCCCACCTCCGTCTGGCACAGCGGGTTTTCCACGGGGTCCCTGTCCCTGAGAGCNCCACGGGGTCCCTGTTCCTGCTGTGCCCGTGCCTCGCTGCCTGATGAACCGCTGCACACACCATGGCTCATTTTTTCCCCCCTCCTCACTGATTGCTTTCCCACCGATCCACAGACAAACCCCCCCGGGAGCCGGCCTCGCCGGGAGCTCTTTGGAACGGCAGACACCACGGATTTCCGGGCTGGGAAGCGGTTAAAAGGAGAGGAAAGATATTCTTGCCGAAGGTGCGTCTCCATCGCTTGGGCTGCATCACTTGGGCACGTTGCTGTAGCAACGCTGCAATGGCAGGGGAGTTGCTTCTCTGCCTGATTCCTGAGCCCATCGTGGCTGGAGCTGTTTCCAAGCAACCTGCTCCGATGCCGCTCCCGCCACTGGGAAACGCAGCCAAGGCCTTCGGATATTGCCCAGGGTTTTGGTGGTGGGTTCGTTCTCTCAGCTTGGGACCTTTCGGTGGGAAATGATTGCTGGGAGTGAAAGATCCCCCCCCTCCCCAACACACACACTCTGCTTTCCCTCACGTGTGGGAACGTTCATAGGAAGGTGAAGACAACAATCCATTTATTTACCAAAAATAAATTAAAAAAATTGTTGTATTCAACATGTGATGCTGAGGAGTAGTTAAAGGCACAGCATCTACCCGGGGAGAAGGAGCCGCATCCTTCCCTTCCCAGGTCTGCAGCTCATCCAGTGTCGTGTTCCAGGACAAGCATCCCAAACCCCAGGTGCGGAGACGCTCTTCGGAAGTTCCTCCCAATCCCTGCTCTGATACTGGTTCCTTCTTGCTTTATCCTGGAGGGTTTTGGGTAACAACCTGCTCGTGGGGAGGAGGTGACTTAGCAACACGTGAGGAATCATAAAAGCTGTGATGATCCATTCCAGGGACCTTCTTAAGCCAAGGGCAGCCCCTTTGGCTGTGGAGTTGGCACGTCCCAAATTAATTGAGATTAATTTGTGCGTGTGCTTGTGGGACAGGTGCAAACATCACCTTTGGCTGCACAGTTTTTGTTGGGTTTGGGGGATTTTTTAACAGCGTGGGAGAATCTCTTTGGGTACAGCAAGAAGTTTTCCAGGTGATTCAAGCAGCCTGGTCTAGTGGAAGGTGTCCCTGTCTATGGCACGAAATGGTCTTTAAGGTCACCAGCGACCCATGGGGGTTCTATAATTCAATTTGGCGTCACTCTGCTGCCCTGAAAGGGGCAGTACCAGCTTGTTACACCAACTGGAGACGTGGCCCTTCATCTCTCATAGCAATTCTCTTTTAAATAACGATCACACCTGCCCACAGTGATATTTAACATTACTCAATCCTTGTGAAAATGACAAACTCAACATCAGCCCTGAAGGGACCGCGATTAGTCACATGTGCCAGCCCTAATAGAGGGTGCCACTTCAAAATGCCCTTATTCCCAATTGTGTTGTGCTGTGCATTTACTGTCCCCCTGGAATGCTCGTTGTCAGGGGAGGCAGTTTCACATCGCCCCTCCTGAGCAAACAGAGTGCGAGAGCTGATCTTTGTTGTTTGGAGAGAATAGGTTTTTATTGCCTTGTTTCAATCAGGTGCCTGTGTCGCAGAGCTCTGAACTCCCGGAGCTTCTTGTCAGCTCTAACTGGTGCTTTTGGTCTTGGGGACTGAAGGTTGCTGAGGCTCTGACAGGTCTGAAGGCAGCAATTCCCCATTTATCCGCAGTGTGTGTGTCCGTGACTGCCTGTGGGTGACCAGCGCTGGCAATCCGCCTTCTGATCTGCTCTGCTTTACACTGCTGGAGGGATTCTGCCTGAATCATTTCTCTGTGGATTAGAAAGGGTAGAACGGCAAGGAAGTCTTGCCCAGGAAACTTTGCCCCATCCGTGGAAGTATCCAAGGTCAGGTCGGAGCACCCTGGGGTAGTGGAAGGTGTCCCTGCCCATGGAAAGGGGTGAAACTGGATGATCTGTAAGGTCCCTTCCAATCCAAACCATTCTATGAATTCAAGTCTTTATTCACTTTATTACTTGTGTTTTAAATACCTGATCACAGTGAGGCTGAAGATCCAACACCAGTGTGATGGGGCATGAATATGCTTCACAAATTGCTGTCGTATTTGAAACGGATCAGAAGGAAAAGAAATCCTGTACGTTTGTGAGAATAACTGCACACCAACTGCACTTCAGCCCTAAATAGCACAGTGAAAGTGTCCAAAAAACGTGTGGATGTGGCACTTGGGGCCATGGTTTAGTGGTGCACGTGGTGGTGGTGCTGGCTGATGGTCGGAGTCAGTTTTTCCCAAGCTGGACAATTCCAGGATTCTGGCTAGGAAAGGAATGTCAGCCCCTGGATAGGAACGAGAAGAGAAAGATGAAGCTCGGTGGGGCTGGCACAGGACCCTGCCAGGCTGTCCCTTGTCTGTGCAGGGTGTCATGGCACTAAACTGACCTCTCACAGCGCTTTGGATTGCTCTTGTGTTTTGAACTCTTGAGCTGCCTTCAGCTCTTCCCCAAAATTAAGCTTTTAATACTCAATTCCCTTCCTTGAGCCCCTTTCTGCTCAGGCACAGGGTGGGATTGTTGGGGTGTCTGTGCAGGGCCAGGAGCTGGACTGGATGGTCCTTGGGGGTCTCATCCAGCTCAGATATTCTGTGATTCTGTGGACAAACAGAGCTGAAACGAGGGTGTGGAAAGGTGTCCTGCCTGTATAAAGCTCCTTGTCATTTCTGCCCCTCTATTCCCACTGAGGAGTCAGAACCAGACCCCAAAAAGTGCACCAAACATCTGGTAAATCAGGACTCTACGAGTTCACTCTGAAATATCTGCTCAGGAGGGTCCCCGCTGTGCCAGGTGTGGTGGCTGTGGAAACCCTGCCCCTAATTCACCCTGTGACAATCCTTGGAATTACCTTTACCTTCTGTGCTCTCTCCATGCTGGTCCCTCCCCCTCTGCCCATCCAAACACATAGGGCCAGGAGCTGGATCCTCTTCATGGCAAAATGTTGGCTTAGTGATTTTTGAGCGAGAGAAATACGACTACAAAAGGCAGAACACACAGGGAATAAGTGACTGGAAAGGAGAGCATTTCATGCAAGGGATAATAAAAAAAAGAGAACCAGGGCAAATATTTCTCTGCCGTTTCTTAAAGGATTCCTTTTCTTCTCAGACATGAAGCAGTCGGTGTAAGACAAACACGCTAACAGCTACTCCCCATGTTAGCTCCTTGTTGTGCTCAGGTTGTCAGGGAAAGGAAAAAAAGAAAGCTGGATGACTCATTGTTTTCCAAGGATGCCGCTTCCCCTGCGGATATTTACAGGTTGGTTTTCAGGAAAACTCGGGCTTTACAGGCTGCCCACTGACTTTCCATTTTTGCGGCGGGGTCAGATTGTGACTGCATAATTCATGGAGCAGTCACAGAGCTCTGCCTTTGGTGCTTCGTTAGGGGGAAAATGCGCATCAGATGCTCGGAAATTATTGTGTCTTTGAGACAATCCCAGAACCGTCAAGGTTGGAAAAGACCCCCAAGGCCATCGTGCCCACCCTGTGCCCCGTGCCCACCTTGCCGCTGAGTGCCACGTCCTCGGGCACCTCCGGGGGTGGGCACTCCAGACCTCTCTGGGCAGCCCCTTCCAATGCTGAACAACCTTTTTTCCATGAGGAAATTCCTCCTGATGTCCAAGCTGGACCTCCCCTGGAGCAATACACCCAAAATCTGTGTTCTCCAACCGAATGGCCCAGCAGGGACTGGAAGGTGTTGACGTCCCTCTTTTCCAGTTCTAAAAACGTGGCTGTTGGTCTCGAAGAGCTCTGGAGCTTCCCGGGAGCAGGAACCTGACATTTTGTTCCAAAATAGCCTAAAAATAGCCTAAAAACAGCCTCCGGGTCACGCCGCCGCTTTTAAAATGAACACATCAAACATTTAACACCTGGGAAGTGTTACTTTCAAACCTAAGAGTTATTTTCACTTGGAAAGTGTTCCAAAGCTTGTCAGCGTTTCCCACATATTTGTACTGTCTTCCAAGTGGAAATATCTGGAAAATAGTAGGGAACTGTGTGTGTGTGTGAGGGGGGAAAGCTCACTCTGCAAAAGCCTCAAGGCATGGTTGGAAGCCTTCTTCTGAATAAAATCAATTGCATTCTTACTTTTCTAAGAAAGTCGAAATTCCGTGAGATTTTATTGTCCTAATAATAATAATAATAATAGCTTTGTCAAAATTTTCTGCCACCTTCAAATTGTCCTGGTGGGGATGGAGCAGGGAGGAGGGAGAGGCAATTTGCTTCTCCTATTCCTCTGAACCGACAAAACCACGAGGCAGTAAAAAAATGCCATTAAAGCGATGAGAGTGGTGTTGGAATTGCAGAGTGTAAGATTAGGAAACGACGGATTCGAGGCTCCTCTTTGATTTTATTCATCATTTAGGCCTGAGCTCTCTCTGCCATGGGTCTTGTTTCCATTTCCACCCCTGGGGGGTTGTTACTGACACAGGGCAACAAGCACATCCATGGAATTCCAGAGGCTGGCTGCATGGGAATAGCTCCCTGTGTGAATGCTGCCCTGGAATTGTGTCTCCAGCTGTTCCCTGTCCATTATTGCTTCGGTTTGTGTGCCTGCACTTGCGTGTTTAGGCTGGGCTGGGATATTTCCACACATGGCTCCGTGGCTGCTCTAAGTGGCTTTTTCAGGGGCTGAACAGATCTGTAGTGAACGCTCAGCGAAACAGCACCTGGGGAGGAGTGGGGAGTGAGGGGAAAGGGGACAACCTTCGTTGCATGGGAATAAAAGTGTGGGATTAAAGGCAAAACACCCCTTAGAGGGGCAGCTCCTGCCCTGGGCGCTGTCCTGGGCTCAGCACTCTGACCCAGAGTCCAGGATTTCCAGTGCATGGTTCGTGGTGGCATGGGATCGGCATGGTTTGTTTTGGAAGGGACCTTAAAGTGCCACCCCTGCCATGGGCAGGGACACCTCCCACCAGACCAGGGTGCTCCAAGCCCCGTCCAACCTGGCCTTGGGCACTTCCAGGGATCCAGGGGCAGCCACAGCTTCTCTGGGCACCCTGTGCCAGGGCCTGCCCACCCTCTCAGGGCAGGATTCCTTCCCAATATCCCCTCTATCCCTGCCCTCTGCCAGTTTGAAGCCATTCCTATTGTCCTGTCCCTCCAGTCACTTGGAATCTCTCTCCATGTTTCTTGTCGGTCCCTGCAGGTCCTGCAAGGCCACAGTGAGGTCACCCCGAAGCTTCTCCTCTCCAGGCTGAACAATCCCATGTCTCCCAGCAGAGCTGCTCCATCCTCTGACCATCCTGGTGCCTCCCCTGGGCTCTCCCCAGCAGCTCCATGTCCTTGCTGGAGCAGCTCTGCAGGGGGGTAATGGCAAGTTGAGCTCTCCAAGCATCCCCAGAAGGTTTAGCCGCGAGGAAATTAAAAGGCAACGCTGCTACAACGCTGCCCTCGTGTTCCAAGCCCGTGGGAAGGGCTGGGGGAGCCGTGGCGGGGTTGACGCTGCCCCTCTCACCCCTCGGGGTCCCCGCTGCGGGTTAAACCGACCGTGGGAAACGTCAACGCCAACTGAACAAACACGGCGTGTTTGAACAGCGGCGGCTGAACAAAGCCCCGCTTTGGTGGCAGCCACCGGAGAAGGGCTCTGTCAACACCCCGGCATGGGCACGCGGGGATTTGGGACGGCGCTATCGGCGCCTGGCAGGGCGTGGAGGGAATATCAAAGGGGCAGTGCGGGTGCAGGACGCCTCAAATGCGTGGCACACGGCGAGGGGCGGCTCGTGGGGGGCTTGCCTCTGTCAGGGCACACCTGGTGCCTCACCCTGGCCCACGTAATCTCCGTGTCTCCTCCGGGAAAGGCAGCTCTGGGCTTTCGTGGCCACGTGTAAAGGTGTGTTTGAGACCCTGGGAGAGGCGTCCCTGATTTCTGCAGCTTTTCCGCAAGGAAAGAAAGGAACATTTCTTTTCCCGAGCCTGGCCATGCAGGTACCCCTCCCTGACGTCCAGCAGATGCTCTGAAAGCTCTTTGACCCATTAACTAGAGCAAAGCCACCACGAGGGATTCAGGGAAGGTAATGCTGGTGGAAACCAACCAGGAGGGCAACCAATGAAGCTGATGGGCAGTTCTGCAGGTGGATCTTGGCTTTGCAGTGGGAATTGGCTTTCAAGGCAAGGGAGTCTTGGCAACTATGTGAACAGAGCCAGGATCCCACCCGGAGCTCTTGGGGCCACCAGGGCCCATGGAAGGACCCTTGAAGAACCTGGGTGGTGCAGGGGATGCCAAACCCCTGGAGCAAAGAGTGCCAGGATGCAAAGCCAGGAAGATTGGGAAGAATTGTCTGATTGTCACCACCCAACCCTTTCCCTGGTGCCTTTTGAATGTTCTTGACGAAAAGGTCACGCCGTGCCCTCAGTCGGACACGGCTGAGAAAGGGTAGTTGGAACATCATCCTCCTCTTCTGCCTTGTGATCCAAATGGGTTTTAAAGCTTAAGGTCTTATTTTTAGGGCTGACAATACACAGCTCTTTATTGGCCCACAAAAAAAAAAGGTAAAAATAGACGGATGGGGGTTGTGCAGATGTATGTGAATAATTCTTGGCAAAACCTGTTCTTGCATTCCTCAAATGCTGCATCTTAAGGCATTTCACTCTTTCTCTTATTTCTCATTACACGTTTTGCTGCCCTTAATCTTTCTTTTTATATATATACATATATATGAGATCACTCTCAAATATTGCAGTTTGGAAATGGTTTTCCTGGCGCTGGTTTTTTTGTCTTTTCTTTCCTTACAGCTTCTTGAGTGCCGTAAATATTATTTCTATAGTTGCACATCAGACGGACGACGAGGATTAACCATTTCTGTGCCCTCGGTGCTTTGGCTGCTGTTGTGCCGTGTCCTTCTCCATGCAAAGCCCATCTCAGGGGTGTTTTCCTCTTTAACTGGCTCTTTCCCTGTTCACACGCAGGTCTCAGAGCTGAAACTTGCAGCAGGTTTTGAGGGCAGCCAAGAAGGAACTTTAATGGCTCTGCTGGAAGCCGTTCAAAAACCACTCCCCCTGGCTGCGTCGGACACTGTGCATGGCCCCAAAAAGCCATTTCCAGGGAGGAAGAAGGGAAGAGATGACAACTGGAATGCTCAAGGCCTGCACCAGGAATGCCTTTGGAAGGTGACTTTAAAACTTGGAAGGGTAACTTTTTGCTGCACGGAAAAAAATTGTATTTAAATCCTAAATTTCCTGGGCTGGTTCCTTTCTGTGTTAGTTTGGGCTCAGCTGCTCTGTGGCTCCCTAAAAACTCTGGGACCCAGCCATGAGGTCAGATACTCCCCAAAGTGTGAGAATGGTTTCCCTTGTGCTCAAAAAGAGCAACAATTGGAGAAAAACATTTCGAACCCCAGCCAAAACTGGCCCTGGGTGCCCCTTGGTGATGCTCTTCTCTCCCACTGACCCACCTGGGCTCCCTGTACCTCCTGCCAGGGTCTCCCTGTGCTTCTCCAGCAAAGGAAATCGTCCTGCTGCCTCAGCAAATGATTGTTTCTCATCCGAGATGTTTTTTACATTTGTGCCCTTTTCCTATTCTAAGAAATCCCGCTTTGTTCAAATCACCCCACTGAGCTACCAGGAATCTTCATTTATTACCCACGTGCAGCAGACACAACGTTCCGCCTGAAATCCATACTGAAATCACAGCCCATTCCCTACAGGAATATTCCAGTGTCTGCTCAAACCTGAGTTCTTAAGCACCATTTCAGGCATCATTTCAGGACCACCTTAACTTTAAGCTCTTGAATGGTTTCATTTGGGGGTATTTTTTATTTCTCTTCAAGTGAATCGTTCTCACCTTTGATTTACCCCTTAATCGACTGCACCCAAACTCTTCCAGGACATGAAGTTACTGCTCCAGAAGAGGACAAGGTTACTTTTGCCCCCCGGGTCACACCCTTTGGCAGGTTTATTAACCAGGTGAAGTCGGGAACACTTCAGGAGTCAATCATTAACTGGATATCTGAATGGCAAAGACTGCTGGGGGTAGGACAGCCCGAGGGCTGGCACAGAGGACCTTCAGCAGGGCATTGATGTCCCAGTGGGGTTATAATTTCAGGTCTGGATGTGACGACTCATCTTGACCAGCTCAAGGTGACCTTTGTTGGTCCCCCTGCCCCTGCTCCGCAGCCCAGCGACCTTCAGTGTTTCCCTAAGAGCAGGAGTTTAGAAAGTCCCTGTTTGACTTTGCCTTTCCCTTTGTTCCAAACTCCACCTTTGAGCTGGGCCCGTTATCGTGGAGCTCTTTGGTTTGGTGCAGGCAGCGTTCCCTGGGCATCCTGATGGTGGCTGCTGGCAGGGACAGCCAGGACAGCTCTCCTTTCCTCTCCTTTCCCTTGGAAAAGTCAGCATTACGAGCGAAACCGCTCCAGGATTCCAGAACCTGGGGAGTGGGGAATCTATGGGAAAAACGGCCTGGGGTGGTTTCTTCCCAGCCTTGCTCCTGACTCTGACTGGGACAAACCTCTTGGGGTGCTTCTGGTCCATTTGAGCTCCAGATATGAAAAATGATGATTGTTCTCTCCTCACACGTTGCCTGGGCTTTATTCTGCAAGTGGCAAAGAGAAGAGAGATTCTTTTCATTTTGCATCCAAGGAGCTTCCTTGGTGGAAGAGGAATCGTTCCCTTCGATTGCTTTCATCTCTGTGTCCTTAAAGCTCCCTTTTACCGTGTTTCCTGCTCTGCCCAACTTTGCTGCCTCGGTGCTATTGTTCCCTCATGCCCTTTACAGTGACTCTCAGTACTCAGGTCCTACTTGAAAGCTATTCCTGCTAAACCTGAGAGCCCGGAGTGCCCTTGGATGAGCATTCCTGCACCTCTGGGAGAAGCATCCTGGTGCCATATGGGCTTTAAACTCTTTGTGTGTGCACTCAGCCTTTATAAACCTGCAGAGTGAGGGTGTCAGCTCAGCCTGGCAGAGCTCTGTACCCTCCTGGTCTCCCACCTGCATCCTCCAGGCTCTTTCTTACCCCTGGAGAAAACTCTGCCCGCTGTGTTTCCATCAGGTGAAGAAGTAAATAAGGAACCCTTCCAAAAATGTTGGCTCCTCTGCTCTCTGTCCTTGCCACGCTTGGGGCTCTGCTGCCTCCACTAACTAGTGAGTTCTTTCCTACAGGTCTTTCCTCTTAAAAGGTTCAAGGCTGTCTCCCCAAACCTGCCCCCAAAATCTTGAACAGGAAGAATTATTCAACAGTGCAACTTGATAAAAGCGATGAACCCAAGCAAGAAGTTGACTGGAGTTCCTTGCGAGGGGCTCTTGCTGCTGAGTTGGCTGCTTGGCACCAGGAGAAGAGCTGGAGAGAACATTGTGACCTTGTGCAGCGGTGAGCGAGCCCAGAAACCTTCTGAATCCCAAAGTGGAGCAGAGACGAAGAGCAGCTCCACTTGCAGAGCCCCCTCCAGGGCAGCACTTCCCACTTTGTGCCCTTTGCCAGGCCAGCAGCCGAGCTGGCTGGGGTGGGTTCAGCCTCTGCCCTTCGGCTGCTGCTCGTCTCCTTGGGCAGAGGCATTTGTGCCACGGGGCATCAAAGGCACTGGGCACAGGCATTGCGTGCCCACGTTGCCACGGCTTTGCAGTGGTTTACAGCAGCACGGAGGTTGTCAGGAAGCTCTGAGGGGCAAAAGCAGCTTCAGCAGCAGCAGCAGCAGCAGGTGCTGCTGGTCCAGGTGTCCCCAGGGCTAGGGCTGCACTGAGACCTGTTGTCATTGCTTGTGGGATTTTAGGGGGGGTTTGCCACCCTTTTTTTTTGTAATTTGCCATCTTTTTTCCCCTCCCTGGTGGCTCTTGCCTGCAGCACCTTCTCAACACCCACTGCACTTGCTGCAGGTGCAGTGACCGTCCTTGTGTTGGAGCCACGGGGCTGTTTTTGGTTCAGTTTGGCTTGTACCTGCTGAAAAGGCCCGTGGGTTCCTGGTGAACGCCTGCCTTTGGCTAACAGGAACGGAGCAGTCCCTCCAGCTCTTCCTGACACACAAGCTTTTGTTAATGATTAAGTTTCCCCAAGACCTGATTTCATTAGACAGAGTCTCCTCACACTCTGCGCCCGCTCTCATTAGAGCAGTGATTCCTGAGCTCTTTATAACGACCTCAGAAATGTTCCCATGGTGATGCTGGTCCCCTGGGAGCTGCCGTGTGAGCAGCAAAGGCTGCCTGGACCCGTCTGTAGAGGCTGGTGCTGCTGGTGGGGTCTCCAAAGCCCCTCACCCAACAGCTGAGGAGGCAGCAGCTCCTTTCCCAGGTGTGAGCAACCTTAGCAATTCCATGAATGTGTGATTTGATCACAGGACGGGGCTGGGGGACTGTTCCCCTCCTCAGACCCCTGGGCTCTGCCTGCCCAGCTCCTTCTGGGCTCCCCTGGGGGTGTCAGGTGAGTCTTCTGCAATGCTCATCTTTCTAATGTGTTGGAAGTGCCTTTGCCTTTGAGAGGACGAGAGGCCTCAGGTCATGCCAGGGGAGGTTTAGATGAGCTGTTAGAGAAAATATTGCCATGGAAAGGGTTGTAAAACATTTAAATGGGCTGCCCGGGGCAGTGGTGGAGTCACCACCCCTGGAAGTGGATGTGGCACTCAGGACATGGTTTGGTGACAAACACGGTGGTGGTGGGTTGATAGTTGGACCTGATGAGCTTACAGTTCTTTTCCAGCCTTAGCAATTCCACGAACCTCTGATTTGATCACATAACCAAATGCTGCCTGTGCAGAGCTGCAGAGCTGGCTGTGTGAAAGCAAAGCCCTTGCTTAGTCCAGCCCAGGATGGTGACAGCAACTGGTCAGAGGCTGAAAGCCCTGTCTGGGATCACATTGCCCGAAGAGCAACAAACCCCTGGCCTCTCTCAGCTGCTCAAGTCATCGCGTGACCTCCAGCAGCTCTTGCTGCCTCTCTTCTTGGAGTTATCTGCTCACTCACTGAGAAGATCGAGTGGAAGAAGCATCAGATGTGTGATCGTCGCACACACCACCGAAATCCATCACCGGCAGGGGCTGTGGAAGCTCGAGCTCCACCAGCAGCATCCAGAACCCAAAGCTGCCCAAATGTGTTCTGTGCTTTTCTTGCTGTGCTTCGCTCGAGTAATCAGGACAATTCTCTGTTAGGCACCAAATGAAAGTAAATGATTAGAATAAAGATGTGCTGAGCTGCTTGACGAGGCTTGAGCGCAGGCTACAGGATCTGTGGGTGTTTGGCACAGCCCCAGCACTGCAGATATTTTAGCTCCTGCTTATTTTTGATTCCGTTCAAATATGACTTACCTTAAAAAAAAATAAAAAATAAAAATTAACTGCAAAGCATCTGCTGTTACACAACAGATAGTCATGATGGGAAAATGGCATGGGAAAGCTCTAGGCACGAGTACCTCTAGTGCAGCCCTTCCCCTTCTCCTCTCAGGATCCCTGCAAGGTGACACCGTGGTCAGGTCCTGACCCGAGCTCCCGGGCACACGGTGGGGTTGTTGGGGTGTCTGTGCAGGGCCACTTGCACTCCCTGATCCTTGCCAGTCCCTTCCAGCTCAGGAGATTCTGGCATTCTGGGATTCAGAAACGATATTCCGCATTTTTTGGCATCCTAAGGGGTACAGGTACTTCGGGTGAATATTTGTCTCGCTCTGCTTCCTTCCCATCCCACCCATCCCAGCATATTCAGAGATTATATGGAGATATTCCTGGCTCCTTTCCCAGGAGCACGCAGAGAGTTCGGTGGCAGCAGAAACAACCTGTACCCTCCAGGGTTCCTCGGGAAGTTGTAAATCCATTTCCAAACTTTGTTTCCCAGCTGCAGGCAGCACATCTGGCCCAAGAGGAAGGAATGCCTTGGGTGCGTGGGCTGCTGTTGAGCACCCGGGCAGGAACAGGGCTGAGGGAGGCGAGGGTTGGCAGAGTCAGTGCTTGCAGTCAGTGGGGTCAGCAGAAGGGAGGAAACTCCTGAAAAGGAGCTGCAGCATCAAAGCATCGTTTCCCCCTCTGTAAATTCAGCTCGGGGATGTCTGTAGTGTCACTTGTCCTGAAGATTCAGATTCCCAGGGCAGTGGGCACGGTCCCGAGGCTGCCAGAGCTCCAGGAGGGTTTGGACACCGCTCTGAGGGACAGGGTGGGATTGCTGGGGTGTCTGTGCAGGGACAGGAGTTGGGCTGGATGGTCCTTGGGGGTCCCTTCCAGCTCAGGAGGTTCTGTGGTTCCTATGCCACGTCCCGGGGTGCTGAGGCAGCACAGGGACTGTCACTGGGCAGTGTTGGGGGGTCAAGCAGCCCCAAACAGCACAAGCAGCACGAGGAAGGGGTTTCAGGGCGACACCAGAGCAGGGGAAGGGCTGTGGGGAGGCTGTACCAGCCCCACCAAGCTGCAGCTTGGTCATGTTCCCGCCTTTAAGGTACACAATTCTGGATCAAAACTGGCTTTACGTGTCCCCAGCGGGGTGGGAACCCCAGCTCTGCAGAGCCTGGGGACAGGGAGCTGTCAGATGGCAAGGGCAGTGGTGGTGGCAGTGGATGCTGAAGAGAACAGTGCCAATGATGAGCATGTCCATGAAAGGAAAGACCCACACCCCTTTCATAATAAGAAAAACTGCTCAGTGTGGCCCACACATGCTTCAGAAGCAGCTGCTTCGCTGATTCAGGAGCCAAAACGTTCTCTCAGTCCACACCTACTGAACGATGCCAGTGGTGGGAATTAAGAAGAGGTTACATTTTGGTTCCCAGGCCCTCTGAAAAGTGGGATAAACAACAGTCTTTATTCCCTTGGGAGGAAAAAAAAGTGCAGGTTTGTAATATGAGAGTGCTTTGCATGGTGTATTTTCACAGCTGTCTTATCAGTTTCCTAAAATGAATCAGGGTGGAGCAAACGGTTTAGGAATGTCATGAAAAAAGGAGCTGGAGCTTTGCTGTGGTTCATGATAATGATGCCCTCTTGGGATGGTGCATCGGAGCTGGAAGATCCTCCTGGAGATAGGGATAGTGCTTGGAAAAGCTCCTCCTGTCTAACGCAGCAGCTCTTGTGTCTGAGCTCCGCGTGGAGACATGGTCTTCCCTCTTTGTGGTGGTTTCACTTGGAGCTGACTCTGGCCAGGTGGCCCTTCCCCTTTTCCTGCTGAGATTCCAGGGGGGTTTGTCACTGTCACTCGTGTCAGTGGGAGCTGAGGGGTCTCTGTGGACCCGTGGGCTGGATCTTCATTGAGATCGTCAGCTAAAGGTGATGTGTTTCCCCTGCCTGAGGGTGGTGGGAGAGCCCTGTCCCCATCCAGCAGGTCCATCAGCGAGGGAAGGAAACATTTCAGTGCCGTCACACCAAGTCACGGCGCCTCGTCCCCCTCACCATTCGAGGTAACCAAAGACCAGGCTCTGCTGGAACGGGACCTGCTGTGCTCCTGAGCACGGCTCGGGGTTAATCCCACACCCGGCACTTCCCTAAATACTATTTATTCCATCAGCACCAAGAGCTGCAGCGGCTTTGACAGCAACAAATGGAGTGAACCAAAGCTTTTTCCCTTCCTAAAATGACTCTGATTAAACGGTGCTCTTTGAAATACAGAGTATTAAATCAACTTCTCAAACTTCTGACAGATTTACTCCAAGTAGCCTCACTTGTTTTGTAGCCTTTTAAAATATTTATTATTGCTTTGGAACTGGTGTTTTTTCTGAAGATTTCCTGAGTCTGACTGTGGAGTGATCTTGTCTTCATGGAATATCCAGAGCTGGAAGGGACCCTCAGGGATCATCCAGTCCAACTCTTAGACCTGCACAGACACCCCAACAATCCCAGCCTGTCCCTCAGAGCGTTTTCCAACCCCTCCTGGAGCTCTGGCAGCCTTGGGGCCGTGCCCACTGCCCTGGGGAGCCTGGGCAGTGCCCACCACCCTCTGGGGGAAGAGCCTTTTCCTGAGATCCCACCTGACCCTGCCCTGGCACAGCCCCATGGTCCTGTCTTCCTTACAGGTACCTCAGGTGTCTCCTGCAAAGACTTTCAGTGGCCAACCATTGCGTGTGCAAAAGAACATACATGACTTCCTTCAGCTTTATCATGTTCTGAGTTAAATGTTTCCATGAGCTATCCATGATTATCTGAGAGAAATGTTCAGACTGAGTAATTTTCCATCTACATGAGAAGCTCAAGAAGGCAGTAACTTGCAGCAGTTCTTGTGTCTTGCTTCATCCTGAGCGCAAAATGCTGCTCTGGCTCAGGAGTTGCATCTGTTTGCATGAATTTCATGAGGAATCTCTAAGTTGTTGCCCCAGTGCCCCAAATCAGGTCCAGCTGGCACAGGGTGCCCAGAGAAGCTGTGGCTGCCCCATCCCTGGGAGTGTCCAAGGCCAGGTTGGACGGGGCTTGGAGCACCCTGAGCTGGTGGAAGGTGTCCCTGCCCATGGGGTGGAATGAGATGATCTTTAAGGTCCCTTCCAGCCCAAACCACTCGGTGATTCCGTTTCTCTTTTATTTATGACAAACACGTCCTGATCTTGCAGGTCTCCATGGTTGGTGGCATCAGTCATTTCACTCAGGCTATTCCAATATTCCAGAATTAGTCCTCATTTCCAATTGGAATCATCCCTGTCCAATCCAAGCCCTTGCCCTGCTCTCTGCACTCACAGGGGCCAGGACAGTTTCTCTTCTCGACCTTACCCATCCCTGAAGTTGGTTGTGTCTGTGCTAAACATGTTCCTTCTCTTGAGGAACAAGAGGTGGGATCAGCAATAAATAACATCGTTTTTTTCTGGCACTCTAGTCTGGACAGGATTCATTGGTAGGGGAGTTTTGCGGGTGTACAACACCCTGAACAGCAGATTTATCTGAACTCTGCAGAAGTAGCAAAAGTTAAAAACAACCCCCACCAAACAACCAGCAAAGCTTTTTTAATTTTTCCAGCTCCAACAGTTGTCCTGCCAGTGAGGCTTGTCTTGAGACTGTCCCAGCAAAGTACAGTCCATATATAGTATCCTTCCAGAATGCTGGAACATAAATTACAAAGGATAATGGGCTGGAATTTTAATTACTGGACGCAGACAAACTGGAAATGCAGTTTCCAGCTGCTCCCAGTGTATCTTTATCTTGATCCAGCCCTATAAACATCACATGTAATCCCAAATCCTTACAGTAGCCGCTGCACGCGGGCTATAAATAGCTGTGCCAGAGCTGCAGAATGTGGTGTGAAGCTTTTCCTGCCCCAGTGGCCACCAGTCTGGTGACCATCTGCAGCTTCACAGTGACTCCTGGACTCTGACAGCCTGAGCTGACTTGGTCCTGGCACCACTGAACGGGGAAATACTGAAAGCTGCTCTGGTGAATGTAGGAATTCTGCTCTTTGTTGTCCACAAAGAGCACCTTAACTCCGTGACATGAGCGCAGCAGAAGGTCCAGGTACGAAGATGTTCACAGCTGAGGGCTGTCCCACCTTCTGATGGGGTTACCCCACTGTGCCAGGGGTGCAGTGATCCAGTCAGAGTGGTGTCTTGGCCATGTGCAACCATGAGAGCTCCTGCACTGCCTCTCAAGAGGTTTGGCTTGGAAGGGACCTTACGAATAACCTTGTTCCAACCCAGTGCCACAGGCAGGGACACCTTCCACCAGCCCAGGGTGCTCCAAGCCCCGTCCAGCCTGGCCTTGGACACTTCCAGGGATCCAGGGGCAGCCACAGCTTCCCGGGCACAGCCAAGAATTCCTTCCTAACACCTAATCCAAATCCCCCCCTTTCAGTTTAAAGCCCTTCCCCTTTGTCCTGTCCCTCCAAGCCCTTGTAGGACAAGGGGGAAAGGCTTTAAAAGGAGGGTAGAACAGGGTGAGACTGGTACTGTCCCTAAATTATCATCTGCATAAACATCCTCACTTTCCAAACTGCAATTGCAGTTTGACATAAGCTCTTTTAAGAACTGGTTTTATCTTTTAAACAGACACGGGACTGTGGAGTGAGGGGGGCGTGTGTGGTTGGTGGGTTAGGGACTCTTTGCTGCCTGTTTTGGAAAGGAGAACATGAGAAAACATCAGGCAGTGTTTGAAAAGTCTCAGAGCAAGAGCAAACCCCGGCTGGAGAGGGGCTGCAATCGTCCCACTGAAAAGCACTTTCCGCTGCCAAACCTCCGTCCCGTGTAACACAACTTCACAGGGTCCTTTGGTTTTGCTGACAGTTTCTGGAGGACACTGGGCAAGTCCTTCCACGCAGGCTTCTGACCACAGAGAATGAAATCCTCCAGGAGGTCAGCAGCGTCCTGCCCTGACGCACCTGGGGCGCACGGCTCGTGGCTCGTTGCCTCTTGGCCGAAAGCTTTCGAACTCCATCCAAGGCCATGGCTTTTTCCCGTGCTCCCACCTGCTGTGGGGGGAAGCAGGGGTGGCTGTGAGCTCCTTCCCGTGCTGGGAGCACTGGTCGGTGTGGCTTTGAGTGTGACACCGGCTCATGCCCTCAGCACAAATGGTCTCAGCAGCGCAAGGACTTCTGCTCCACAAGCACCAAAAAAGTCTTTGGCTCCTTTGGTGAACACCAGAAGGTGGGTGTTAGGTCTGAGATTCTCAAAATGCAGCCCCTTTCATGTTGCCTGGTCACTCCAAAATAGATGTAGCCGAGAAAATAAAGCTCTTTTCACCCATCCCGTTTCAGACGTTGCTCCGAACGATGAAAGGTGACGGTGGCATTAAAATGCAGCGCTGGTGGTGGGAGAAGGGTCATAAAGCACACGTCTATTTAGCTTTACCCAAACCACAGGCAGTCACCCCCAGCTCGAGGTGCTCTTGCCAAAGTTAAAATGAAACAGCCAGTGAAACAGAGATGGCCCTTTCCTTCAGAAAAAAAATAAAATTAAAATGAAACCTATTTGTAAGTCCCCAGGCTACACAAATAACTCTGCCTTTCATTAGTTACTGCGGGCATGGCAGGCCCTGTGTTCCTCCAGACTGCTGGAGTGTGAAGAAAATCAGTATTTCACATTTCCAGGATTACACTGGGATGGTTTCTCCGCAGGCAAATATTTCCGAGATAACAAATATTCTAAGCAGTATTTATTTCTTGTAAGGCCACACTTAATAGGGCTGATCTAGGAGATGAGCTGGTGGTAGAGACGATTGAAAGAGCGGAGTGTTTTTTACGGCTTCCTGCAGGCGTTCTGGCTGGTGAGGAGACAACACCGTGTTTATTCCAGCCCAATTTCGCCTTTGCCGGTGTGCAAACCTTGTGTTAGTTTGCAGTACAAACACGGAGAGCTGGTTGAGGTTTTCCGGGCAGGTTTTGGCTCCCAGGCTCACCGAGGAGCTGTTTGAAGGAGAGCTCGTAACGGGAAGATGCACCAAGGTGTGGATGGGACCCAAAGGGAGCTCGCACTGGAGTTTTTCTGGTCCGAAGCTGGGATGGAGATGCTGAAACTCCCCCCGACACCTTCCCAGCTCAGTGAATCTTCAGAGCCTTTAAATGCTGCAGGTGGTTGGTGCTGAGAGTGCTGGAATACCTGTAGCTCGTGCACGGGCACAGACTCTCCAGCTCAGAGCACTGGGCAGGCTGGGGCTGCATTCCCAAGGAACAGCTGGATCCAAGGGCTCAGCGTTCCCTGTATCCCTGTGTTCCAGCAGGATCTGGCTCCCTGCTCAACAGCAGTGGAGAACATGGATGATTTCTTCTCAGTCCTCTGCCTCAGGGACTTCAAACCCAAGGGGTGACTCAAAGCAGTTCCTTGACCAGCTTATAGTGGTCCATGGAGCCGTTGTGTGAAGCAGCACCAGTGCTTGGGAGTGCCGTGTGCCTTGGGAAGTCCTAAAGCCCCAAACACTGTCAGGGGACACTTGGGGAACCTTTTTGGCCATGGGTGCAGGGTGGGAAGGGGGCCCTGCATGCTTCTGCTGGACTCCTCACTCGTGGGCAGCACGAAGTTTAGATTGGACACAGATAATTAAATATTTAGATGCTGTGGCTCCTCTCTTCCCACCGTTGTCTCATTCCCTTTGACTTTTTCAGGGTGGACATCGGGAGGAATTTCTTCATGGAAAGGGTGGTCAGGAGTTGGAAGGGGCTGCCCAGGGAGGTTTGGAGTCCCCACCCCTGAAGGTGGCACTCAGGGACAAGGTGAGCATCGGGCACAGGGTGGACTCAATGGCCTTGGAGGTCTTTTCCAACCTTAATAATTCTGGAATTCTCAGCTCTGTGTTGGAAGCACCATATCCTCCCTCCCTTTCCCAAACCTATGCCTTGAAGAGTGTTTCCTTAGGAATGATATGGATACAGATACAAGCAGTTGACATCAGTTCTGAGAATATTTTTCTTGTAGGTGGAACTATTATTCCTCCTTGGAACTGGAGCCGTGCACAGTCAGTGATTTGCTATGCTAATAAGTTGCTGAAGGAAAAATGGGAATTATTGTGGCTATGAGATGCCCTCAGCACACGCGGTTTCAAAAGGCCTAAAGGGCAGCAGAAGATGAGCAATTCCAGCAAGCACTTGTGCTGGAAGTAATGAGAGAGGCAGGAGGCTCCGGACTGAGAGGGGAACATTCCTGGAAGATTTCCCTGCTGTAATTTGTTGTTCAAGTCTTGTTTGCTGCGGTGCCACTGCCCTGTGCCATGACAGAGGTGACATACCTGCTCTCACTCCGATGCCAGCTCAATTCCAGAAACTTGGCATTTCGGTCACCAGCTCTAGGACACCAAACCCCCACCCGGCGCCCCTGGGTTTATTAACACTTCCCAGGTAGGTTTCTTTCTGTCGCCGTTTATCTCTTACCCGAGTCATTTTCTTGACTCACAGCTGACGATTACCCCGTTGCTTCATTTATTTGGTGATTAATTTGGCACTGTGGGCAGGTGTGATGTAAAGCTCTTCAGCGTTCCGGGGCGAGATAGAGGCGAGCAATCTGCACCCAGGAGGTTTAACGAGGCATCCGTCCCAAGGGAGCGGAGAGACTTTAATTTAATTAAAGGGAACATTTTGTACTGGACTAAAAAGATTATTTTCTTGACTAAGACATTAAATATTAGTTTTCTTAAAAGGGAAATGCACAGATAAAAAAAAAAAAACAAAATAAAAAACCAAGCCAAAACACCAAACAAATTTCTGTTTACCATAAAGTGTGTTGTGCAAAAATAATGTAATTTTTAGTTTGATGAGAGACCCAAATTTCTGTCAGCATCCATGTGGCCAATTAAACCAATGCCAAGATGCTGATGGGATTGCTGGTTTCAATATGCACGTTACACTCCGTAGGAAATTGAAATAAATGTTTACTTTAGCCTTAACAGCTAATACAGCACTTCCTTTTGTGTGCTCCTTTTGTCCCGCTCTTCGGCTGCGCCGGAGCCCTCAGAGGGCTTTGGTTTCCAGGTATTATTCCCAGAAATGTCCTTTTCCAAGCAGAAGCAGAGGAAGGCAGTGGGGGTGCTGTGCTCACGCCTGGGGATGCTCCAGGGCCACCTCGTTGCATCCCCTCCTGACGTGTCAGTGCCCGACACCCCTTTGGCAGCCCTGGTACCTGCAGGAACAGGTTCAGCCCTCGGAGGTGCTGGCAGAGCCTGGAGGTGCCCCCCGGAAGGATCTCTCCTTCGCAGGGCACCCTTCCCGCAGCTCACAGAACGCCAGCATGGTCTGGGTGGGAAGAGGACCTTGAAGATCACCTCGTTGCAACTCCTCTGCCACGGGCAGGGACACCTTCCACCAGCCCAGGGTGCTCCAAGCCCCGTCCAACCTGGTCTTGGACACTTCCAGGGATCCAGGGGCAGCCACAGCTTCTCTGGGCACCCTGTGCCAGGGCCTGCCCACCCTCCCAGGGCAGAATTCCTTCCCAATATCCCATCTAACCCTGCCCTCTGGCAGAGGAAAGCCATTCCCATTGTCCTGGCACTCCAGGACAATGTAAATCCTCCCTCCCCATCTTTCTTTAGGGTCCCTTCAGGTCCTGGAAGGTCAGAATGAGGTCACCCTGAAGCTGAACAATCCCAGCTCTCCCAGGCTTTCCTCCCAGCAGAGCTGCTCCAGCATGGGATGCCATGGGATGGCATGAGATGGGGTGGCATGGGATGGGAGGGGATGGGATGGGATGGCATGGCATAGCATGGCGTGGCATTCCATGGCACAACATGGGATTGCATGGGATGGCGTAGGATGACATAGGATGGCGTGAGATAGGATGGCATGGGATGGGATGGCATGGAATGGGATGGCATGGCATGGCATGGGAAGGGATGAGATGGCATGGGATGAGATGGGATGGCATGAGATAGGATGGCATGAGATGGGATGAGATGGCATGGCATGGGAAGGGATATGAAGGGAATGGATGGCATGGCATGGCATGGGAAGGGAATGGACGGTATGGCATGGCATGGGAAGGGATGGGATGGGATGGGATGGGATGGGATGGGATGGGAT
>VWZF01005471.1:380508-438270 GCA_013396755.1 Sclerurus mexicanus | reverse complement strand
GGGCACCTGGGGGCACCTGGGGGGTGATGATGGGGTGGGGGGTGGGTGCGTGTGCCCCCCACCCGGGGGGTGTTATTGGGGGTGGCATTCACGCATTCCCATTCGCATTCACATATTCGCGTATTCACATAGAGAGTGAGCGGGCGACGCCCGGCGATATGTCGCTGTCGCGACAAGCGGAGCCCGGCACGCCCCTCCCGCGGGCGGGGGATGGGAAAAGGGAAGGGGAGGAAAAAAAGAAGGGAAAAGGGAAAAGGGGAGGGTGGGGGTCCCTCCCCTGAGCCCCCCCGGGGGTCTCGCTGAGTCCGCCGGGGGTGCGGGGAGCGCCGGGGAAAGGCGGGGTCGGTGGGTCCCCCCCCCCCCCAAAAAAAAAATGAATTCCCGAATTATTCCCAGTCTACACGGGGTGGGAAAAGCCGCCCGGTTTTGTTTGCGGAAGGTGAGCGAGAGGGGTGTCTCGGGTGTGTATCCCTGGGGATGGGATGGAATGGGATGGAATGGATGGATGGAGGGATGGGATGGGAGGAAGGATAGGATGGATGGATGGATGGAGGGATGAGATGGATGGGATGGATGTATGGAGGCGATGGGATGGAAGGATGGGATGGAATGGAGGGATGGATGGAAGGACGGGATGGGATGGAGGGATGGATGGATGGAGGCGATGCCCTCGCCCCGTGTTTACCGGGAGGTGCCGCAGGTACCGGAGGGGGCTCGACCCTCCCAAATCCCCCCCAGATCCGAGGGGTGGGTGAGTAAGGCGTGTGCGGGCTGGCGACACACCGCATCCCTCCCCGCATCCCTCCCCGCATCCCTCCCCGCTCCACGCGTGGGCTGCGAGTTGGGGGCTGGAGGTGCCGTGCGAGGGGCACGACGAGACGGACGGCGCTGCCGGGGGCTGTTCTGGGGGGAAAAAGGCGGATTCCTCGCCCCCGGGTTTGCCTTGGGAAGTTCGGGAGGCGATGCCGGAGAGATGGCTTAGGGGGGGTGATGCGTCGGGGTGGGTTTCGTGCAGGGGAAAACAGCGCTCGGAGGTTATCTGCAGGATTTCAATAAATGATGGGTTAATTAGCGCTGCCGGGGAGCAAAGGAAGATGTTCTTGCCGGGTTGGGAGGGGGAGAAGGAATAAAGGGAATGTGCCATGGAGAGCAACAACATGGCCAGGAGAACCCTGCCCGCAGCAGGGAAAGGATTCCTGCGAAATGCTCAGCCTTGGGTGTTGTCTGGCTTTAGCATTTCAGCCCCCAAACATCGGCCCTGCAGCTGGAGA
This sequence comes from Sclerurus mexicanus, assembly GCA_013396755.1. Classification (NCBI taxonomy): domain Eukaryota; kingdom Metazoa; phylum Chordata; class Aves; order Passeriformes; family Furnariidae; genus Sclerurus; species Sclerurus mexicanus. The sequence continues at coordinate 436,999 of VWZF01005471.1, read as the reverse complement.
CGTGCATTGCGGTGGAAAAGCAGCACAAGGGGTAAAAAGGGGGCTTCTGGTGAGAGGGTTTGCTGGGTACGGTCACATGAGGCTTTTTCTGGGTGGGGAGAGACACCTGAGCTCAGGGGAGTTGGTGTGGAGGAACGTGTGGCACGATGGACCTGCAGTCGAGTCAGGAATATGCAATAGATTGCAGCTCGCCGAAAGGAAAATCGCGTTTTTTGGCTCGTTCTGGGTGGAAGAAAAGCAGGAGCGCTCAGGGGAAGGTTTGGGAACAGTCTGGGGTCTGTGGCCATTAGGACTTTGGGGCTTGGCAGAAATTAAACTCCTCGGAGAGGTTATTTTTTTGGTGTAACCCGTGCTAAGGGGGTGTTCAAAAGGCTGCGTGTCCTCCCAGTTCCCCCCAGTTCCGTGGGAGGGGGGAGCAGCGGCGGGGTTGGATCCTGGTGGGATCCTGCCTGTGGAATATTGGAGCAGGGTGGCCTGCGATGCAGGCTGGTAATTGCAGTGGGAATCGCTGGTTACGTGCTCCGTGTACCTGGCTGGCTGATAGAAATTTAGCAAATAAAGTCCTTATCGGTGTTGGTGGCGATTCCTGTCTGTCCGTTCCATTGGCTTTGCCGTGATCCTGTGTGAGCTTCTGGGTTGGTTTTAATTGAAATACATATTCTGACCGAAAACGTGTCTTCTCAGGCAGCCAGCAGTTGTTTCGTGACATTTCAGGTTACATACACTGGATTTACGTTCCCTCGAACCTTCAGAAACCGGTGATGTGTATGTTGATGTTGGGAAATCCAGGAGCATGCCTGGTACGTGCAGGGGTTTTTTTAAAAGGTGGATTTTTTTTAATACATTACAGGCGAGCATCCCTAACTTCCTGCTTGCAAATCCTGCTTTATGAACATTAGTGACCATAAATGCAAAGCGTGGAAGGCCCAAATGTGTGTCACACACAGTGCTCTGAGCTCTGCAGGGTTGGCTTTGCAGATGTGTTTCCAGAAGAACACTCTAGTGCAAGGCCTGCTTTGTGAGGTATTCAAGTGATTTAAACCGTATATTCTGTGGTTTGGAATCTTTTCTTTGTTTGATTTCAGGGTGCTTGTTTAAATTGGTGATAGCGTATCTTTTTTATTAGCTAGCAAAAGGAAAACAAGAAGAAGGCAGCCAGAAAACGAAAACCAAGCCCTTGGTACATTAAAAAAGAAAAAAGGAACCTGTGACCCTCCCAGCTTCGTGCATGGGTTTTCTCATTAAAAAGAGAGAGGAATTATATGTTTTATGTTTTATCTGAGTTTACATTTTCTCGAGCTGGTTCAGCCTGTGATCAGCTGAGAGACTGGTAACACCCACGTGGTGCAGGATTTAAAAAACCTTCCCCTTTCCCATTTGTTTCGTAAACAAAGCTGATTTCTTGCCTTTTTCGTGTGTACGCATTGATTCCTTTTGCCTTCAGCTTCGGAGGGCGAATCTCCTTTAGAGCAGATCCCGCAGAATGATTTCCTTTGACGTCCAGACGAGCAAATGGCTCCGAGGGTTGTTTTTTCGGGGGAGGTTTGAGGGGCTGGTGCTGAATCGGTGCCCTCTCTCCGGGGCAGCTGCTGCGTCAGTGACAGCTCTTTATTTTGAGGATCAATAACCTCACCTTGACCTGCTGAACACGAGGAAGGAGCGGCCGGTCCGTCCTTCGGGGCGGCAGTGAGCTCTGAGCGGGTGATGCCACTTGGGCACGGAGCCTTAGGATGGCACCTTTTGGGGTACGTGGTTTATTTATGTTTAATCCTACGCAAGTAGAGCCTGCCAGCTTTTTTTTCCATGGCTTGCAGTCCTCGTGGTCAGCCCCAGCAGCAATTTCAGGTTCTTCTCCTCTTGGTTCCCGACGTGATTACGTGCCAACCTCTCGGAGTGCTTTCAGCATCTCCAGGAGGTGCAGGAGGTCTGTGGTGACACAGGACACGGTGGCATTACCCATGTGAGGGCTTTCCTGCCTGGTTGACTCTTGTCCTTGATGTCTTCATCCCAAACGTGGCCCCACGTGAGCTGCCGTGGGGAAAATTAACTTTGAGCTCGGAGGAGGAGGTGAATTAGTGTTCGGAGCTCGCTGCACATGCAGATGTAGTTGATCCAGTGAACCGGATCAGTCGTCTCTGGTTTGTCTGACAACTGGATTTTGTAACCAAATTCTGGTTGTGTTTCTTGGGATGAGTCCAGCCCTGTTGGTGTGTGGGGCTGAAATGCAGCTGTTTGGTTTACAGTCACTGGAAAAGGACTTACTTTAGATACAAACTCCTCCTTAATTAGTGGCTTGTTTTGTGTACTTACATTAGGGAGGGAGAAATTGGGAATTCAGAGCCCAGCCTTGGAGTTGTCCCCTCATGGGCTTCTTTGAGGTTCTACTCCAGCAGCCTGGGCTGAAAGGATCTGGTTTAATGGTGAGGATGCTGGAAACACTGGAGAGGAATTTGGCATGGAATTGGCTGTGGGATTCTGGTGGGAGAGCAGGAGGGACTTTAGTGGATGGAGGATAAAGTGCTGCGTGCCCTGGGTGCTGTGGCAGTGGTGGAGTCTCAGCTCCTCAGGAGAAGGCTTTGAATAATCTGTTGGGTTCCCTTATTCCCCACCTTTCCAAACTGCATCAAATGACAGCATTTCTCATGTGGCAGGAGAAACTCCATCTTGAAAACCACTCTGTAGGAGAACATTAATTAGTAATGATAAAACACAAGAAGTGCCGTGTGCTTCTTTGACTCAGGTTTGGGTTTGTGCCACGTTGCGTCATTGTTTGGTTTCAGAGGAGTCATTACTTATTCATGGCTTTTATAAAACGTGTGTAATGGTTGGGTTTGGATGTGCTCTGCATAAGGCAAACCCTGCTTGAAGTTTTGCTTCCTCAGTCATTTTTATATTTTAGCAGCTTTTTCCTGCTGGCAGTGGCTCATTTCCTAAAAACCTTGCTTTGTTTTGAACTCTAAAATTTAAGTGGCTTTTTTTTTTGTATTTTCTATTCCCCTCCCACCACTCCTTTTGCTCTACAAAGAGGAGAGTTCTTCAACTCTACTTTTTATTCCTTTCCCCTTCCACCACTCCTTTTCCTCTACAAAGAGGAGAGTTCTTCAACTCTACTTTTTATTCCTTTCCCCTTCCACCACTCCTTTTCCTCTACAAAGGGGAGAGTTCTTCAACTCTACTTTTTATTCCTTTCCCTTTCCACCACTCCTTTTCCTCTACAAAGGGGAGAGTTCTTCAGCTCTGCTTTTTATTCCTTTCCCCTTCCACCACTCCTTTTACTCTGTGAAGAGGAGAGTTCTTCAGCTCTACTTTTTGTTCCTTTCCCCTTCCACCACTCCTGCTGCTTTGCGAAGGGGGAGAGAGGGTTCTTTAAGCTCCAGCAAAGGAGCAGCCCCGGGTAGGGCTCCCTGGGAGCCAGTTTGGCAGAGGCACATGTAGGTACTTGAGGAACACGCCGGATCCCGGGCAGTTCCACTATTCCCACCCGGACAGGTCTCCACACGCCGCATCCTGGAGCCGTGAGAGCACGTGGCAGGGGAAGGATGGGGGAGAGCGCTCCCCTCGAACCCCTGGCCAAGAGGAGAGCCGTGAATCACGCCTGGTGACATCTCAGCCCTCCCCGGGAGCCGGGATTTATTTGGCCTTTGTGGAAAGAACATCTCAGGGAGCGGAGGAGCGGGGATTTGCTGTGAGAGGTCTTTCACGCCCATCGTTTTTGGAGTCTTGGAGCAGCGCGGTGAAGGACGGGGCGGTGTGTCCCAAGAGGAGCCCGGGCTGGATGAATGCCCCTTTCTTGCCCCACAAGCGGTGCCATTCATGGTGCCCCCTTGCACACAAGTTCCCGAGGAGTCATCTGACGAGCCTTTGTGACCCATCAAAGCGGGGCAGGCTCAAAGCTCCGTTTGTTCCTCGCTGTGTGCAAATGCCCCATGCGTGGCTTGTCCTTATCCCAGCCTTCCCAGGGCCTGGAAGGATGGAGAAAGCTTTTCCTGCCGCTCCTTCCTCAGGTTTTTTGATCCATAAATTCACAGCAGTTGCTTTTGGAGTGTTTTGGAGGTTTCTGCACGGCACGCGGGGGGTTGTTTGAGGAGCCCAGCGACACTTTGCAGCTTTCCCAGCACGTGAGCCTTAAAACCTGAGGCTTTTATCCCACCACTGCTGAAACTCAGCTGAACTGCACCTTTCCCCCTGATCCGGAGGGAATGTTTTGAAGATTAAAATGCAGAATAGCTTGGTTGGAGGTGAAACTCCCAAGTAACAGTGGATAGGGTCAAGGTGTTTGTCTCCAAGTTCCTCCCTTTATTGGTGACTATTCAATTGTCTTATTTTTACCTACAGCAGCTTTAAGTGCTAATTATGGTTGAATTGTAGTGATCTCAAATTTGAGATTTGTAATGATCTCACTAATGAAAGACGTATTTTGCATTGGTGAATCCTTATTTGCAGGACAAGTCACACTGGGAATTTGTTATTAGTTAGGGAGGGTGAGAAAAGAGATAGTTAATTTGTATTTTATAGTAGGGGAGCCTCCTGTTTACTTACAGACATTTAGATATTTTGGGTGTTTATTTCATTCCTCCCTTCGTGCCCCTCTGATTTCCAGGGCAGGCACAGTAATATTTTGGCAGATTGCTGCCCTTTTTCTGTGTTCAGGTTACTTAAGCAAAGTGCTTTTAGAGAGCAGCCAGGAGGAAACACCTCTCCTGCACTTTGTATTTATCAGATGCCTTCATGAGCGAGGCTTGCCTGTGAGTGGGATTATTTCCCTCCTTTTTTGCGTGTTCTTTTTTTCATCTGGCTGTCCTAAAAAATTCTCTTTCCTTCATAGTTTGGATGAGAAAGTCCATATGAAACAGAGAAAGCAGCAGTGCCTGTGAAAAATATCAGAACGAAAAGATGATGTAAAATATCTTTCAGAATGAGAGGCTGAATATTTAATTCAATTAACCTGGAAACAGTTATGGTCTCTCCTGCCCCTGCCACTCACCTTGTTGATAATCTGAAGTTCCTTCAGTGGAGGTGAGTTTTCCACCCGTGATTTGAAAAGCTGGTTGAGCTCAATCCTCTGGTTGGTGCTTTAATCGTTGCCTTAAATATTAGGAATAACATAAATCCTGTATTGATGGGCTCTGAGCGTGCTTAGCATTCCCAGAGTGGGCTCCTTCTGGCTGAGGTTATGAGTGAGTATTTCCACTGGAAGAACAGAAGGAAAACTGGGAAAAGGAAAGGAAACAAGAATCCTGGTCCTCCATCTAGAGCTGTAAGTGTTGGAGGATCCGGGTTCTTTCTGCGGGTGTTAAATGGAAACTGCTGCATTCCCTTTGTTATTTTAGGGAGCAGCACAAAGCAAGACAAGGCTCAGTTTTTGCTGCTCTCTGAGGAAGTTTTCCCTGGCTCTGCCATCCCCCAGCTGCTGCTTCCTGCTGGAAGCTCCTGCTCTCCCAGCCGTGCTCCCCCCGTGTCTGGCTGGAAGGTGAAAGGAATAATCCCATTTTCCTGCCTTCCCCCTGCTGTTCTGGCCCTGCACTGGGGGGGTTACCAGCCCTCTCTGGTCCCACCAGTGTGGCCCAGCAGGTTCTGGTGATGCCCTTTGTTCCACCGACAGAAATGAGCTGCTGCCCTTTCCTCCTCTTGGGTTGGCTCTCACAAGGTTGGCGTTTTTAATGGAGAAATATATGGAAGTAAAGGAACAGTGTGCAGCCCTGGGCAGTGGAGTGTGTGTATTCCTGTGCCAGTCCTTTATTTACCTCTTTAAAAAAAGCTGATTTTCCCTTTTTGCCTTATCTCCCCTTCTGTCCCGTGGGATTATCCTCTGTCTTAGAAACTATTTTTGATAGTAGGGTTTCCCTAATGTTCCAGAACATTAAAAAAGAGGCACAAAGCACTTTTGTAGGACTGTTTTGAAAGCTGGGAGACACCAGTGGGCAGCTCAGCAGCACTGGGGGATGGCACAGTGGCTCTGGGACCTTGGAATTGCCCTAAAAAGGGATTCCTTTCAGGCCTGAGCCCCCTGTGCCACTCCTGTTATTCCAGGCTCCTTGGGAATACCCACATTCCTGGTGCCCTGGCTGGGCTCTGCTCAGTGCCTGGTGCCAGGCTGGCAGCAGGAGGGGGCAGTGGCTGGGCAGGGAATTGGGATGGGTTTAACCAGGCTGTTCCTGAGCAGGGAATTGGGGTGGGTTTAACGAGGCTGTTCCTGATCAGGGAATTGGGGTGGGTTTAACCAGGCTGTTCCTGATCAGGGAATTGGGGTGGGTTTAACCAGGCTGTTCCTGAGCAAAGTGTTAGGCTGGGCTTAGCTGGGCTGTTCCTGCCAGAACTGCACAGGGAAGTCTTCAGCAAAGGGCAGATTAGTATGCAAAGTGATAAACAAGTTTCTATCCTTCAGAGATTTTATGGAATAGAATGTGGAGGGGTTCTGAGAGAGGGACTCCAAAGTAAAACAGTGTGAGGACAGATTTTAGAAATGTGGGGCTTGGAGAAGAGCCCAAAGTGTGTGTGTGTGGAACTGCTGAGGGTTGTTAGACTGAGCCTGTGGAGGGAGGGGAGCAAGTGCAGGTGGATGTTGTGATTGGAGGGATCCAGAGAAATGCTCGTGCCTTTTTCTGGCAGCTTCTACAGTTCTGTCATCTTGGTTTAGTAGATAATTGATATTTTATGAAGGGGCAAGTCTCCCATTTGCTTATTGAAAGCGTTTGGGTTTTTTTTCCCCTCTCATTCACCTGATTTTCCTATTTCATTTTTGTTGTAAGGTTTGATTAGAGGACCCTCACTCAGTTTCCTGCTGCTTCACACAGATTTTACTACGATAAGCTCACCTCCCCAGCCAGAGCACTGGTGTCTGATGGAAATCTCTGTGGGCAGCTTTCCCCTGGTTGACACCAAGCCATGCCCTGGTTGACACCAAGCCATCTCCTGGTGTTTTGTCTTCAGGAGCAGGGATTTGGTGCAACAGGCACCGTGCAAGAAGGGAATGTTGCTCTCTGAAGGCTTAAGCCGTCCTGGAGCTCCGAATGGCCAGCCTGTTTCTCTCCAGCCTGGCGATCCCACCCGGATCTCGCTTTGGAAGCCCAGGGAGCTGCAGTGCCGACAGCAGGCAGAGCTGCTCCACCTCCTCAGCAGAGGTGGAAGGACCATCTGGCACGGTGTGGGTAGCAGTTATCCCAAAAAGTAATACCAGTGGGAGTTGTTGCCAGTTACAAGTTGTGATCGCAGGCCAAATGGTGCGGTTCTAAATCGGTGTACGCTGGCAGAGGGGTGCCAGGGTTTCTTCTTGCCAGCTCGAGAAGTATTTTCGGTCACGGGGGGCTCTGCTGAGGTTTTCACTTGCTGGCGTTTGGGAGAAGGTGTGAGGGGAGTAAGTCAGGGCTGTGATGCTGCTAGACCAGCTCCCAGGCATTGAAAAAAAGGTGTTTTTTTGTTTTGAGGATTACATAAACCTCAGCTTGGTTAGTCCATGAAACGGGAATCACTTGGAAAGGCTCCGCGTTGAGTCGGTTTAGGCTTTGCCTGGTGGGAACTGAAAGATCTCGGTCCTTCGTCTTTGGCACTGCTAACCAGGCTTGAACATTGGTGTAAAATGATGGGAGAAACTTGGGAAGGAGGTGGAAAACTCCCTGCTCCCTCTTGCTGTGGTGGCCTGTGGGATTTGTGCGCGAGGAGCTGGATGCAGAGCTGGCTCCCAGGTTGCTTGGTAACCTGGATGGAGGAACTGAGAGCGTAAAACCTGCGGATGGCATTGCCTTCTTCAAGGGGTTGCAGGGCTGGGAAGAAAGGGTTGGATTCTAAGGGACCTGGGAAAATTGGAAGCTTAGAGCACGAACAGGCTGACTTCTCAGGGTTTATTCTGAATAAAAACGGGCAGCAGAACAAATGCAGGGAAAGAGGAGCAGCACAAAGCGCTGCAGAACGTCTGGCGTGGAAGTTGAGGAAGGTTATTTGTGTGCACACAGAGCACTGAGGAGTGGAATTGTGAGTTGGTGGCTTCGTCCAGACCCTGTTCTTGCTCACAGGCTGTGCAACAGTGTGCAGAAAATTCCTGCCCGGGCTCAGATAAGTTTTCAAAGAGGGCTTTTGTTGGTTTTTATCAGGTTGTCTGGGGAGACGGTGGAGCTGCTCCCGTGTGTGCGTTGTCTCTGCCAGGACGATCCCACCCCCAGCACAGCTGTAGCTCCGGGAATCCTCAGTAAATATCTGAGCCCTCTCATTTCTTTGTGGGTTTTTTCTTCCCCGCTGCTTCTGCCTCTTGTGAATGCCCAGAAGCCCCTGGACCAAATGGGGTCACTGAAGGCTCTGTGCAAGCCTGCTGAATGCACCCCTGGTCCTTGCGCTGGGGCGGATTTCCGTGCTGTGCTGCTGGAGTTTGGATCTGGGGGAACAGAGGTCCCTGTTGAAATCCCATATGCAAGTGTGCTCGGAATGGTATTTTACAAGTGCCTGAGTGTGGTTGTTTCATCCGTTTACCAGGCTGTTTCTATTAAGAAATGTAGTTTGACTCAGCTCTGGAGGCACTCCTTTGGAATAATCCCCTAAATCAGGTCTTTTTGGTGAGAAATTCAAGCACTCGGGCAAACCAAAGCCCTGATAAGGTTTCCAGGTGCCCGATGTCGCTGTGCTGATGTTTCATGGCTCAATTAAAACCCTGCACTAAGCGAGCTGTTGGGATCAGCTTCAGACTCCTGCCTTGCTTTTGTCTTGCCAGGAAGGTGCTTCTGCAGCTGGAAGAGCAGGGGGGGAATATGAGGGGCTGGCTGGGACCTTCACTGGTGCTTTGAGGTGTGGTGGGCTTGGTGCTGGGACCTTCACTGGTGCTTTGAGGTGTGGTGGGCTCGGTGCTGGGACCTTTATTGGTGCTTTGAGGTGTGGTGGGCTTGGCTGGGGTGTAACCACGGGTGTGCTGTGTGTTTTGGTGCAGTCAAGGCTTGGATCTGCAAATCAGATGCAAATCAATGTTCTTCCGAAGTGAAGCTCTCCAAGGTTGGATGGCACCATCTCTGAAGGCAGATGAGATCATATGACCGCAGCTTATTTAGCTGTGCATCATTAGCAGGAAAGTCAGCAGCTGGGCAGACCTGCCAGGGCATGAGTGTTCCTCCACCACGTCTCTGGGGTGGATTTCCTCAGGTAAAGAGTGATATAATAGCAGAGGATCACGGAGTCACCTGAGTTGGAAGAGACCTCTGAGATCATCACATCCAACCCTTGACCCAACACCGCTGTGATTGCCAGCCCATGACACTGATGCCATGTCCAGGGTCATCTTAAACACCTCCAGGGGTGGAGAACCCACCACCTCTCTGGGCAGGCCATTCCAATGGCTGATCACTCTCTCTGTGAAGCATTTCTCTCCAATATCCAACCTAAATCTCCCCTGGCACAGCTTAAACCCATTTCCCTCTTGTCCTGGGAGGAGAGACCGACCCTCACCTGGTGCACCCTCCTGTCAGGGACTTGTAGGGAGTGAGAAGGTCCCCCCTGAGCATCCTTTTCTCCAGACTGAACACCCCCAGCTCCCTCAGAGGACTTGTGCTCCAGACCCTTCCCCAGCCTCGCTGCCCTTCTCTGGACCTTCCCCAGCACCTCAACATCCTTCCCAAACTGAGGGCCCACAGCTGGACACACACTCGAGGTATGCTCTCAGCAGTGGCCACTTCCCTGCTCCTGCTGGCCACGCTCCTCCTGCTCTGGGCCAGGTCCAAACGCCTTGAAAAGCTGTATTTATGTGGAATTTTGCTGGTAAAAGTCCTCTGGCCTTTCTGATTCATCAGCAGGGAGAGAGCCTGATTTTCACAATTAATTGGGCTCGAGGGCTGGTTTTGATGTGCTGTCCTATTTTAGGATTTGGAGGTGCAATACGTGCTGTGTTTCATAAAGAGTCTCACCTTTTTGACCTCCCAGCCAACTCTGTCAGAGAAGACATTCGTTGTGGTTCCACAGATGTTGTGTATGGTGACTTCTGAGTTCTCTGTAACCCCAAATCTCCCTGAAATTGTGGCTGAGGACGCACTGGTTTCCCGACTGTTTGTTTGTAGGGTTTCCCAAACCTGGGCTGAACTTCCAAATGCTTTCAGTTTTCTGAGAGTTTTCATTGTGGAGGACGAAATGGGAAACGGGGCTGAAATGTGTTCATTTGTCTCCATTTTCTTCCCTTACTAAAGTAGCTTGTTTACAACTGTTTATTTGGGCTCTTTGTCGTATAAAAATGCTTATCAGTGCTAAAACTCCAGGTCACCAATAAGTAAGCCCTGACTAATCAAAAATAAGAGCCCATATTTCATGAACAGCAGCAAAGAGCATAAATTCTGGAGCCTTTGCCGGCTCGATGCAAATGTGGGTCCATCACTTCAGTGTGCAACAGATGTGGCTAAAGCTTGGAAGAGTTTAAAAAATAGCACCATATGTAATGTTATATATCAAATAATCTTGGACACGGCCCGGAGGTGCTCGGGGAGAAACAGCTCTTTGTTTGATGCAGGCTGTGCATACTGAGCCAAACAGCATCGTTTGCAAGCGTTCTGCAGGGCCTGTGTAGGAAGGAAAGTTCAGTGCCAGCCTGGAATTATTTGGGATAATTCAAAGGAACTACATAATTGTTCCGTAGGAGGCTTTTTTTTGTGTTTTTAAGATGCTCTGTAACAGCTCATTAAATAGAACTGAAAAGAGAAGGCACTGTGTGTCCTTGCTGCCTGAGTTTCCAGCCCTGGTGTCGAGTTGTTGTGTCTGAAGTGCTTGTGCTAATGGGGCTCCATCTGATTTTATTTAAGTTTTTTAAGCTAGAACACCAATAGGAATTGATTACCGAAAGCAGAAATGCTTCGCAAAGTTGCATTTTAGCATCTTCTTCCAAACAAGAAACCACTTAAAATATTAATCACTTGGCTTGCATGTTTGCTGTGCCTAATTTGATGGAAAGATGTGATATTTACAGCTCGCTGCTTTTTAGATAAAGGAGAGCAGGCTCCAGGTTGTGTGTTGTGATATTTGTATCCCTCTGTGAATTCCAGGCTTTCCTTTAGGAAAGGACTTTTCTCTCTGTGCAGCTTGCTGGGAAGGGTTTCCTAAATAACGTGTAGGAATGTGAAATAGCGTGGAAATATTGTAAGAAGGCTCCAGAGAGAACCTGGTGCTTTCTGGAGTGTGTTTTGTTCTCCTCCCAAGGCTGTTTTACCCATCTCAGATTTTTGCACGGTCCTCGTTAGAGGGACACCAGGTTGGTTTTCCTTCCTTTATTTGTGCTCTTCCTCCTCGTCCTGCTGTTTCATCTCCGCAGCCCTGTGGGATTGGAGGAGCAGGGCCAGGAATCGATCTCTGGTCCCCTGAAACACCTCCACCTTCCCTTCTTGCACGTGCTGAGAGCTTCCCAAATGAGAATTTTCCCATGCTTGGGTGGTTTCCATCGTTGTGCTCCTTGGCAGGGAAGGATTTAAGGAAACGATGGCACACAGACACTCCTCCTGCTTTCCCCTTCCATCCACGTGCAGAGCTTCTCGGAGCCTCCTAAACCATTAAACCCAGGCAAAAGCAGCAGTGGGGAAGCGTCTCTGCCTGGTCTGGGGACAATTAAATATATGTGACAATTAATTAGGGGGGGTGGGAAGTGGTTTGTCTTCCGGAGGGGCACCAGTGTGCGCTGGTGTGCGGCACCGGGAGGTGCCCAGTGCTGGCTTTGGTGGTCGCAGCATCACCTTGCAAACACCTTCTGGCTGAGCAGATCCAGCCTGCTGGTCCTTCATCCTGGGAGCCACCCCAGGAAAGTGCCTGCTTGGCATCCCCTTTCCAAAGGGATCCCTTTCCTGGGAGCTCCGGCTTTGAGTGAACTGGAAGGAAATCTTCGTCTAGGGTGGCAATGCCATATTTTTCCGTCATCCCTGGCTCCCCTTCCCTCATGGAATGCTGTGTTTGTCACAGTGACCCTGGCTCTGAGTGTGAGGAGCATCCCCTTTCCAAAGGGATCTGTTTCCTGGGAGCTCCGGCTTTGAGTGAACTGGAAGGAAATCCTGGAGGCCAAGGAAGAGGAGAAACTGAATTATTGCAGGAGGACTCAATTAGTGGAGGCGGAATCGAGAGGGAGAACGGCACCAAGATGTTTCTCATTGGTCAAAGTGCTTCCTGAACAGATAATGACACGTAAAGAAGCGTGCAGAGAGGCTGGGGGGGAAGAGCGGCCGAGAAGTGGGGAAGGCAATAACCCGTTCTGAGAAGCTGGGGAGATAAAGGCTCCTGGTCTCCTCCTGGAGGGGCTGGGGAGAACAAAAGCTTGTCCGAGGATTGAGCCTGACTGACTGAAGTCAAACAGGATTCTGGCACGTCTCTACCTGTGCTCCAAATGCCACTGAGCATCCTGAACGGGCCAGATCGCTGCACTGGGGGGACTCCTTGGCCAACCGTGGAGGGATGTCCAGCCGCTGGTTCTCCTTGGATGCCTCTCCATTGCCCTTCCGTGGCAGCTTGGATTAAACACGTGGAGTCGTGCGTTTGATTCAGATGAAAATTGCTATTACAGCTGCATTTCTTTTGCCTGCAAGATGTCCCGAGACAGCTGGCAGGGGAATCGGCATTATTTTCCTGCACATCCTGGTGGTGAGGATTCCGTGGGTCACCTTTTGCTCTGAGCAGCACCTTCTCCGTGGAATTTTAGTGGGGTTTTACATCTGTATTTATTAGCTGAGTGTTTGGAAGCTGCTCAAGCTTCATGATTCCCCCCCCAAATTCTGAATTTGCCCTCTTTTTCGGGTATATCTCTGGGAAGATCTTTGCCACTCAGTGTCCAGTTGATTGCAAACTTTAAAATAGAATTTCACGTGGTTTCCCTTTATCAATTTGATCTCCTGCCTTCTTAAAAATCTCTGTGTGTGTGTATTTATAGGTGTAATTTATATTCCACTGGAATATAAATGTGAAATGGAGCAAGGGCACTTTTAGAGAGGACTGGGTAGCATTTCTTAGCTGGCACTGTGGGATGGAGTGAATTACTCTCAGTATTAGACATTAATCTGTCTAATTGCTGCCTGAGTTTCCTACAGATGTTCCAGAGCGAGCTCATAAAATGTGCCCTGACACAAATGTTTTCATACAAACAAATATAATTGAGAGCTGGAGAGAAGGGGTGTTGCTAATAATATTGAAATTCATTCCTTATCTGCCTCTGGTTTAATTACTTCAGGGGTGTAGTTATTTTAATTTTGCTTACATAAATTAAGTGTTGAAGTTTAGTGCCAGGGTGGAGCGAGTGCTTGAAGCACGTGGAGTTGGTAGGAAAAACAGCCCCGTGAAGGTGTTTTTCCTGAACCTGCTGACAGATCTTACTTATTAATTGCTGCAATAGAGTCATATAATATTAATTCTGTAGCAGTAATAACTTTCTGGGAGGATTTCAAGTTCCGTGCCGTCGAATGACCCAGAACTGACACTGAATCTCTATTACACCTTTGCATAGTGATGCATCATTCGAACTTATGTAAGGAGAGCATCGTTCTGGCTGTATTTATAGTGGTGACCTGTGAACCAGGCCTACACAAATTAGAGCAGGAATAACTCAGAAGCTGGTTCTTCTGTAGGTTTTGGTGCTGAGGCGGAGCTGGTGTAGGAAAGAATCGCTTCCTCCCAGGGAATCACAGGTTAAAGCTCTCGCTGGAGCCCTTTGAAATGTTGTTTTTTGAAATGTTGGGATGTGGGTTCACCCGGGTACCGACTTCACATCCCACGGTTCCGTGGGAACATCTCATTCCCACATCCTCGGCAGGAGAAGATGCCACCAGGGCATTGTCCCAAAATCTCCAGCCCTGGAAGGCTCCACGGCCAGGCTGGAGCACCCTGAGCTATGGAAGGTGTCCCTGCCCACGGCGGGATGAGCTTTCACGTCCCTTCCAGCTCGTAATGTTGTGATTTTACAGCGCTGTGATTCGAAAAGTAAGTGAAGTCTTTGTAGGGAAGCGCCACCGTTTAAAAATCGAGTGCCAGCTCCCAGTTCTTTATTTTTAATAACTTTTTTGCTCAGCCAGTGGTCCGCAGGGTTGCACACAGAGATGGAGTGACTGCTCAGGTACAACTTGAAATTCCGGTTTTCAGCGTAATTCTGCTTTTCGGAAAGAATGAGTTACCTGGTGTGTTTCGCAAATGTGTTTATATCGTGCCTTTTTCTTCGCTAAGGTGGAGCGCTGCTGGCAATCGATATTTAGGAACATCCCTTGACCTCTGGCAATGTTTTCAGACTGTAGAAATATTTCATTTCCCCCCTTTAAATACGGGTTGAGCGCTGTGAGTGGAACGACCCTTATTTTCTTTGAGTGGCTCGGGGGCTCCAGTGAACCCTCACTATCAGCGTGTTAAAAATAATTATTGCACACCAAGTCACTCCTGAGCAGAGTAACCTTTCCCTTGGCACTCGGGGAGTAATTTCAGGTTGTGTTGACTCAGTTGGGACTTTCTCATTTGCGTTTTCTTTCTTGCCATTGTTGCTCCGTGAGTCTCCCGCGAGAGGAGTGCAGGAAATGACCTTCCCATGCCCGGAAAAGCGAAGGCAAACACACTCTGGAGCTCTGCAGGGGCAGCTCAGCGGGGCAGGGAAGGCTTGGCTGTCCTCAGGAATTACAACATTAACTGCCTGCAATCTGCAGAGGGCACAAAGGGTTTCTCAGCTTGCGGTTTCCCCTTATTATTTTCATGGTTTCACCTGAAAGGAATGTTGGAGATCTCTATCAGGGACGTTGCAGTGGCTCGGGGGGTTGGTTCGTAGAAAATAAACCCAAGAAGTTTTCCCTAAGAGTCGTTTTTGTGGCTTCTCCTTTTCTTTCTTCTGGTGCTTCGTCGAATCAGAGAAATTCTGCAGCTCTGAGTGAAAGGCGGTGGGAGAGGGTTGTATTTATTGCTGGTGTTCTTGGGGAGTGGGGACCTCTCTGCCCAGCGTGTTCTTCCCACCCCAGCTGGTGTAGGAGGCACCACCAGGGCTACACGTGGTGCAGGTGAGGAGCATCTTGCTGGTAAAGGAGGGAATATCGTGCTTTTCCCAGGGGAGAATAATCTTGTGAGCATCTCGATGTCTCCTGGTGGAAGGAGGTTTTAAACTTAATTGATTTTTTTTTTTTTTTAATTTGTGGATGAAGACCTACATTAGCAGGGGCTGGAATATTAGTTATAATTAGCTCTGTCATAACGTTTCACTGCTTTAACCTGACTTATTCTACCTTGAAAACGGGAGGTTGGTTGAGGAATTCCTGCTGTGAATGTCAAGAAGGCTGGAGGGGGGATACAGGTTTAGTGCAGGAGAACCAAGGGATGGCTGGAGAGTTGCAGAAGGGCCTTAAATCTTTAATTACTGATTAATAACAGCGAGGGCAATGCAACAAGTGCTGCACGGGCCGGGGAAATTAATGCAAGTTGTAGAAGGCTGTGACCCTGAACTGTTAGGAGAGAACCTTGGGGTTGTGGGCAGTGGAGCCACGGAAACATCAGCTCAGAGCTCGGCAGCTTTAAAATGCAAAGCAAAGGAACCTCGGGGAGAAGGGCTGGGGATTCCCGGGAAGGGAGCAGTGACTGACTCGGGGTGGGGATGTGGAATGGCCACGGCCTTTTGTGGGGTTTGCTTTCCTGGGAGATGCTTGGGAGCAGGGCAGGGCTGATCAGAGAGGTGGAATGAAGGCAGAGAAGAGGAGGGACGGGGCAGGGAGAGGATGTGCTTGGAGAAGAGCGTTCTGTGTGTCCCTCAGAACAGGGAAACTTGGACCACTCCTCTTGGGTTTTTTAGTATCCATCTCCATCTTCATGCCTGAACCGGGGAGCTGCTTCTCTCCTGGGTTAAGGATGGGATCTCTGGACATGAAGGTGTTCAGTGGACGCCCCACACGGCTGGGCAGTGGGATTATTGCTTTAATATTGCTTTAATATTGCTTTATAGGCTGTGGGAGCTGCGGGAATGTGCCTCCTTTGGCCTTGGGTTAAGACCCCTCTGAAGTGGGTTCTATGGGGTTGTTTGCCTTGTTTTGCTTGCAAAGCAGTGAACTTTGGAAAACGCGACAGCCGTGCTCGGTTTGGATCTAAGCTCATCCAGTCTGTGAGCATTAAACTCTCTGTCACCTTTCAGCCTCGTTCTTGGTAGAGGAGAAAAGCCTTCCTAGGGATGGTGGTGCAGGCACAGCAGTGGCTGTGGTGGCTCTAACACTGGTGATGGCACAAGTGTTTTCCTGCAGAACTCGCCTGAGGAAATGGGGAGAGCATTGTTCCTTACTTGGCCATTGTTCCAGGGTGTGATAAAGGTGAACAAGAGAGTCTGGCTTTGTTAGGCTGGAGCTGAGGCCGAGGGTGTTCTGCTGGTTAAGGCTGAGACCAGAGTGGGAATTTAACCAAGCCTGGAGTCGCCCCAGCTGTGGAATAAGGGTTTTGGTGGAGATGGGGTGTGTATGACAGGTCTGTGTCTAACCCTTCTGTGCTGCTCCTCCTTGCAGGGCCTGAGTAATCTCAGAGTAATCCCAGAGTCAGGACGGTGCCAGAGCAGAAAGGAGATGGAAGCGAGGGCAAGGTCTGGGTCTCTGCTCTCACCAGCTGATCTGCCTGATACTGTGGGCTCCAGAGGGAAAGCAAAAAGCAAAGCAGTTATTTGAGCTGTTTCTTCTCTTTCCCCCCCTTAGCTGTGCACACTCTCCAGTGCCAAGAAGTGGATGGGGTTTGGGATTTGCCTCCCTGAATGGGAACAGGAATTCTTGTTGATTCTGCGTGCCAGTCGCAATCATTTACATTCCAAGTGCAGAGAAAGACACACATCCTCTCTCGCCAGCTCCAGGAGGAGTTGCATTTCCTCCATATGACAAGCTATAGATAGCAGCTAAAAAATCAGATTGTTATGCAACTTTAGGAAGAAATCTCACCCTTCCCTGCCAGAGTTTTACTGAAGCTAAATGGGGGAAGGGGGTGAGGCTTTGTCTGCAGCCCAAACCAGTGGTGCAGTATCAGCTCTGCTGTGTTATCTTTGACTCTGATACTGCCTTGACTCTGCGTGAGTCACGGGCAGAGCATTTCCTCTGCCAGAACCGAGGCTAGCAGTGTCCCCAGGCGCTGTGGGACCGGTGACACACGCTGTGACACGGGGGGACCGAGGAGATGGGGAGGGGTGAGGGATGCAGAGCCAAGCAAGGAGCAGGTCAGGTTTTGCCAATGCCTGCCGAGGTGACTGAACACACCTGAGCCGAAGGCGGTGCCACCTGGGCTGGGTTTGCACCCGGGGGCACCTGAGAGGGTGCTTGTTCTTCTCAGCCAGCTCCTGCAGCCTTGGGGATGAGTTCACAGGAGCCACCCTGAAAGGACAGCTCAGTGTGGGCTTTGGACTCGGCTGGGTTCTCTCCTTGGGAGTCTTTTCTGCCCGCTGCTGTTTGTGTCCCCCTGGCTCGGGTTCTCCCTGTGCCCATGCCAGTCTGCTTTAAGAGGAGCTTAAAGGAAGGTCCCTGGGTTCTCTGAGCTCTCGCTGCAGCAAAGCACAGGAAGCACGGTTGTTGTTCTCCCCAGAGCTGTGTCTCCCCTATCCCGGTCTCCCCTGGCCGGTGCAGGAGGACACCAGCAGCCCTGATGGTTGGCACCAGCAGCCCTGATGGTTGGCAGCTCCCAGGGCAGGAGTGGAGCTCGTGTGTCCAACGCTGGGTCCCTTTGAAGCCTGTTATGTGCTGTAATTCCACTGCTCGCACAATGGCTGCATTTAGAACTCGCCCTTTAAGCACATTGTCTGAAGGAGTCAGGCCCGTATTAAATATCACTTACATACATCATAAAAGATAAAATGTGTATAAATAAGCCCTTTCCTTCAAGTGCTTATTCATCTCCCTCGTTGGAAGGGTTGAAGAAGTGACTTGAAGCGGAATATCCACTTGTGCCAAGTCCCAGTTCTGCTGCCTGGAATGGTTTGCCAGACATCAAATAAATGAAAGTGAAGTGAAACAAAACTCTCACTTCAACCCCCCTTTCTTTGCTGTGCTTCTCTCAGGAGCAGAGATCTGCTCTTTGCTGCTAGCAGGCTCTTAACAACACAAACCCCACTGTTCCTTCTGTTCTGAGCGTGGATTCCGAGATGAGAAATCCTTTGTTTTTATCCTCTCTGCCTTTCCTCTTTTGTTTTAAGCCAAAGCCCGAGCTGTTTGTGTGTGTTAAAGCTCAGTGTTATTGATTTTGCTGAGTGCAAGAGATGTTTTTGAGGAAGAGCTGTGACCATACAGTGGGGTCAGTTCCTTCTCTCACGTGTCCTTCTCCCTAAGAAAGCTGTCAGCGGGATGTTGCTTTGGTTTCGTTCACCTGCAGATAATTCAGTTTTCAGGCAATATAAAAGCAAATGAATTCAAACAAGAGATTCAAACTGCTTGTGATACTTCTACTCAAAAAACCCCAGACCTCTCTTTTAACCTCCCTCTCCTTTAAAGATTCCTTTCTCCCCCCTCCATCCTGTTCGGTTTTTCCAGTTTCTTCCCCCATCTGCACTTTCCTCTCGTTCCTGGTAATTGTTTTCATCCTCCCGTATTTCCCCATGGTGTTTTTCCAAAGGGGAAACCAGGCTGGGAGGAGGAGTTGTGTTTGAGCACTCGAGTTCTGGTCGTTGCAGCTTCTGAAGGAGCGGAGAAAAGGTTTTTGGTGTTCTTTGGTGTTGGTTTGTTCCGTACGAGCTGCTTAAGGAGGTTTGGAGTGGGTATTTTACATCCTCGGGGGTTATTTTACATCCTCTGGGGTTATTTTACATCCTCTGGGGTTATTTTACATCCTCTGGGGTTATTTTACATCCTCAGAGGGTTTTGAGCACGGTGGCAGCTGTTGAGGTGCCTCCTGAGGTTGAGAGAAATCCCCTGCTAGAGCGGGTCCTGTGCACGTGTCCCATCAGAGAAAACTTAGGGACAAACTCATGGACGTGGAGTTTTAGCAGGAATAAAAAACCCCAACCAGAGCAAACCCAAGAACGGAGCAGAGGGATGAGGGGATTTTTACTCATCCATTCTGGAGCCACCTCCAGTGTTCCCAGTTTGCTTCCTGAGCTCTGTGCCACGGCACCAGCAGTGATGGGGGTGTGGACACAGGGGTGACACTCTTGATTTTTAGCCATTTCACCCTGGAATTTGTTAGAACTCTGAGATGCTTTGGGTTGGAAGGGATCTTGGAGGTCATCTCCTTCCACTAGACCAGCTTGGGCTGCACGTGTTGGAGCAGCATTTCCAGAGTATTCTGTTCCATTCTTGCTGAAATCCCTGGAAGAGGCTTTGGGAAGGTGGGAATAGGCTTGGAATATTCCAAAGTCCTTCTGTGTTACGTGTCCTGTCATTGTCATGGTGTCTCTGGGCCACCAAGTGTCCTCTTTTAATTATTTCCCTCTATTAAAAGGCAGACAATTAAAATAAGTCTCCCAGCCCTGAAAAAACCACTTTTCTTGGTGCATTCTCCCCATAACGCATCATTTTGTGGCAGCAGGGGGGTGAGGGCTGGGGGGCACCAGGCACTGGGGCACAAAACTCCTGCCCTAAATAACTGAGTTGGTAAACTTTGACCAAGGTGATGAAGATGCTGAAAATGGGGCTGGTCCATGAATAGCCTGGAGTGTTGGTTGGGCAGGGAATGCAGCAGGAGCTCTGTGTAATGTTCTGTGAAAGCAGGAGCTGGGCTTGGGAAGAGCAGAATGGGAATGTCATCTGGATTTAGCACGTGGGGCAGTTCCTTGGCTGCTTTTTTCCCTTCTTCTTCCCTTCTTTTTTTTTGGCATACGAGGTAAGCCAAAAAAAAAAAGAAAAAAAGCCCTTAATTTAAAGCATGGCCAATTCCCTGATTTTTTTTTTTATTTTATTTTTTTTTCCATAATTCCATTGATGTCTGGATGCTTTCCCATACTTATTTCGAGTGATGGTCTTGAAGAAACCGTTGCCAGCTTAGGATATGGCCAAGTGGATTCTTGCTGAATGCTGTTGGGGATCAGCCAGGACGAGTCTAATCCCGGTCTGGAGTGTTGTGCTGGATGGTTTTAGTTGGGGAATTCTGGATTGATCAGCGCTGTCCCTTCCTGGGTGTGAGCTGGGCCAGTGCAGCCGTCACGTGTGGCAACAGACGGGTCAAATCTTGCTTTTAATTAGGGAATCTTGCCGTTTTCCTGTGACTTGCTGCATGACAGGCGTCGTTAACACGCGTGTTGTCCTTGAAAAAATGAATTTATATAGGTTAGGAGTGGACTCCAGACTATTTTTTCTGGGGCTGTATTTAGTTTCCAGCGCGTCTGTATGTGCAGAGAATTGAAACTGTGACTTGATTGGATTTTGGAACCCCATCCAAGCTCGGGGAGTTTCTCAGATGAATCCCAGCTGGTGCATCCAACAGCCCCAACTGGGGGAAGCTGGAAATCCCCGTTGCTGAGGCCATTGCAGAGCCCGGGCAGCCGGTTCTGCTCCTGGGGGCACTTGGCTTTCCAAGGGCAGCTGGGCATGGGCTTGGTTCAGCCTCGTGGAAGTCCCTCAATGTTCAGGATATTCAAATATAGGGTGAATCAATATTTTCAAATGTGGGATCGGTCAGTGTTTCCAAATATGGGATGGTTTAATGTTTTCAGATATAGAGTGGATGGTTCAATACTCTCAAATATAAGATGGGAGGTTCAATATTTTCAGATACAGGATGTGGTTCAGTGTTTTCAAATACAGGATGGGTGATTCAATATTCTCAAATATAGGAGGCTTCAATATTCTCAAATATAGGAGGGTTCAACATTTTACAGGGTGGTTCAATATTTTTAAATATAGGATGGTTCAATATTCTCAAATACAGAATGGTTCGATATTTTCAAATACAGTGTGGTTCAGTATTTTCAAATATAGAATGGTTCAATATTCTCAAATACAGGGTGGTTCAATATTCTCAAATACAGGGTGGTTCAATATTCTCAAATACAGGGTGGTTCAATATTCTCAAATATAGAATGGTTCAATATTCTCAAATACAGGGTGGTTCAATATTCTCAAATATAGAATAGTTCTATATTCTCAAATATAGGATGGTTCAATATTCTCAAATACAGGCTGGTTCAATATTCTCAAATACAGAATGGTTCGATATTTTCAAATACAGTGTGGTTCAGTATTTTCAAATATAGAATGGTTCAATATTCTCAAATACAGGGTGGGTGTCCAGTACAATACAATATAAGACAAGCTCTTTGGAGCAATATTTGAAGGTGAATGTGAATTTACAGGGATGGTAAATGTGTGTCTTTTTGTTGTTTTACCCTTTGGTTGTTTTAACACCTCCAGCAGTTATTACCTACACAGGTAGGCAATAATTAATAACAATAATTAATAATACAAGCAAGGAATGATTTGGAAGCCCAGGCTGCAGGTGACGGCTTTGAGGCCGGGCTCCTTCAACACCTCCCGCTCCCCTCGCCGTGCCAGCCCCTCGTTCTTGTGCTCCTTCAGTGTTTGCCTGCTTGGCTTTGTGACGTTGGGCTTTTTCCATTCTGGGAATGGCGTAACATCCACTCATTGATGGCTCTGTCCACGCTGGCTTCATTGAGAAACTGGGGGGAGAGGTTCCACGTGCAAACCAAAGCCCTTCTTCCAGAGGGGAGGACTTCTCTTACAGGGGCCGAAGGTTGAACCGAGCGGTGGCTGAGGTGGAAAGGTGGTTGTGGGGTGGGAGTTGAATTGATGGTTCTCGGGGCTGGGGATTGTCCTAAAGGAAAGCAAAGAAGTCACCACTTGAATGCAAGGCCAGTGACACTGTCGGTGGGGTTGGTTTCTGTTTCTGTCGCCCCTGTCACGAATTACCTGGTGCTGTTGGCCGAAAACCTTCTTCTGTTATTTAATTTTAACGGGGGAACTCAGGAACTTTCCCGTTCCTTGGTCACATTTTCCATTTCCAAACCTTGGCGGCGATTGGGACTGGGCGGGAGGAAAGAGTTAAGATGTAGGACCGCTCCCTTCTCCCTGCCGAGTCCCAGGGAACTTGGAAAAACAATCCTGAGACGATACAAAGGAGTAATTTCATTTTTTTCCAAGATGGATGCTCTGAGTTGCAGCCACAGGCCAGAGGTTTTAACCCCCCAGACCTGGAATATCTGCAGAAACCCTGAGTGAGGGTTGGCCGTGACCGAAACCCACCGGTTGTGGTTTGTGTGTTTAAGCGAGGGAATGATTCTAAAACTGATTCTGTTTTCACATTTGTGTACCAATCTAAACGTATTTGTTGTGGTACAGCATGTCAGGGTTTATCACTTCCACCCAGCTCAACAGTTTCCAAACATAATTAGAGGGTTAAAGGCGTTTAAAGAATAAAAGCACTTGAACGGCATCCAGGTTGTATTGAGAACCCACTAATAGGTGCTGCATTCCCAGAAACATTCCTGATGGGCTCCTGGGAGCAGGTGGAAGCTCTGCTGCTGAAGTTCCCTCTCTGGGGATGCACAAGGGGAAGGTGATGGGGCTGCGGCTCCCCCAGAGTAGGGTTGACCCATTTGTAAGGAGTTATTTGGAGTTATCCCAGCGGTGTTTGCAGTTTTACGGAAACGGGGATGTTGCTGCTTTTGGGAGAAGGCGTTTCCTTCCCTGGCTCACCTGAGGTGTCTGCGGGCACCGGGTTTGTGATGGGCTCAAAGAACTGGGCAGAAAGCTGAGTCAGTGTCGTTGAAGTGCTGCCTGTTTGGGATCTAATAAATATGGTTTTTTAGGATCAGAGTGGTTTGGGTTGGAAGGGACCTTAAAGTCCATCCATTCCCACCCCCTGCCATGGGCAGGGACACCTTCCACCAGCCCAGGGTGCTCCAAGCCCCGTCCAACCTGGCCTTGGACACTTCCAGGGATCCAGGGTCAGCCACAGCTTCTCTGGGAAATCCATCCCAGCCCCTGCCCACCTTCCCAGGGAAGGATTCCTTCCCAATATCCCATGTAACTCCTCCTTCAGCTTCATTCATTTCCCCATTGGGCTGTCCCTCCAACCCTTGTTAAAAGTCCCTTTTCCGGGGACTTTGTGTGAAATAATCCAAACCTTCTTTAGTCTGGCTCTGTCCCGGTTTATCCTTCGTGGGGCTCCCGTTCCATGCCTGGGCGTGGAGGCAGAAGTTTGCATTGGGTCATTTGGGGGTCTGCGGATCCTGGGAAGGGAATTCGGAGGAGGAACGTTCCTCCTGTGCCAGGGATCCCTGCTCAGGCTGGGGGATGAGCTCCTTCCACCGCAGTGCCAGGGAATGGCTCTGCAGTGATTTCTCCAGGAGCAGGGGCAGGCAGGGAGGTAACTGGCGGCGCTGGGAACCAAGGTGGGATCCCTTCGTGGATTTATGGAATGTCCCATAGCAAATTATTCCTGGAAGAGCAGTGGAGAAGCTGCTGTGGATCCCAGGGAAGTCCGTCAGTCACTTCTCAAGGTCCTCTCGCAGTGGTATAAAAACCCCACTGCAGCAGCTGAACGTTTCTGATCTTTGCTTTCAACTCGCAAATCAGGCGGCTCAAATTTCCTGGGATTTTGGGGCTGTGTGTTTGTTTGACGACGAACGAGACGAGTCTCTGTTCCCTTCCACTTGGCAAAACCATGGGTTGGTGTCACACAAGCTCATCAGCACAAGCCAGAGCCAGGCTGGCCATGAAGGAGCCCCTCTGGTCCTTCTCCAGGAGCTCCAGGACACGATCCCAAGGCTTTTCGCTGATGAGCTCGTTCTGAGTGTGCGAGGGCAGAGCCGAGGGCCGGGCAGAGAACCCTCGATTTAGTGCTGGAGCCCTCCCGGGAGCCCTGTTTATGTAAGGGTTCAGTTTGAAATAAAAACACTGCCGGGAGGGTGCGGGATTGGGATTTTCCCGGGCAGAAGTGGCCGGGCTGAAGGGAAATATTGGGAATGAACGCAGGGCTTGGTAAATAGGGTGTTATAAACGACGGGGCGAGGGAGCTTTAGCTGCGCCCCCTCTCCTCCTGTCCGGAGAGCCGGGAGAAGGGAGCCTGAAATGGGGATGGAGAAGAGATCTAAAAGCAGGAGCAGCCCCTTTTGAATTGAGGGAATAACGAGAGGTGCTCGCAGGGGGAAACCGGGGGGAATCCCTGGATTTATGATTTATTCCTGCCCCGGCACTGCGGGAGCTCACGGAGGGTGCTGAGAAGGTGCTGCTGAACTCTGGGCTTTGCTGTCTTGCAGGACTTGCAGTGAATGGAGGAGGAGACTTTTTGTTAGAGGTTGGACTCATCTAAAGATACCAAGGTAGGAGAGTTTTGCCCTCTTCCTTCTTTGCAGGAGCGATTGAATTGTTGCTGTGGAGTTGCAGGTTTCTCCTGCCCTGTCTTTGCTGATCACTGGAATTGGGATGTGGAGCAAGGGGGATTATTTTATAGGTCGGTGTCACCAGTTTTCATCCTGTTTCTGCGTTTGGAGAAGAAGGGGTAGGAGTTTTCACCTATCAGTGTTTGACTGTCCTCTCTCCTTTCCTGCTGGGGCTGATCAGCAGGCAGACTCTGTGCAGGATTTTACATTATTCAGCGAGTCCTAAGTGAAATATTGATAGAGTTTGGTGAGCAGAGCGTGTAACAGCGGCACTGCATTCTGTGGAAATGGACTTTGGAATCTGAATTTTTCAAGGGTTTTTTTATCCGTATAAAATCCCAAATGTTCTGTGTTCTGAGAAAATCTCCAGTGCTCGCAGTGGGTTGAACTAGAGTAACATATTGAATATTACTGAGGCTCGGGCAGGTTTGCAGAACAGCCTTAGAGCGGCTCCTTAACTAGCTCTGGATTTAAAGATGTATTTCTGGTTGTTTAGAAACGGCCGAAAGAATCCCCCTTCCCTTTAATCCCCTCGAGCAGCGAAGTGCTGTCACATTTCCCAACGCTTTGTACGCTGCTCCGTTTTTATTTTTAGTTTTATTTTTATTTCCATTTTTGCACCAGGGTGCCTCTCAGGCGTGCCCAGGGTGCAGCTGCTGTGCTTGGGGCTGCCCCGAGCCTTTGGCAGCAGCTGAAGGGCAGGAACCTCTCTGCACCTCGATCTTCGCGGGCACCGGGGGCACGGGCAGCGTGGTGGGTCCTGGCAGAGCCAGGCTGCTGGGTGCCAGCCTTAAGAAGCGCCCTCGAGTTCCTCCCAAGGCGGTTTAGCTGGGCTCAGCTTGGGCAGGGCTGAGCCACCTTTTATTTCAGCCTTGAAGCGGTTTGTCATCGGAGGCGACTCTTATTGAAGTTGGCAAACTAAAGCAGCGGATTGAACTCGTGAGCCGCACAGAAGGCACCGGAACGGGGCAGAGGAGCTGCTGGAAGTGAAGTGGTGCCTCTCCTGCCTTCCCTGTGCCTGCCCTGAGCTCCAGGGCTCTCTCACTGCCACTGCCCCTGGGGGCTGCAAACGTCCCGCAGGAATTCCGGCCGTGCCGTTCAAGCCGGAATTGGAAACCGGGTTAGGCGAAATTAAATCCCCTTCAGTTCAAGGTCGCCGAGGTTTTCATGTTTGAGGAGAGAACTGGCTCTGACTTCTGGCTTTCTCCTAGGTGGGGGTTGTGTTCCTCCTGTGTCTGGTTTTAGGGAGCTGTTCCATCCCAGCACTGACATAAAAGAGCAGGATCGGTGGGAAACACAGGATGTGTCCAGATGTTTGAGGGAGGTCCCAAAGGGATGGACAGATTTCCCCCCCCATCACAATTATTAGTCCCCAGGCTTTTGTGAGGGAGCAAACATCAAACAAGTCGTTTTTGTTCCCATTCACTTGTTGTAAAGCCTATTAGTTTAGAGAACTTTGTTTAATAAACTCTTAATTGCTTAAAGACCTCTAATTGGGAGGGTTTAATTCCTTTTAATACCCCTCTGGCTTTCCTGGTTCCAGGGAATCCTCGAAGTTCGTGGCGTGTTTGCCAGGTCCCAGCAGTGCTGTTTTCATTCCCAAAGTTCCTGGAAGTGTTTCATCTCCCGGTTTTGCTCCCGTGTGCTCGAGCTTAGAGAGAAGTATTCCCTTCGACTCCGCTGGTGTTGTGGTCACTCCTTCCCACTGCTGTGGTCAGCAGAGTTTGATGGATTTGGGCATCCTGGGTGCCCTGGTGGATCTCAGGGGTGGCTTTCCATGTGCTCCTCAGGCTGTGCCTCCAAAGATCCTCTTGAATTCCAGGGCGGTTTCAAGTCAGGGTCCAGCTCGACCTTGGCTGATTAATTTGGGGAGCAGGACAGGCTGGTCTGGCAGCAGCTCCAGGTTTGTGTGTGCAACACACGGAGTAAATGCTTGAGAGCCAAACTCTCGTGGTGTCTTTGCCTTTCATTTTTTCCCCGTTTCTTTCATCTTGTGATAATTAGCTTTATAAATGTGTCACTTTTATTAAAAAAAAACAACAAGAAAAGGCTCTTGTTGCCTCTTCCTTCCTGGAGCTCGAATGCTCTTTGAAAGTGGTTGGCTGGTTTATGCAAGGTTAGATTTCCTGTTCACAAAACGCTCATTTAGGCTTTACACGTTGTTAAGTCCTGAAAACTAATCTTCAGAAAGGTTACTTTTCGTGGCATCTTAATATAAGACACTTATTGTACACCTTCCTTAATTTCTGCTGCAGGGAGTTCAGCTTCCCTCGTGCTCCCGGGAGCCTTTGAAATAGAATATTTTATGAATAGCAGGTTTTTCTGTTATTTTCCACAACTGAGTGTTTTCTGTCAAGAGGATCTTGGGGCTTTTTTTTTTCCAGGGAAGGTTTCTTTTCGGGCATCAAAGGGAGGTTCCCTTTCCGTGGATGTTTTCGCCGTGGAGGCGACAAAGGAACCGAAAGCTTCCAGGGGGAAATGAAACCCTTCGGAAATGTGCTCTGCACGTGGGACTTGTTGCGTTCCCCTCCTCCCTTTGGAGCTGTGGGAGACGACCCGGGGTTCTCATCTGGGGAAATGCATTTACTGGCTTGCCATGTTCGAGTGCCCCAGCCTTGCCAGCTGTATTTGTCCGACTCATTGCACATCAAAGGCTCTTTGAGCAGGGGCTCAGCTTTGCTAATCAGCTCACCGTAAAGAAATCATTTCATTTTTAGGGAGGGGGTCGGAGAAGGGGAGAACGGAGGGGTCTGGCTGTTCTGCTGGTGGTACATGTGTTAAAAAACACTTTGGTTTTGTAATTCCCCGTCTGACAGACAGTATCTCCCTAGGAAAAGGAGCCAAAAGGCTTCTGTGGGCTGGACTGACATGTCGTGGGTTTTGTCTCCTGTCTACAGACTCTGTCCCAAAATTAAGGAAGCAAAGGAATAGGCTTTAGTCATCCAGAGGGTTTGGGGGGGGCTTCGTGCCCCGTCTGCCTCTGCCTTGGGGGTTTCCTTCCTCATCCCTTTGTGCTCCTGCCTTCTCATGCTCCCAGGCTGGCATTGCACTGAGGTTTGGACTGGGGAGAAGGTGGAACAACACACGGCGAAGTGTCTGGATGAAGAGCAGAAGATTCTTGAGCTGCTTTCTCGTGAAAGGAATCAGAGCTTTTAATTCACCTGCTGGGGCTGTTTGGGGGGCTGTGCTCACACCGTGGCCTGGAGGGGTGGGTAGAGCTACAGAAGAGGAGATCAGAGGCCAATGGAGTGGAGCAGCTCTTGGCTGATGGTGGAGATGGGAAGGATCCCCAGCAGGTTCCTGCAGCCTTTGCTTCTGCTGGCCCAGGGAACGAACCTGGGCTCGAGGTGCTTTGAGGGGCTTGTTGGGGGGTGAAGAAATGCCTGAGCCAGCTCCTCGTGCTGTCACTCTGCTCTTTAATGCCCCCGGATCCATGAATTAATACGAGCAAGAGAAGGTTTAATGTGGAGTATTTATCCTGAAATGTTATTTCTGGGCAGAGGGGAGAGCGGTGGCCACGCTTCCCAAAGCCACGGAAGGATGTGGTTGGGTGTAGTGAAAATTTTGGTCACCTGCTGAACCTGCTGCTCTGGGTTGGGAAAAAGTTACTCAGGGTGTAAGTCCAAACTGGAATTAGACAATCCCAGAGTGGTTTGGGGTGGAAGGGAGCTCAAAGCCCAACCAGTGCCACCCTTGCCATGGGCAGGGACACCTTCCACTCACCCAGGGTGCTCAGAGCTCCATCAAAAAGACCTTTCCTTCTTTCCCCTCCCACCTGAGATGCTTCAAAGGGGACCTGAACTTCCTTTAGAAGCCCCGGCAAAGAGCCTAAAGCAGCTGCTTGTGGGTGTTCGGGTGGCACCAGGTGATGCCCAAGTGATTTCTGATGCCAAGGAGACACCAGCTCTGCATTGTTGGCTGTTTAATATTGCTCCTCACTGCACAGACACCCCAGAGATGTTTTTGGGGTCTGCCAAGTGAATGGGGAACTCGTGGAAGTCAGGAAGGGGGGTTTGGGATGCGTGTGCTCTCTCAGTGAATAAGTCATATCAAAAGTGGCTTTAAACAGACATATAAAGCTCCTTGAAGTGGGTGTTACTGTATGAATAGACCTGAAAGAATCAGGTAAATGGAGGAACTCAAGGTGGGATTTACTGAGCATCCTCCAAGAGGAACCTAATGCGGTTCCAGGGAAAATGTGCTTATTTCCTTCTCTCAGAGGAGTGTGCTCCCTGGCACCTGTGGAAGGTGACGTTAAAATAGAGGGGAAATCGTGGTTTCTTGCGTGTCCTGGTCACAGACTCCTCACAAGCCTTTTGGTCTGGCGTGGAGCTGCTTCTCTCGGAGGTGTTTTGCTGCTTTCCCTGCTTTAACAAGCTGTCAGTGTGCCCGCTGCTCCCAGACACCCTTTTATCTTCAGCTGCTCTCAGCCAACCTTGCTCTCCCTTTTCCCGAGACGCAGAAACAAGGACAGCACAGGGATAATGTTTCTGGTGGGTTTTTTGGCATGGGTTCCTCTGGGTTTGAGTGACCCGGCTCCTCGTGCCGGGTTATCCAAGTGCCCCACGCCAGGATTGGTTTGCTGAGCGACAGGAAGGGTTTGGCTCGAGCAGGGCTGGGAAATCATCTCATAAAATAACGAAATCCTGGAAACAACCCGGAGAAGGGAATGGTGGGATTGATGCGGGTGATGCTTCCAGTTGTGTTGTCAGAAGTAGTTTGTCACCCTTTTAAAGTTCTTATCTTAGTTTTGGCACTTCTCCCGTGGGCCAAACCAGAGCCTTTTTTTTGGTTCTTGTTGTTGTTTTGGATCGTTTCCCACATGTTGTCCTGCGTTTTTTTTCTTGCAGGGTTTGGGATAGGCCAAGTGGAAGGGGATCACCATGTTCCGAAACAGTCTCAAGATGCTTCTCACGGGAGGGAAATCCAACCGCAAAAACAGGTCCAGTGGTAAGTAAATGTCCCCTCGCTGGGGGTGGGACAGTGGCAGTTCCGTCCCCAGCCCTGCCAGGTGTCTTTGCTCCTTACAAAGGACTCAGGCGATGATCTCGTAGGCTCCAGACATCATTATGCCTCATTTGCATTGGTTTTAATATCGGCAAATACCTGCATATTTATTCCAAACGCATGTAAACCATCAGGTGGCTTTATGGGGAGAGAAGGTCCAGGGAAAAGAGGGAGTGAACAGACAGCAGGGGCCGTGTTTCACTGTGGAAAATGAGAAAATAACTTTCCCCCCACCCTTTTAAACTGCCAGTGGTGACTTGTGGCAGGGAATCTGCTTTGTCACAGGCAAGACTGGCGATGGCAGCAGCAGTTTATTTTCTTCTTTCATTTTTTAAGGAGGGAGGGAGAGGGAAGAGTTGGAATCAAAGGGGGAGTTGCCCAAATTTAGTCATCATTTGTCAGTCTCCCTGTTCCAGCAGCCCAGGAAAGGAGTTTACAGTGTCACTGCTTCACGTGGCTTGGCCTGTTCGATCCGTGATGGAGATTGTAACTGTGAGAAAAACATCACAAAAATATTGATAGGCTTGAAAAAGCCTTTTTATTTAACTGTGGTGGTTATTTCCAAAAATGGAGCGTTGGCAGGCTAAGAGCTTTTAATTAGCTCTTTGATTTTGATTTTTAGAGCCATCTGGCAGCGCTTTTAAAACATTTCGGGATGCAGTGTTTATTTGTGCTCGTGCATCTGTGTAAATAGCGCGTGTGGACGTTCCTTGGGAGGCCGTGGGGACGAATCCAGTGGGAAGACTCCCTGGTTTCCCTCGCGTGGAAGATGAACGTGCATCTCTCCCATTGCCAGGGTTTGGGGTGGCAGTGCCAGGTGTGTCGGTGTGCCCCGAGGTGTTTTTCTCTCTGGATTGTCCCCCCAGGCAACATTGAGGGTCTCATATGTGCAAATATTTGTGATTCGTGGGTGGCAAATGCCAGGGCTGAGACCCAGATTTGGGAGGCTGCACGTCTGTCTTTGGGAAAGCACGGGAAGAGAGGGGGTTTCTAATTTATATACGGATTTAATAGATGAGGTTTCCTCTAATGTCTGATGTCTGGATTGTGTGTTTAATGTATTGCAATTCTGCCTTTGAAAGAGGTTGCTTTGTTGAGAATTCTCCATGCAGGGCAGGAGAGGGAGCAGGGAAAGGAGGTGCTCAGGTTTGCTCTGTTAACAGTGACTAAAGGGAAAACATCCCTCCCCTGGAAAACAGGTTTCCAGGTTGTCCTGTCCAAGTGTGACAGGACACGAGATGAATTCATTGCTGGCGAGATTTTTTTTAAAAAGAAATGCATTTAATTCTGTGTTTCTTTGCGAGAGAAACAAATCAGTTTTGCACGTTCTCTTTAATTTTCATGTGGTCAGTGGAGACCTGGTGGAGTTTTGATCAGTGGGATCACTGCGGGGTTTGGGACTTACTAACTGCTGAAATTTTAAGTCGATTTATCGCGATGACGATTCCGAACGTCCCTTAGGAGCTGGGAGTGAAACCTCCCCGGTGGGTTTTGGTGCTCTGATCTGCCCCGTGGCCTCAGAGCTACCCCCACCTCTGAGAACCGGGAATCGGCTCCCAAAATCCCGAGCTGTACCTTGGGAAAATCATCTGCGGGAGGTGCTGGGGGCGGGTTTGAGCTCCGGGGGTGGGTGACAGCTCACCTGGGTGTCGCTGCCCCCCTTACCTGGGTGTCGCTGCCCCCCTTACCTGGGTGTCACAGCCCACCTGGGTGTCACTGCCCCCCTTACCTGAGTGTCACAGCCCACCTGAGTGTCGCTGCCCCTTACCTGGGTATCAATGCCCCCCTGGCTGTCACTGCCCACCTGGGTGTCGCTGCCCTCTGTGTGTGCCCTCCTTTCCCGCTCTCCCGAGCGGCACTGAAGCCTCTCAGCAGGTCCAGGGCGTTGGGTTCCTCTCCTGGGGAAGCCAGGGGAGCACTCTGGCCTTGGAACTCTCGCTCTGCCACGTCTTTATTTGCAGCAGCACTTCCCAAACACGGCCAGTGGAGTCGGGCTCACGACTCCCACGTGTTCTGACATGGCTTGGGTCATTCTTCCTGATTAAAAGGGCGCTGGTGGTGGGAGCAGTAAAATGTCTTCTCGTTATTCCTCCTGCAGAAACGTCTCTGAGATCTGTGGGTTATTACGTTTATTTTTGCCCCAGCCCAGGGTGGCTCTTCCCCTTTGGTGCTCCTGGTGTCGTGGTTGAGGAGGACACAGAAGGTTTACAGAAGAACACAGTGATGTAGTTGTGAATAGACGCTTGGATGCAGCAATGCCAGCTCAAAGAAATGCATTTCTGCTGCAGCATCCGGCTGTGATTAATCCTGGGTGTCCCTTTTGGAGCTGCACCTGGTGCTGGACGTGCAGTCCGTGTGTGTGAGCCCTGATTTCATCTCCTGTCCTACCCAGAGCTCTCCTGTGACTCGGGGGCACTCGGGATGCTTCCCAGGAATGCCTCGAGGACACGTTATGTCTGCAGAAGGGTTGGGATGAGGCTCTGTTTCCTTCTGACATAAAAGCTGCCAGACAGGTTACCTTGTGTAAATTAACTTAGGGAGATGCAGACACACAAGTTTTCTGGCTCATGTTTGTAGCCAGAGCTCTCTTTATGTAGGAGGTGTTGGTTTTGAAGTGTCACAGGGCTGTGCTTTGCTCTGTCCTGTTGTTCCTTCTGGCTGAAGATGCAGCAGGGTGACTGTGGCCAGAGGAATATTAACACCAGGTGAATTAACACCAGGGAGAGGCTTCTTTCAGCTTTAATCCAGCCCTTCCAGGGCGGTTCTGGTCTCTGAATCCAGGTTCTCTGGGTTGATTTCTTTATCCAGGACCCGCCTCGTGTTTGTCTGCAGTTTTCTTGCTCGTTCTGGTCGTTCCTTGTTCCAGCACTGCCCTCGTGTTTCCATTCCAGGATGCTGGTAGGGAAAGAAGCCCCTGTGATGGATCCCATCAGTTATCCTTGTTCTCTTCCAGCCACAGGGACCGTTCCCTTCTGACATCAGCACGTGACACGAATACACCGTAGGGGTTCAGGTTCCCTTCAGAACCTGCTGAAGTTCTGCCCATCTGGTCTGGGTTTATGTTTCTCCTCGCTCCGTGAGGTGTAAGCCCAGGAATTTGTGCCTTTTATTTCCGGCAGGAGCTGAGATAGGTTTTAAAGTCCTCTTGTCTTCCTCTTTTTTTTGCATGTTCAATTTATCTGAGGCATGTAATCCTTAGCCCAAAGGGCCTGCTTTTCTCTCCTGAGTTAGTTAGGAATTACATCTTGCTTGTCCTTAACTCTGAAATGCAGGTTTTATCTGCAGCTTCCCAGCCAGGAGCCTGCCTGTCACTGCGAGTATTTTTGGGGCAGGGTTTTTTAAAACCTGCTCTTCTTTCCTGCTTCACAGAAGACCCAATTACTTCTCCCTTCCAGTGTATTTATAGGGCCTTTCGGAACCTGCCACTTTATGTTTTAATTCCAGGCCTGAAAGAGCCCCTGTCAACTGCTCTTCTCCTTTGATTCCTGCCTTTCCAAGATAAAAGGCATTTCTGTGAAGGTCTCATTACTGCTTGCCCAGAACTCCAGGCACTTTCTCATCTAGCTGATCTCTTTTGGAAGCCCAGGGATAATTTTTGCCCCCGGAAGAGCTGGAGGGTCACAATTGCTTTTTCGATTTCGTTGCTGGAAGAAATTGCTGAGTGATGAGATGCAGCTGGTGGGTCCCTACGTGTCAGGGGAGCTTAGTTTAAGGAGGTGTTAGAAGGGAGGCATTAAAAGACCTTAAAAGGATTATGGGACTGAATCCCGAATGGATCCACGTGCTCAAGGTGCTCCATCCAAATACTACAAATTCAGAGCCTTTTCTCTCACAGACTTGGCTGGTTTTTCCTAGATGCATTTTTAAACAAGCCTCGAGTGTGTTGACAGATCCTCTGACCGCAGTGAAGTTTGTTTTGCATTTCTGTAATTCAGGGGTTTCCTGCTGAAGAAGGCAGTGCGTGGGGAAGAGGGGTGTGTGTGTGTGTACAGGCTCATTGCTTGCTTCTTTATATTCTGATTTTTTTGGTCAGGGTATGGCTTGTTCATACACCAGATTCTCCTCCCAGGCAGACACAAGGTGCTCGCACAATAAACCTGCCTTGCTGTTGTAGGGGGAGTTTTAGCAGCCTGTGTGATCCTAATGTGTATTTATTCCCTTCTGAGTCTCCAATACTGCTTTCTTTTCCTCAGTAACACCACAGCTATTAACCTGACCTGCTCTATAGCTTACAAATAATTCTTATTTGCCTGCTCTGTTGCGACTCAGCCATTCCTGTGTTTGTGAGCCCGTGTTGCTTTGAGCTCCTGACTTTACCCGTAGCATCTCTCAGTGAGTTGAGTTTCCACGTGCTCTCCGTGGCTTTTTCCACCCTGGGGAGCTTTAATTTATTGCCTTGTTCTTCCCCTCCTCTGCTTCCGTCAGACTCGGGTGTACGGAGGGGGATTTGGATCCTCTCTCAGCGTTTCCCAGTTCCAGCTCCTGATTTGGATCCTCTCTCTCAGCGTTTCCCAGTTCCAGCTCCTGATCTGGATCCTCTCTCAGTGTTTCCCAGTTCCAGCTCCTGGTGTTGGATGATGTTCTCCAGTGGTTTGCATGTACAGGGGTTTTCAGAGCCCTATTTTAAGCTTCCTCCGTTCTTTGACCTTCCCCTTGTAACTTCCCCCACCGTGGTACGTTTATAAAACTCCCTTTTTTTTTCCTTTGCTCCCGTTTCAAGCCTTTACAACATGACTTGTCTCCATTTCAATCAGCATTTCGGCTCACCAGATTCCTGTGTTTCACTGTATGGAATCTGCAGCCTTTCCACTCACATTTGCTCTCAGTTCAATCTTCTTCCACACTCACAATCTCCTAGTTCTCCTTCTCGGTGCTCCCGGGTTTTGAGCTTTATTTTTTGGGGAGGAATTGGCAGAATGCCACGTTTCTCAATGCCTGGTTTGTGTCATGGAGCAGTGTGTCCCTGCCTCTGAAATGCTGTATTTTGGGCTCTTTACTATGAGGTTTAAATGTGGGAACTTCTGAGTCCTTTTTCCCCCCTGAGCTTGTTCTGTTCCCTTCCGTGTGTGTGTGAAAGGCAGGCTGAGCGTCGATACAGGTGAAGTTCTTACTTCATTCCCCCCTTTTCACTAAAATCCACTCTTTTTCCCGCAGTATTCCTATTTGCTGGGTTTTATCCGAGATTTATCTCTAGGTCAGTGATTCCCTTCTCGGCTTCTAAATCAGCTTTAATCCTTCTCAAACTTCTGTGATTCTCCAGGTGTGATTGCTGAGATGAATTCACCCCAGTCCCCTCTAAATGCAGGGGCTGATCCCTCCGAGTGCTGCTCCATCCTGGATCCTTCTCCCTTCTCTTATCCTTGTGTTTCTCAGAGCTTTGCAACTTCCAGGGATTTTTGAGGGAGGAGAAAAAGGCTTTTAAACCTGTCCTTTCCCTGGGCGCCACCTGTGCAAAGCGGGGGATGGATTTCTGCAGTGGGAGAGCTCTGGGATGGTGGGATATGCACCTGGGACAGGGTCAGTCCCACTGACCACCCTTCCTCTCTCCTGGCTCACCTGGAGTTTTTCCCAGTGTTTACTGGAGCCTGAGCTGTCAGGAACTGGGAGAACGTGGTTGGAGAGGCTGGGGAAGAGTTTCCATGGAGTGTTGTGTTGGCAGAAAGAAGGATCTGAGCAGTGCTCGTGGAGTTTGGGACTCCTGGGTGTAGTGTTTGGTTTCCTGCAGGAATCACAGACTCCCACACTGGTCTGGCCTGGGGGATTTTCATGGAATCCTTGAGGTTGGAAAAGCCCTCCAAGATCGAGCCCGATGCCCACCTTGTCAATGAGTGCCACCTCCAGGGGTGGGCACTCCAAACCTCCCTGGGCAGCCCCTTCCAATATCCAACCATCTTTTCCATGAGGAAATTCCTCCTGCTGTCCCACCTGCCCCTGCCCTGTCCCACCTGAGCCCGTTCCCTCTGCTCCTGTCCCTGTTCCCTGGGAGCAGAGTCCAATCCCTGCCTGGATCCATCAGGGACTGGCAGAGCCAGAAGGTCCCCCCTGAGCCTCCTTTTCTCCAGGCTGAGCCCCCCCAGCTCCCTCAGCCCCTCCTGCAGCTCCAGCCCCTTCCCTGGACACCCTCCAGCCCCTCAAGGTCCTCCTTGTCCTGAGGAGCCCAGAACGGGACACAGGGCTCCTGTTTTAGATCCATGTGGGATTTTGGGGCGTTTGCTCCCATTCCCTGCCAGCTTTGGGATAAAACTCTTTGCTGTGGCTGAGCCAGCAGAGGGAGCAGGAGTTTTCCAGCAAATCCCACTGAAATTCCTGCGCTGGGTGCAAAGGAAATGGAGTTGCCTCTTCCTTCTCTTCCCCGTCACCACACAGAAGAATTCTGGCACACAATTTTAAAGGAATATGCACAGTGACTTCCAGAGGAAACCTGGTCACTTGGAGGGATTAGTTCGGCCAAACTGTAGAAGTTGTAGAGTCCCAGATTGGGTTGGGTTGGAGGGACCTTAAACGTCATCTCATTCCACCCCGTGGGCAGGGACACCTCCCACCAGCCCATGGTGCTCCAACCTGGCCTTGGACACTCCCAGGGATCCAGGGGCAGCCACAGCTTCTCTGGGAATTCCATCCCAGCCCCTTCCCATCCTCCCAGGGAGGAATTCCTTCCCAAAATCCCACCTAACCCTGCCCTCTGGCCAGAGGGAAACCATTCCCCTTGTCCTGTCCCTCCAGGAGAGGAATCCTTCTGTCCCCTGCTAAAATTCCAGGCTTTGGTTCCTGTTCTTCTGCAGTTCCCATCTGCAGGGAATTCTGCCCGTGAGGATTCCCAGTGAACCCGAGGCAGCCACGGGAAGCTGTAGGTGCCAACCTTTCCTAATTTGGTGAGAAACGTCCCCATCCTGTGAGTTGGCACAATTCCAGGCCAATTTTTCCAGCAATAAATGCCTTTAATGGATGAACTGGGCAAATCTGTGGCTGGGTGTGCTGGAGCAGCAGCCTGTGGCTCCTGGGGACGAGGAGGGGGTCGGATTCACCTCTGGGGAGTCAATTCAGCTCTTTGCAAAGTGTTATTTCAAGGTGGCTTTTCACAGCTTCTGGCTCTAAATTCAGCTCTTCCTTTGGAGTCTGTTCTCAGGAGGTCCGAGCAAGGCTCCTGTTTCGGTGGCTTTCTGGAGGAGGAGGTTCAGTGGCTCAATTTAGTTGTGAATATGTTTGATTTTTCAACTCTGCAGTTACAAAGTCAGAAGGCAAGAATGGAGGGGAAGATGGATGAGGTGGGATGGAGTTATTGCTCTCCAGCTTTAGAAAAAGGGATGGATGAGGCAGCTCTGGGTTTTCGTGGGCTTTAAGGACCTTCTCCCAGGGTGGTTTGGGCTGAGAGGGTCTGAAATGCCAACCTGGAGGAGCTGCTGTGGAGGTGGAGGCGAAGCAGCTTTAGCAGAGGTCTCTCAGGGGGTTGTGAGGAACTTTCTGGGGCTTCAGTGCTGCTGATTTTGTCCTTTTGAATTTAATTTTTATGTTTGATGGCAGTTAGGAATCACCTGCAGCCCTCGCAAGGAGGGGATCTTGTAAAGCGAGATCTGAGGGTGCCACTGGTTCTGTGCTCCTTGTGCTGGACACTTTTGGAGCAAAACTTTTGGGTGTCATGAAAACTTTTGGGTGTCAAGTAAACTTTGGGCATCATGAAAACTTTGGGCATCACGAAAACTTTGGGCATCACGAAAACTTTGGGCATCATGAAAACTTTGGGCATCATGAAAACTTTTGGGCATCATGAAAACTTTTGGGCATCAAGCAAACTTTTGGGCATCAAGCAAAACTTTTGGGTATCATGAAAACTTTGGTCATCAAGCAAAACTTTTGGGCATCATCAAGCTTCTGGGTATCAAGGAAACTTTGGGAATCAAGCCCTTCTGCGGTGGCTGGAGATGTTCCTGTGCTCCACCCTGCAGGGTGGTGGGAGCGTTCCCAAAGACAGCGGGACAAACCCTGCCTGAGCAGCTCCGTGTTCGTCCCCCTGCTCGGGGCTCTCGGTCCCCGGGAGCCTCAGGGTGCCTTCACTGGGAGCTCCCCCGGGAGCTGAGATGTTCCCGTGGCACTTTCAGGCCACCAGTTGTGCAGATGGACATTATCTTTAGCGTGACTTGACCCTGGAGGTGTTGGTGCAGAGTCCTGCAGCTCTTCACTGCCCTGGCAGATGTTGGACCCGTGTCACTCCCACCTGGCATTATCGTGTGCCACGGCTGAGTCCTGTTGCGACTTTTGAGGCGTTCTCGGGCGGGTTGGCCCAGCTTTGATCCCCGTGCCGGGTGCTGGGATCGCTCTGGAATGCCATCCTCACGTTCCCTTTTGCTCCTCCTTTCCTCCTTAGGAGCAGCGAATGTCTGGTCCTTGTGACGCTGTGGAAGGCAAAACTCTGTTCCCTGGCAGAGAACTGATCCTGAGGCCGCGTCTCTTCAGGAGTTTCTCCTCCTCGGGCTGTTCTTGCACAAACTTCTCCTCTCAGCACGTCTGGGAGGACTATTTTTATTTTTTTTTTAGTATCAGGAATATTTTTAGATAACTCACGGCTAGTTGTTGCTCGAGCTTCCATCTTTAAATGACCTATTTGAGGGAATTGTGGAAATTTTTGCCGTGAGAGCTTTCTCAAGTGGAAGGATTTGTGTTTCCTTTTATATCATTTTCTTTTTGAGGGTGAGATGGGTATAGAAACCGACCCATATTCTCTTGGCATATAAAAACCCCCCCAAATCTAAGTCATGAACTGGACCCTTGGTCTGTGCTTAGATAGGAAATGAAGATCTCATGGTGCCAATATACTGATTTAAGAAGAGGTATTTAATTTATATTTGTATTTCTTTTTGCTGCCATTTCGAGTGACACATTAATCCATGAATTTAATTGTATACTGAATGCAAATTAGTCTGCTTTTAACTTAGATTAAACCACTTTCTTTCCCCGATACCACAAGAATTAATAGTGCCTTTAAATGAGTTATTCACCATGTTCTTGTCTGATTTATAAGATTGAGTCATCCACTTAATCTTCTTTCTTAAAGCCTCCCTTGGAGTTGTTCGCATTGCAATGCTCCTTCGAATCACTGAGGTGCCAGCAGTGCTTTATTGAGAGGCACACAAGGCTGTGCCAAACCTTCCTGGGGGTGTTGCTGCGTTTTCCACCTAGAAAGTCAAGTTCAGAACTGCTGTGTTTTAATTCGTTGCAAATATGACCCGAAGAAAACTCGTTTGGAAGTTGACAACAATTTATTGAGCACGGACACCCAGAAAGGCTTCGGGAGACCAAAGACCACGAGGAGCCACTTGGCCTTGGCAGTTTGAGTTCTTGTTCGAGTCACAGAGTGGTTTGGCTTGGAAAGGACCTTCCAGATCCTCCATTCCCACCCCTGCCGTGGGCAGGACACCTTCCACCAGCCCGGGGTGCTCCAAGCTGGCCTTGGGCACTGCCAGGGCTGGGGCAGCCACAGCTTCTCTTGTGTGTGCAAGTCCCCGAGTCCATTCTCTGCTCCTGAAGAGGAGCTTTGGCCATAAAATTAGAGCAGGAGGAGGGGGAAAAAACCCACCAAACAAGTTTTTGGAAGGTGCTGAGACCTTTAAGCATCCCGTTCCCTGGCTCTGTGTCCCAGCTCCGATCCATAATTCCTCCTCTGCTCCGCTGACCTTCCTCGAGGAGAGAGGAACTTGCATGATAAATGGCTGGATTTGGAGTGGCTCTGAATGGCCAAAGCCTCTTAAGCCAAATTGCTCTTTTCCCTTCGTTAATTAGGATGTTTCCGTGTTGCTTTTAGCCCAGGCAGATGGTTGGCTCCGTGGGGAGCCTGACAAGGCACAGACACCACCGGGGCTGGGCCCTCGTGGAACTTTTCCCTGCGTCTCTTTTCCGTGGGAAATGCTGCGCCTTCGCAGCTCAGGCACCACAGAAGTCTCCAGCCACCACAGAAGGGCTTGATTCCCAAAGTTGTCTTGATACCCAGAAGTTTTCGTGATGCCCAGAGCATTGTCCAAACCCTCCTGGAGCTCTGGCAGCCTCGGGGCCGTGCCCACTGCCCTGGGGAGCCTGGGCAGTGCCCACCACCCTCTGGGGGAAGAGCCTTTCCCTGAGATCCCACCTGACCCTGCCCTGGCACAGCCCCAGCCCTTCCCTGGGTGCTGTCCCTGTCACACAGAGCAGAGGTAGAGTTGGAGACCCTGGTGAGGTCTGACGTCGGTCTCCTCTCCTCCAGCTGGACAAGCCGAGGGCAGCTGAGCAGGGGCTCAGGCAGGTTTGCAGCAGAGTTGCCCAGACCAACCACCCTCCGTGCCAGGAATCACTGCCCAGCAAGCCCCTCATCCCTGCAGCTCCTTCTGTGCTGCTGCTGCAGGTTTTGCCTGTTACTGCCTTTTGTTGGGAAGTTGCTTTCCTTGACTCAGCCGTAAAAACTAACGGGGGCCCGAGGAGCAGCTTTTGTGGCATCCCTGGGAGCTCGTCCTCTTACTCACAGGTCCCTCCTCGGACAGCACATCCACCAGGATAAGCGTGCAGGCTTTGTTTTTAATATTTGAAGAGGAGGAAGGAGGGGGGGAGGAAGGAAAAAGGTGATCAGAAACATTGACACCTTATTCTTTAGGTGGGCACGTGGGACAGCAATGCAGCTGGGAGGGGGGCTGAGCAGGGAGGAGAATGAGAAGGGCTGGTTTGAGGCAGCTGCTCTTCCTTCCAAAGGGGTGGGAGGGAATCCTGGGAAGGTGCAGGCAGTTCTGGTGGAATGCTGGAGTCCCAGAGTGGTTTGGAAGTGGCTGGAAGGGACCTTAAAGATCATCTCATCCCACCCCGTGCCACGGGCAGGGACACCTTCCACCAGCCCAGGGTGCTCCAACCTGGCTTTAGACACTTCAGGGATGGGCACCCTGTGCCAGGGTCTGCCCACCCTCCCAGCCAGGAATTCCTTCCCAATACACCATCTATCCCTGCCCTCTGGCAGTGGGAAGCCATTCCCCTTGTCCTGTCCCTCCATGCCTTGTCCCAGGTTCCTCTCCAGCTCTCCTGGAGCCCCTTTGGGCACTGGAGCCTGCTCCTCTCCAGGCTGAACAATCCCAGCCCTCCCAGCCTGCCCCAGGGCCTGAAGAACAGTTTATTTTTCAAAGGAACAGACCAAACAGAAATACATTTGAGCTGATAAGGACAAAAAAC
This sequence comes from Sclerurus mexicanus, assembly GCA_013396755.1. NCBI lineage: Eukaryota > Metazoa > Chordata > Aves > Passeriformes > Furnariidae > Sclerurus > Sclerurus mexicanus. The sequence continues at coordinate 396,579 of VWZF01005471.1, read as the reverse complement.
CTAAAACTCGGTGAACTCAGGAGGACTCATCCATGTTTTATCTGCCCTCTGGCAGAAGGCTTCTCGCGCCAGCCGGAGGGTTTTTTTCCCTGCCTCTCCAGGTCTTGCAGCCAGCTCTTCCCTTCGGAGCAGCATCCGTGCCGAGTTACAGAAGGCATGGCAAGGAGCAGAACTTCGTGCACATCCCCCTTGCATGGGCTCTGGGGGTATAAATGGGATTTTTCTGGGGTGGTTGCAGGGGCTGTGACATCCCCAAGCCCTGAGATCAGTGAATTTGCTGTGTTAACCTCCCTCTCCTTCTTTAGAAGGATCGAATGTNTGCAGCTGGGAGGGGGGCTGAGCAGGGAGGAGAATGAGAAGGGCTGGTTTGAGGCAGCTGCTCTTCCTTCCAAAGGGGTGGGAGGGAATCCTGGGAAGGTGCAGGCAGTTCTGGTGGAATGCTGGAGTCCCAGAGTGGTTTGGAAGTGGCTGGAAGGGACCTTAAAGATCATCTCATCCCACCCCGTGCCACGGGCAGGGACACCTTCCACCAGCCCAGGGTGCTCCAACCTGGCTTTAGACACTTCAGGGATGGGCACCCTGTGCCAGGGTCTGCCCACCCTCCCAGCCAGGAATTCCTTCCCAATACACCATCTATCCCTGCCCTCTGGCAGTGGGAAGCCATTCCCCTTGTCCTGTCCCTCCATGCCTTGTCCCAGGTTCCTCTCCAGCTCTCCTGGAGCCCCTTTGGGCACTGGAGCCTGCTCCTCTCCAGGCTGAACAATCCCAGCCCTCCCAGCCTGCCCCAGGGCCTGAAGAACAGTTTATTTTTCAAAGGAACAGACCAAACAGAAATACATTTGAGCTGATAAGGACAAAAAACCTAAAACTCGGTGAACTCAGGAGGACTCATCCATGTTTTATCTGCCCTCTGGCAGAAGGCTTCTCGCGCCAGCCGGAGGGTTTTTTTCCCTGCCTCTCCAGGTCTTGCAGCCAGCTCTTCCCTTCGGAGCAGCATCCGTGCCGAGTTACAGAAGGCATGGCAAGGAGCAGAACTTCGTGCACATCCCCCTTGCATGGGCTCTGGGGGTATAAATGGGATTTTTCTGGGGTGGTTGCAGGGGCTGTGACATCCCCAAGCCCTGAGATCAGTGAATTTGCTGTGTTAACCTCCCTCTCCTTCTTTAGAAGGATCGAATGTCAAAATCCATTTTTTGGGGAGGGAAAACACCCCCTTCATCTGTTGTGAACAATGCCTCACTATCTGCCATCAAGCAATTAAGGTAATACAGCGTATTGCTGCCTTAATTAAGCACTGCATATTGATGTGGCACTATAAACGTGGCAGGGCTGCAGTTCTGGAGGAGGCAATATCACTTTTATATGGAATTTACAGCGGCCACAGTGCTCGAGGGAGAGCACTGAGGTGTTGACCATGGGTTTTAAATAAACCCCAGTGTATACAGTTCTGTACTGGGCCTTTGTTGTGTGGATTCAGTTTAACACGTGTCAGCAGCTCAGGCATTAATTCCTTTGGTTTGGGATCCTCTGGGTGCTAAATGTTGGGAACTCCACTGGTTTGGGCGCTCTGAGCAGTGGCTCCCTTTCTGCTGAGGGGGGAAATGGAATTCCTTGCTGAACAGGGGATTCTCAGGGATCTTGGTACTGAATCCTTTATTCGTGTCTTAATGTGGAGTTCATTTAAAGGCCCTGCTGGGGTGGGCACGGTGTTTCTGTAGGGTGTTCCTTACTGAAGGATGTGCTTGATCGTGTTTTATTCTGAATATATATCTATTTATTAAGAAACCAGAGATGGTTTAGAGCTGCTTCCCTGCTGATTATCCCTTTAAAATTCTGCAGGATTTTTGTCTTTCCAAAGGTAACCAGAACGTCACCTGAACTTTGCGATGCTTTTAAAGCCAAACCAGCTGTGCCTTTGTGTGCCCAGGTGTCCCTGTGCTGTTGGGGGTGACACCCAGCCCGTGACACCGGTCGCATCCCGGGAACCAAAGCATTCCCTTGGAATTCAGGAGCTTCCTTAGGCTGTGGATGAGCCCTTTTTTGGGGGATGCAGCTCAGGAGCCCGGGCTGGGTGGCTCAGGAGCTCTGGTTGGTGCTGCTGCTTCCATGAGTGTGTGACAGCCTCAGTGCTGGATGGATTTACCTTTGGTCCCTCTTTCTTCACTGGCTTGATCCCTAAAAATAAATGGGAATAGCAGGTGCCTGAGGAACCCCGTGGCTCTGCCTGCCTCGGTGCCTTTGAGGCTCGTTTTGTGGCCCCAGCCTGGTTGGGAGGTGTCCTTTGGGTGATGAGGGAAGGTGAGTCACTCAGGAGAACTTGCCCCGAGCAGCTTCTCATAACCGAGCCACCAGAAGGTCAGAACTTTGGAGAGTGAAGCCCCAGGTGACCTGGTTTAAATTGGAATTGCTGTGAGTGGGAGGGTTGGACCTGCTGAGCACCAGGGGCTGAGCTTGAGGACACACCGTTCCAAAGTGCGTCGCCTAAAAGCCAAATAAAAAGCACTTCTAGGTTAAATAAAGTAATGACAGCGTGGATCTCTGAATTCTGCTGCGTGTGACTCAAGCAGAGAGTAAATGGAGATCTGTTCAAATCAAAAGTGATTTTCTTTTTTGGCATCCTGAGTGTTTTCCCTATTTAGAGAGTGAAATGGAGCTCTAGAAGATGATGCAGGGATTGATTTGTTCCTGTTGTACTACCAGGAGTAATAAGGGATCTGTAGACTGAGCTGTGCAGCCACTCAGTGCCCCCCTGTCCTCTAATGGAGATGAATAAATATAATTACTGGCCTGCTAATGCCCGGTGTCAATTAAGAAGGAAGGATTGAGTGTGGTTGTGTAACATATTGGAGTGTTCTGGGTAACCTAAATCCAAGCTGCAGCTATTGCAAAGACTTAATTCTCACTAATTGCTCCAACAGCTGGCTGACTTCACCAAGGCAAGAGGAGTCAGATAGAAACACCGTGCTATTTTTATATAAAACCAGATCAAACTGACACCGAATGTGCCCAAATTACTGTTTTCCCCTGTTATCTGCCCCTCTCCAAGCCCTGAGAAGCCCAGCACGCAGTAGTGTTACACTAGGTGGAGAATTCAGGAATTACATGGATCTTCTTAAATTGCAGGGAAGAGATTCTTCAGTCCTTGAGAAAGGAAATAAAGTGTATTTGAAGTGTATTTTTGTTTAAAAGCAATGCAGTGCCTTTAAATAAAAACAAAAATACCCATCTTCGTGCAGAAGGGATCTTTCAGTAATTCAGACTGGATTTGTTGAAAAGACTGCAGTGTGAAAGAACAAACACAGGTGCAAGTTTTAAAAACAAAATAGTCTTTTACATTCATTGTAAAAAAATCCCTTTATTCTGTTAACAGCTTTGGTTGCACTCCTACTGATGGGTCAGGAGTATATCAAGTATAATATATATATATGTATGTAACTGTTTAGGAAGTTTCAGTGCTCATCAAAAGTTGTACAGTCAGAGGAGACTCCAGATTTTTACGAGCAGGAAAAACTTGGGAAGGGAGGGTTCCCATTAGTGATGGGAATGGCACCCGAGGCAGCTGATCTTTTCATGGGAATTCAGGAGGAAGTTGGTAAAAGCCGTTTGTGCTCCAGTAACAGTTTTAGAGACAACTTTATTGAGCAAGAAGTCGCATTTTAATCGTCTCTGTGTTCCCTGCCCGGCCAGGAGGGATGCGAGGAGGGGGCAGCTGGCTGTGCCAGGGCTGTGCCAGGGCTGTGCCGGGCACTCCTGGGTGTGCTGTGCAAATCCCACCCCACGTGGGGCTGTGTCTTGGGCCATCGATGTCACCGTGGGGATTCGGCGTGGGAGGATTCTCCCCGGAACTGGGAATACACCCGGGTTGCAGCGTGGGGCACTGGCGGAGCAGTTCGGTTCCAGTCAAGGGATCGGGGTGTTCCTGGTGATCCTGGGAAAGCAGCAGCTGGGCTGTTCTTTGGGGCTGTGTTATTTACTGGAGGTTTTCCCCAGCTTGTTGCCACTGGTGCCCACGAAGTGGGTGAGGTGCCTTTGCGGGAGGAGCGTGGAGCGCTTGTTTTTTATAGCAGGAACTCCTCCAGGTTTGCTTGGTCGGTGGCATTTGAATTCAGAGCCACCCTGAAATTGCCATGGAATGAAGTCGGCATCTGTGTTGAAAGCCTGAAGAGATTAAAGACATGTGTCCTCTGCCAGAGGGGGGGAGCACAGGGATACAGGAATACAGGGATAACTCCCTCTCTCCCCTCTCACACAGCTGGATGCCGCTGCCTGGGGGCTCACAGACCTTTCCCAAGTGTCCCCATTTGCTTTCCTGAGGTTCAGTTTCCCGTTTTTCCCGCTCGCATTAAATCTCTGTGTTTGCCCCCAAAGCAGCAGGATTTGGGGGAATTGGGGCTGCTGCTCTGCCCGCTTTGATTCTGTGCACAGCTGCGTTTCTGTGGTGCTTGTGGTGCTACTCCGGTGTCACCGTAGTCCCAGTTGGTGGCACTTTGCAGCTCCGTTTTTTCGTTTTCCTCCTCTTTGGCACGTCCCTTGCAGTGCCAGACTCTGTCCTTATCCCCACCCAGGGTGCTGGAGCCACGGGAGGACAGCTCAGCTCCACCATAGAACCCCTCCAGGAGCAGGTGGATTTGGAGTTTTCCATAAATGCACTGTTTTGTGTCAGTGGAGGAGCTCTGGCCTTTTAAGTTTTGCTCAAAAAGGTACTTCAGATGATCTCACAGTCCGAGCTTGCCCAAATCTCTGTCAGCCAGGCACGGATGGGAAGCCTGACGTGGATCACGTGGAGCTTTGCTGGGGTCGTGTACGGAGTTGATTTTGGTAAAAATCACAGCTTTCCAAGGCTCCGAGTGCCAGGGAAGGCGAGGCTCATTTGATCTTCTCTCAGTGGGATGGCTCACAGCAGATGATCAGGCTGCAGGTCACACATGGGGCTCTTGGACAGCGGAGGTGCCAGAGGGGTCGTGTTGGCTGAGCCCCAAAGGGTGACGAGGTCCTTGCTCAGGACATGCCCGGCGAGGTGGCACAGCAGGTGGCTTAGATCGGCTGTGCTGCTGCCAGGGACAATATGGAAAGCACAGCAGGGGTGAAGTGTCACCCCCTGGGTGACCAGGGTGCCCCGAGGAGGGGGCTCTGCAGCGCTCTGAGGAACATCCCACCCAGCTGCAGTGGGAATGGGAAGTGCTGAGGAAAGGCACAGGCCTTCGAAGGATCAATCCTTGGGTGGGAGCGATTTCTTTTTGGTGGCAGAGGAGCAGATGGCTTCGGTCAAACAGAAATGAATGGAACATGAACATTCCCATGCTGGAGGAAGTGGGGCTGGGGTGTCTCGTGGGCCTCCTGGATTTTAACGCTGGTCTTAAAATCAGAGACAAGGAATTCTCAAGTGGAAAACTGGCAGTATGTCTCTCCATATATATATATATATATATATGAATACACATAGATGGCTGTCCATTGTCACTCAGGTCCTTTAGGAACTGCCTGGTGTGACTGGCTGTGTGTGCTGGCTCCTTGCCCGGCTGTGCCGTGGCCTCTCTTTGTGAGAGGCTGCAAAATTGCCTCTCTCAGAAAACAGCTCGTTTTTGGCAGGAGCTTTGCAGTCCTCTGCAGGTCAGGGAGGGTGAGGTGCGGGCTCTCCTAATGTTTCTATCACAGAGAGCAAAGCGCTGCGGTTGGGATGCGTTCTTGCTTTTAAAGAAGCTGGGCCTGAGGAGAATTCCATAATCAGCTGAATTTGTACCTGCCCACGAAGCCCAAATGCTCTGACATATGATTTGGTCTTTATGTATTCAGGTTGAATTCCCTCCCTTTCGTTCCTGCTCCGTCTTTGCTGGAAACCTTTGGGGTTATTGCTGCCCTGTCAAACCTTGTTTTGCTTTATGACTAAGCTTAAACGTCCATCAGAGTTTCTGGAGGGATTTGCAGGTTTTCTTCTTGACCTTCCAGCGTTGGTCCTGATACCCAGCTGGCACTGCCCGGCTCTGGGTGCTGGTGGGTGGTGGCACCCCCAGCCTGGAGAGCTGATGCTGTCCTGCCTTCCACGCTGCCACCACGTGTGGAGCTTTCTTGGGGCAGGGCACAGAGATTGGGGTACTTGGTTTGGCTTCTCTTTTTGGTTTGTGCAGTGTTTTTTTAATCCTCTCCCTTTCCTTTTCCCCTCTCCTTTTCCCCTCTCCTTTTTCTCCTGTGAATTTGGAAACAAAGCTGCAAAACCATAATCTCAAACAACAATCTCCTTTTACATTCTTTTAAAGTCTGATGCCACTTAAAGTAACGGATGGTTTGAATCCTGGGTCTGATTCCCTGTGTTTGTGCCACAGGCTGCACATCCTCCTGCATCCCATGGAGGCACAGGATGGGAAGGGACATCAAAGCCCACCCAGTGCCACCCCCTGCCATGGGCTTGGACACCTTCCACCAGCCCAGGGTGCTCCAAGCCCTGTCCAGCCTGGCCTTGGACACTTCCAGGGATCCGGGGGCAGCCACAGCTTCTCTGGGCACCCTGTGCCAGGGCCTGCCCACCCTCCCAGGGAGGAATTCCTTCCCAATATCCCACCTAAACTCCCTGAGTTCCACCCAATTAGTCTGTCTCACTCGTTAATAGCTGCCTGCTTATGAAAGCACCACCAAAACTTAGCCATAATTTATTTAATCAGCAGAACAGCTGTTTCGCTGCAAACTTTCATTAATAAACTTCAAAGTTGGTCTACAGAAACAGAATCATTCCAGCCCTAACAGGTTTCCCCATAATCTCGTGTATAGCAGTAATTTTTAAAGTGTAATTATTTTACGTAATGCAACGCTGTGCAAAACCTGGCCTCGTTAAATGGAACGCTCCCCGGCCTGAAATTGCAGAGCAAAGAGCTGTGGACGCAGCTTTTCTGGGGAGGTGGTTTGCAGCTCCTGCAGGTTGTGGGGCACAGCAGCTGGTGGAGTGGTGGTAGAGAATGTGAAGTCACTCTTGGGCCTGGGCACGGTTACAAATGTCTTTAAAGATCCAACACATAGCGTGGAATTATGGAAAATCTTGAGTTGGGAGGGACCCACCGGAAGAATCGTTGAGTCCAACTCGTGACACCCCCAGCCATCCCACCGTGAGCAGGGTCCTGGCAGAGTTTCAGTGCTGGTTTGGGTGAAGCTGGTGCGTTCCCAGGTGGGCACAGCTCAGTTCCAGGAGGGGAAAGGGAGTGACAGCAGAGCTTAGCAACAGAATTGTGGTGAAAAATGTCCCCCTGCGACCCAGCTGGTCCTGAAGGGTGGCGAGGGTGGAGGAATCAATAAAAGAGATGGAAGTTAGGCAGAAAATAAGGTGGGGTTAAATGGCCTGTGTGCGGCACACCGAGGTGGGAGGGTCCGCACAGGGACCCCACTGGGATTTCATCCCAGTTTTAGGATTGGAAATGGGTTTCCTTGGCCAGGCTCTGTCCTGTTTTGGGTTGTTCTTGTGGTGTGAGACGTGCCCGGTTTGGTGGTGGCTCAGGTGGGGCTGTGCTGGGTCATCTGAGCTCTGTTGTGGCACTGAGGGTTCTCCACGTCCCTCTGTGCTTGTGTGTGGAGGTCACTTGGAGGAGCAAATGGAAATGACTTCACCTGATGAAGTTCTCCCGGCTGAAACCCTTGGATTAACAGCCCTTCCCTGCCAAGTGCTGCCTGTACCTGTGAAACGGGGGGAGCAGAAGCTGGAGGAGTTTCTGCAGCAGCCACTGAGACACCTGGGTGGTTTTACCCACAGAAATCCTTCTCCGGTTTTGGGTGAGGATCTTCTGTTCCTGCTGGGAGTGGCAAGTCCCAAATAACCAACTGCACTGTGTGAAAGCAAGAGTTGGCAAGATTGAGGCCCAAGGGGGCAAATCGGTGCAGCTGAACTGCTGTTGGATGAGCCTGAGAACTCCCCCGGGTGTGGACGGCTCAGGATCTACCAATGCTTGGATGCTCAGGACCCACCAGCAATGCTTGGATGGCTCAGGACCCACCACCAGTCCTTGGATGGCTCAGGACCCACCACCAGTGCTTGGATGGCTCAGGACCCACCACCAATGCTTGGATGGCTCAGGACCCACCACCAATGCTTCGATGCTCAGGACCCACCACCAATGCTTGGATGGCTCAGGACCCACCACCAATGCTTGGATGGCTCAGGACCCACCACCAATGCTTCGATGCTCAGGACCCACCACCAATGCTTGGATGGCTCAGGACCCACCACCAATGCTTGGATGGCTCAGGACCCACCACCAATGCTTGGATGGCTCAGGACCCACCACCAATCCTTGGATGCTCAGGATCCACCAATCCTTGGATGCTCAGGCATTGGTTGGTAGATCTGAATTCCACCTCAAGGCCTCCAGCCTGCCCACCAGTCTTCTCTGTGGCAGTGGCAGGGCTGTTCTCCAGAGTTGCTGTATCCAGGGGTGTTCCAGGCTGGTCCCGGGAAGAGAGGAGGATGTTTGTGTGGAGATGCCTGCAGACACGGCCAGGCTGGTGGTTCAGGTTGTCCCATGGGAGAGACCCGGCTGTGTTTTGGGAATTCCATGGGTTTTGCCACATTTATGCACGTGCTGGTAAAGCAGATCTGCAGGAGAGGGTCAACATTCCCCATCCCAGCTGGGATGTCCCCCAGCCACATCCCGCTTCTCCTCCCTTTTCCTTGCACGGGGAGCTTTTGCCTCCCCTCCGACGGATCCCGGCTTGGAATTTGTGCCACCTGCTCTTCTCGGCTGCCTGAGAAGCAGCAGAGATGGGAAAGCAAATTTTGGATGATTTTATTTCCCCCGCCCCCTCTCAAGACAAGCAGCAGGTCTTTGCCTCGAGGCGACTCTCGTTTGCTCTCGCTCAGTTTGAAGGTGTTTGCATCTATCGATGATCGACCGTATAAACAGCTTCCTGATCGTTTCCCATGCCGTTTGGGCTCTCTGTAGGAATGTTTATTTGGAGGGGTTTTTAATCTCCTCTCTAAGCAGGAAGGGATTTTTGGTTCCTGTGCCGGGCATTGGTCTCTGCTCCATGACTTGCATTTCTTGGAGGAACGTGTTTCTTCCTTGGCGAAATTCCCTTTCAGAGGGAGAGCTCACGTAGCACAATCCGCTGGGATACGGGCACAAGGGAAGTCCTTTGCTCCTGGAATGGTTTTCCTTCACTCCAGCCCCTCTTTTGGCTGTGACCATTCCCTCCTCCCTTAGGGACGAGGGAGGAGAAGGGAGCGCTTGGTGCCTTGTGAGTAATCCCCGACATCGCTTTAATCGGCGAAAAATGTTTAGAAGCCATCGCGGGGAATGCGCTAGGACTGGATTGATTGTACCTCCCGCTTGATAAATCAGACAAAAATTACTATAAAGAGCTTCTGTAATTGTATTAATTAGCGAGATTTATGCCTGGTCTCCGCAGAGCAGTTTATGATCCTGCGCACGGCGCGGCAGCAGCTCCGGCTGGTGCTGCAGTGCCAGGGACGTGCCATGCCTGGCTCCTGCTGGGAGCATGGCATGGTTTGGGTGGGGAGGGACCTCAAAGCCCATCCAGTGCCACCCCTTGCCATGGGCAGGGACACCTTCCACCAGCCCAGGGTGCTCCAAGCCCCGTCCAACCTGGCCTTGGACACTCCCAGGGATGGGGAGTCCCCAGCTCTGTAGTAAGCGAGAGATGATGCACTTTGTTCTCCTTCCATGGCCTTCTTGGACCCTCCTGTGTTGTTCCTACCTAAACCCAGTGTTTTTCCACACTTGGGACAAGCCTTTCAGTGTGTTCCAGGCTCTGCTGTGCAGCTTTAAGAAGTGTCACCTACAATCCAAGTAGGAATATGTAGAAATAGTCCCAGGCGTGGAAATGCCGGTGCAAAGTGACACTGCAAATTCCTCCGTTGCTTTTCCTTTTGAATTTGATCCTGGGCAGAATTTCTTCAGCATTGAGTTCCCTTAAATCCCTGTCTGTGTTTGTTTGTGAATGTGTGTGGATCTCTAGTGCTGCTGCTTGAGGTCTGTCTGGGAAATCATTTTTAGCAGCAATTACTCATTTTTCCAGCCAAGTAGAACCGTTGTCCTCCCTTTATATTTTGCTGTCTGATTGCCCAGATAGGAGAGCGGGGGGTGTTTATGATCCAGGGGCATCTGGGGAGGTTTTCCTCTTGCCCTGTAGAGCCACAGGAACGTTTGGGTTGGATTATTGCTGCTGTCACGTTTAAGTACAACTTCTAAACTGCAGTGGTTTGGACTGCAGAAGGTAACAGGCTGGAAGAAGGGTTTTGGTTGCTTTCGGTGGGAATAACTTGGATAAAAAGTGGTGCCGTGTTTCTAAAGGCATGGATAGTGCTTTCAGTGGAGATGGGATGGGAGAGTTAATTCCACTGCAGCATGAGAGTGCAGAATGCAGCACGAGCTGCTGGGGGAGAAAACTGCTGAGAGAAACCAAGGAAATGCTGAGAAAGAGAACGTTTTTTGTGGGTTTGGTTTTCCCCCTTGGTTATCTGACTGCCATTCACTGGCTAATTCACACTCAGACTGGAGCTAAACAGCTTTTTTCAGGACTAAACCCCTCCTCAGTTACTAGATGGCTTTTAAGGTCCCTTCCAACCCCGAATATTCCATGATTCCATGGTTATTGTTGGAGAGTGAGGGGAGTTTCAGCCCAGCCTGTCCCAGTGCGTTTAATTGTGACACGACCACAGTGGTTATCACTGTGCACACATAAAATCCCCTTTAACGGGGACAAATCCTGCTACAAACCTGCTGGACCGCTCTGCCAAAAATCAGGTTCCTGCAGAAGTCGTGGATGAATCCAGAGGGTTGAATTGAATTGATGGAACTCCCTAGCTGGGGTAGGGGAAGTGTTGTGGTCCCCAGGTGGGAAGGAGGGGTTCGTGCCCGGACACCGTCCCTGCCTGGCACAGAATTTACTCTCCGAGCATGGAAAAATCACTTGTGGAGCAGGAGCAGCTCCGAGTCCTCAGTTTTGTGTGGCAAAATGAATGTTTTGGGAGCTGTGGAGTGAAGGGAAGGTGGAGGGAGGACACGCTGGCCACAGCAGCTCGGACTCCAAAATACAGATTTATGCAAGAAAAAAGGTTTAACTTCTAAAAACAGGCTTAGCTTAAGCCTTTACAAGCCCTTGGAATATTTCACTTGGGATTTTGGGAGACTCCAGAGTTCCAGCAGCAACCTCGACTATTTTGGGCTTCAGTCACTGGTACCAATTTTCTCAACTAATTTTAGGGCAGATTGACCACTAAGCTCTTCTAGAAATGCCAGCTGAACTCCCAATTAGAGGGGCAAACACACATGCAAAGGCCAAATTTGCCCTTTCAAATGCATAACTCTTGTGGTAGCAGTTACAAAAATATTATGTGAGCCAGAGCGTTAATTGTTTTCAGTTAATTACATTTCAACACAGCGAGTCAGTGGGAATAATTAGTGTATCTGTCATGGTTTTTGTTCGAGGCTGAGCATGCTTGTGGCTGCTGAAGGTCTCTCGCAGCCCTGCGAGAGTCTACAAGGGTTTTATAATTCACAGATGGAGAGGGAGTGACGGGGAGGTGACGGGGAGGCAGTTCGGGAGCCAGCCCTGGCTGAGCCTCCTTCCTCATCCCCTTCCCTCATCCCGGCACGTTCCCGCTTCCCCCAGCCCCCAGAGCTCTCCCAAACACAGCAAAAGGCTTTCCCACCTCGGGATGAGGTTCAAAAGGTGAATGACTGGGCTGTCTGTAGGGTTGTTCCTCGATACTTGGAAATGTTGTGGTCATTTTTATGTTTTCCTCCCTCTTTCCCCCACCAATAGATATTTATCACCGCATCTCTTCCCACTGGAAGGTGGAACCCCTCGTAACTCCTTCTGTTTGTGACGCCAGGTTTAATTAATCTGTCTAATTAATCTAATCCCCTTTGACACCGAGATCTCCTTACCCCGGAATACAAGAGACCACATCTTCCCAAGGGCCGGCGTGACATTCTGCTCCGCTGCGAGAAAAGAAACTATTTGTGCTTCAGCATCACTGAAAACTTGGTTCTTCTCCATTTCTGCTTAACTCTTAGCCCTGCACTCTGTGTTAGGGAACAGGGAGAGTGGAAGATGTTTCCCCCCATGGACACTGCTCTGGGCATTGTGTCTGAGGCAGGTTTCTCGTGAGCTGGAGGAACCCTGGGGCACATTTTGGGCAGAGGGGAGAGGTCCATGGAGGGTGGCAGGGCTTGGGTGGGTGAGCGTGGGGTGCCTGGGAAGGGGGGGTGGCACTCAGGAGGGAGGTTTTCCCTGTCACCACGAGTGAGGTGACACAGGGAGAGTCACAGCAGGAGTGGGACGCTGTGCTTTGGAGGGCAGGGAGGGGGAAGGAGCAAAGCCTGGAGAAAAGGGGGCTCAGGGGGGACCTTCTGGCTCTGCCAGTCCCTGATGGATCCAGGCAGGGATTGGACTCTGCTCCCAGGGAACAGGGACAGGAGGAGAGGGAATGGCCTCAGGCTGGGACAGGGAAGGCTTAGATTGAATATTGGGGAAATTTCTTCATGGAAAGAGGGTTGTCCAGCCCTGGCACAGCTGCCCAGGGCAGGGGTGGAGCCCCCATCCTTGGAGGGGTTTAAAAGCCACATGGATGTGGCACTTGGGGACAAGGGTCAGTGGTGGCCTGGGCAGTGCTGGGAGAAGGTTGGACTCATCTCAGAGGGCTTTTCCAAGCTCAGAGATGCTGTGTGCCCGCGGAGGAGCTGTCCCCTCTCCGTGCTGCAGCAGGGCTGACACTGTCCCGGCGGTGGCTGCTGCGGAGTGACCTCTCCAGCTGGCTGGTTCTGCCCAGCCACTGAATTCTGGGCTCTCTCGGAGATAACTCCCAGTAACTCCAAACTGGGAGTGCTGGTGTGCAAGATCACAGCTGTGCGTGCTGCGGGTGCTGAGCTTTGGCTCCCAAGGTGTGTCCCTCAGGTCGGAGCCACCTTCTTGTGTGATGGAGCGGTGATTTGTCATGAGGAGCCTGTCACTTGGGAATGGCCCCCTGGGCTCGGGGACGGTGCCTGGGCGGTGGTGGCGGTGCAAGTGCTTTAAAGAAGGAGAAATCCCGAGCAAAAGAGGTGCAGGTGAGCGGGCTGTGGAGGCCACGCACCTCATTAGCTGCCAAGCTCCTTTATCTGCTGGTTGTCTCAGCGTTTGGGAACGAAAGGGCTTCTTCTGCCTGTCAGAACAAAGCTAAGAGTGAGACGCAGAATGCAAAATGGTGCAGTAATAATGTTTTGACAAATGGTGCCCTGGGTGAGTTCTCAGCCCCTCTGGTTTGATAGCAAAGCAGATATTTTATCTTAAATAGATGTCTCATCACTGACTGTGATTTCCATCCCCTGTGCAGAAGGATTGATTTCTGCTCTGGAGATCCCTCCTTCCCGAGCTGGGATAGATGTGGCTGTGAGAGGAGCCGCCCTTTGTTTATAAATTTAGGGAATGTACTTATTAATGGCATTTTGAAGCGCCCCAGGCATAAAGTGTGCATCCATTTTTATAGTCATGGATAAAATCCATCCTGTAATTTGCTAAGCTCCAGCGCTTGTGTCCCGGTCTTTGGGTGTGTTAACATGGGAATAACTGCTGGATCCTGCTCTCCAGCAGGCCCTGCTGCAGCAGGAGCTGTTGGTGATGTTGGACACTTCATGGTATTCCAGGTTATTCCCAAGCCCTGGGCTCAGCCGAAGCCAGTCCGTACCCTGGCAGTGCTGACTCTGCGTTTGCTCTCTGCTCTGGTGGCCCCTGGGACTGCATTTAACACATAATGAGCTAAAACCCCGGTCTGAATGAAACGTGGATTCGTTTTCCCATTTAGCTGAAGCATTTCAAAACACAGCCTGGCGGTTCCAGTTTTAAAATGCTGCCAGGTTACTTGCGAAAAGGGAAGGAAGTCTCTTGATGGCCCGTGGATCAGCAATTAATAAATGCAGTGTTATAACTGGGAAAACATTCCGGTGACTTCCGTCTCCCGCTGCTTTCCATGACAAACCGTGCCCGGCGGAAAAGCTTTCCGGGCTTTGTTGGGGGGGGATGTGTTGTCAGGGCAGGGATGTGACTGAACAGGAGCCCGGCTGTGCCCAGGTGGGCAAGAGACCGGCGGCACCGGGGCTGTGCCAGCCGTGGGGTGGCAGCAGGAGCAGGGCAGGGATTGTCCCCCTGTGCTGGCACTGCTGAGGTCACACCTCGAGTCTGTGGCCAGTTCTGGGCTCCTCAGGACAAGGAGGACCTTGAGGGGCTGGAGGGTGTCCAGGGAAGGGGCTGGAGCTCCAGGAGGGGCAGAGGGAGCTGGGGGGGCTCAGCCTGGAGAAAAGGAGGCTCAGGGGGGACCTTCTGGCTCTGCCAGTCCCTGATGGATCCAGGCAGGGATTGGACTCTGCTCCCAGGGAACAGGGACAGGAGCAGAGGGAACGGCCTCAGGCTGGGCCAGGGCAGGGGCAGGGGGGACAGCAGGAGGAATTTCTCCATGGAAAGGGTGGTTGGACATTGGAAGGGGCTGCCCAGGGAGGTTTGGAGTTGCCACCCCTGGAGGTGCCCAAGGCAGGACTGGAGGTGGCACTCAGTGATAAGGTGGGCATCGGGCACAGGGTGGACTCGGGAGCCTTTTCCAACCTCAGTGATCATCTGGGAAGGGATTCAACGTGGTTGGGGAGCGGGATTTTAATGATTAATAACCCAGATCTGTCCTACAGATTCACCCTCAGCCCCCCTGCACCCCGACACTCCCACCAGGGAGTTATTCCAGCAGGGGCAGGTGCTTTATTCTGTTAAGAACTTAATGCAGTTCTTAATAATCTTTATGATCACAGTAACTCGTATCGCACTCGTTTTAATCATAGCGCTGATTTTAATAACAACGCCGTTTTTAATCATAGCACCAGTTTTTTACCGCGGCACCAATTTCACGCCAACAATGAAAACCATAACACCGAGCACAATAACAATATTTCCTTTCTGAGGCACCAACCAAACAACCGGCGGGGAGTTTGGACTCCAATAACGGGGGAGCAGGAACATGGATTGGCACTGCACTGGATGTGGAACCTGGGGTGTTTGCCCTGGGTGGGAACAGCTGGCGGGAGGTGATGCTGGAGGTGATGCTGGACAGGCTGGGGCATTTGCTGAGGTCACGCTGGAGGGCTGTGGGATTTGGTGATGTCACATCTACAGGCTGTGGGATTTGCTGATGTCACAGTGGAGGGGCTGTGGGATTTGGTGATGTCACAGTGGAAGGTCTGTGGGATTTGGTGATGTCACACTGAACAGGCTGTGGGATTTGCTGAGATGTTTGTTGTGTCACATCTACAGGCTGTGGGATTTGCTGACATCACATTGAGCAGGCTGTGAGATTTGCTGATGTCACATTGAACAGGCTGTGAGATTTGCTGNTGTGGGATTTGCTGATGTCACGCTGGAAGGTCTGTGGGATTTGCTGATGTCACGCTGGAAGGTCTGTGGGATTTGCTGATGTCACGCTGGAAGGTCTGTGGGATTTGCTGATGTCACGCTGGAAGGTCTGTGGGATTTGCTGATGTCACGCTGGAAGGTCTGTGGGATTTGCTGATGTCACGCTGGAAGGTCTGTGGGATTTGCTGATGTCACGCTGGAAGGTCTGTGGGATTTGCTGATGTCACGCTGGAAGGTCTGTGGGATTTGCTGATGTCACGCTGGAAGGTCTGTGGGATTTGCTGATGTCACACTGGAAGGTCTGTGGGATTTGCTGATGTCACACTGGAAGGTCTGTGGGATTTGCTGATGTCACACTGGAAGGTCTGTGGGATTTGCTGATGTCACACGTGCTGGTGCAGAGACATCTGGCTCCTGTTTGCAGCCCCCTCGTACTCACTGCCACGTGGTGCTTTGTGCAGTGGGTTCCTTTAGGACTGGGTTTGTTTAGGACTGGGTTTGTTTAGGACTGGATTTGCTCAGGAATGCTGAAACCCTCGGGGTGTTCTCAGTTCAGACAATGCAGTGGTTGCCTGTATTGGGCTGGGTTTGTTGTGTCACTGGTGTGTACTGGGGTGGGTTTGTTGTGTCACTGGCGTGTACTGGGCTGGGTTTGTTGTGTCACTGGCGTGTACTGGGGTGGGTTTGTTGTGTCACTGG
>VWZF01005471.1:317110-379916 GCA_013396755.1 Sclerurus mexicanus | reverse complement strand
TGCTGGGGTGGATTTGTTGTGTCACTGGCGTGTACTGGGGTGGATTTGTTGTGTCACTGGCGTGTACTGGGGTGGGTTTGTTGTGTCACTGGCGTGTACTGGGCTGGGTTTGTTGTGTCACTGGTGTTAGGGGAGCACTGTGGGGTGGGGATGGGGGGAAAGGGAAGCAGGAGCATTCCCAAGACCTGGTTGCAGCAGGAGAGGCTGCTCTGCTGGAGCTGTGACTGAGCCTTGAGACTCCTTAATCCCTTTGGAGCTGAAAGGATTAATAGCCACGAGTGTTTACTCTGTGCTTGTCAAAGAATCAGGCACTTGGGTTTCTGCCCTGTTCCCAGCATCCCAGTTGAAGGAATGCTGGACACCGACGAGACAGCATCTTTGGGAAGTTAAAATAACGTGGGAGTCTTAATGGACTTAACACTGAGATTTTTAAAAGTAAATGGAAAAAAAAATCACAGAAGTTTTGCTCCCTCTCATGGCAAGATGCACGAGAATATGGATTATGAGTCAATATTTACTATATAATATTTCCTGTGTTATTCACCTCCCGTGTGGCATTTCTGAAGAGCGTCTGCTCTCTGTTTTCTCACGGCGACTCCTGCAGCAGCTCCTCGACCAGGTTGGTCTGGTCTGTGCTGATCTTTATTTCCAATTCACGCGGGCAGCTGAGCTCCCCAGCAATGATTTCACAACCGACTTGCTGCTGGTGACCTCTTTTCGCTGTTGCACTGGAGGGTTCGTCGATAACCCTGGTGTTCCACCACGCTGGCAATCGTTAGAGCGACCGAGGTCATCGAACCTCACAAGTGATACCGGCCCCAAACTATCGCCCGCATAGCAGGTCACGTCTCGAAATAACAGATATTGCTAAAGCGAAGACTGACAACTGCCTGAAACCGTGCCCAAATGAAATAATGGAGAGTGTGGTTGGGATGACAGAGTCCTGGTGTGCCCACAGGGATGGACTTTATCAAGACTCTCAATTTGCACACTCAGAAGTCTGAAAAATGTGAGAATTAACATTCCCTTAGCAACAGTTACTTCCCTTTTTTTGGGCATGTGCATTAAGATAACTCTAATTATGTGCTGTTGTTCCCTGGTAGCCTTGCTCCTCCACTGCTGGGAGCAGAGTGTGCTCAGCACTTTGATTTGTGGCAAAGAGAGTTAAAAATTAAATAGTTCAGTTGCTGAGCTCTTAGCTGGGGCTGTTCCCCCGCCTTTCACCATGTGTGTTCCTTCTGCAGGTGCCAGCCTTCTCCACTCCCTGGCATTGGCTTGTTTGTGGTTTTTTTACATTTTATGGCAAGTATTTTCATTTCCTCGTTGCTGCCTGCTAGGAGAAGGTGACCACTCTGCCCTGGAGGATCCCTCCTGCCTGGATCTGCTGTGGGACACTCCGTGTTTCCTTCCCACTGTTTTGCCTTGGCTGTTCAGGGCAGGTGGGAGGGTTGGTGGTCCAGAAGCACCCTGAGCCTGCCAGGCTGCCTTGCCTCGGTACACCAAACCCCTGGGTTGTACCCACACCTGCCCTGCTGGGCATTTGGTGACAGGGAGAGGGACACCCTGGCTGGGGGAGTTCCTAAAACACTCCTTGAGAGCCCCTGGCTGGGGCTGAGGGTGAGCCCTGAGCTCCCCCTTCGCTGCAGCCACCCCAAATGCCCACGTGGAGGTTTAATCTCTGCAGAGTCACCTGCTTTATTTTTACCTTTCCCACCCTCCTGAATCTGTTCAGGGAGTTCATTTTCTCTCCCCCTTCACGTGTCGTGGAACCTGCTGAGATCTCTCCCAGGCTCTTGACTCCTGTGGAGCTGCTCCTCTCCTCCACCCCGATGGCTCCGGCAGCACCTTGTCACCGGTTTGTGTCGCATCATCGAGTGTTGGAGCATCTTGGGGAGCAGCTGCTGCCCCAACCCACCTTTCAGCCTGTTATTTCTGGCCCAGATTGGACGTGGAAATGGAATAAACCACCATTCTGCAAGGGAAAATCATGTTTATCCTGGGAAAATCACAGACCAGCAAGGACGAGCGTGTCCTGTCTCGCTGTGCTACGAGGGCTTGGATGATTTGCTCATCCCCATCTCCTCTGGGTTCCTCTTTGTTGGCTCGTTTGGTTTGCTCAGGTCAAATAAGAGGAAAGAAATTTCTTGGTCCTGCTGTGGGAGGTTTGGGGTTCCCTGTTGGACCCTGTGCCTGTTGTCAGGGTTCGGGTTGGTACAGCCAGGTGATGGTACAGGAGGGGTGTTGTCTCTCCAAGTGATCAGAGAAATTCATTCATAGAACCATCAGAGATCCCCCACTGGTTTGGCTTGGAAGGGACCTTAAAGACCATCTCATTCCAGCCACCCTTCCAGGGACGGGGGAACTTTCAGGGATGGAGTTTGTCTTTTGCTGATGATTTCAGGTGGATTTGGATAAATACAGGGTTTCACTCCAGACTTTACTTTTCTCGTCTTTAGAAACTTTCAATCCTTATAATTTTGCATCTGGATTTACGTTTGGAGCTCAAAGGGATTTTGTTTTCTCCATGACTTCGAGGGGGCTCACAGCTGGGGCCCGTAGTGATGATGATGATGATGGTCTCTGTGTGCACAGCAGCGACCTGACCAACACTGGGTGTTACCAGCGCAAATCCAGAGACGGGGATCTGTTAATGCTGTGACTGTGGGAAGGCTCAGCACAGCCAGTCCCAAGAGGGGCTCTCCAGGCTAACAGAAGCCCCCGAGGACACATCCCAGTTGTGGTGGTGTCTTCAGCGCCACGTCCTTCTGGCAGCCAGCACGGAAAAGGAAGAGGGGGAAGTGGCACCCCTGGCACCTTGTCAGGGTGGCAGCAGTGGGTGTACAATGGGAATCCTGAGTTGCTGGAGCAGCAGGACCTTCCCGTGCAGCTGCTGTGTCAGCAGGAAGGGACACAGAGGTGACAGCAAATGGCCTGGCTGACACCTGCCCAAGGTGCCTGAAGAATCCTGCAGGGAAACTCAGCCTGGGAGCCTTTGGCCAAGGGAACAAGAGTCAAAGAAGCTCCCCTGGGCCTGGGTTGAGGCCCCTCTTTGTTTTTTGGGGTGGGGGTGGACTGAAAGTGTTGGTCCCCGGATAAGTTGTGCTCCCGTGCTGCAGTTCACAGCTTCCCTTCAAGGCAGACACAACTCAGGTGTAATAGGAGTGGATAAAGTTAAATTACTTTATGGCGTAGCGGGACCCTCCACCAAACAACTCCTCTGGAGATATCCAGAGTTAGAAATATCTCTTGCAGAGTGCAGCTGCTTTTATTAGCAGCAGAAAGTACCAATGCCAAACCCCACTAGCGAGGCTTTAAACAGCTCTTTAAGAATTCGGCCATTTCCAAACTATTTGTGAAGATTCTAAAAGCTTCCCCTTCCCCTGCCACGACGGGGTGAGAACCACTGGAACCCATCCTGCGTTTGAAACCCTTGGGATTGCTGTTTCCCAGGGTGCAGAGCTGGGTTTCTCGGTGCTCTCGACTGCCAGAAACCCCATCTCTGTTGCTGGGGGAATCTATTGTTTCTAATCTGGTCAGTGGATCAATGAGGAGCAGCCTGTAATTAATTGTGTGATATTGTACCCGGCGTCCCACTCGGATTTATCCACATGGATTTGGGATTTGTTAACTGGGGCTGCTTTCCCGAGGAGTTTCAAGAGGATGTAACGAGAGGCTCTGTTCTTCCCAGCCTCCCCGGTTTTTAGCTGACAAATGATTCTAAATGGACACGATTTCAGTTTTTTATTCTCCTAGATCTCTTGATTCCAAAAATGTTGATATTTTGAGACAATGCTCCAAAGCGGAGGACCTCACTGAAGATGCACATTTTTCCTCGAAGATGCACAATTTGGTTCCTATTTCATTCAAATATCCGGGGGGGTCAGTAGGAGCAGTTGAAATCCTCCTCCTGCCCCGAGGACCTCCCAGATTTCACGTGCAGTGAGCTGGGCAGGAGCTGGAAGGAGCAGCAGAGCCGGGCAGTGCTTCCCCCAGTCTGAGTCTGCCAGGGGGACCTTTTGTCCTGCCCTCCCTCCCGCATAGGTGATGGGACTCAAGGAAAAGTTGCATCTGCCTGACCTGTCCACTATGATGTTCTACTTGTGCTGTTTTGGTTCTCGTGCAGATGGAGGGAACGAGGAGCCACCAGACCGAAGACAGGCAAGTGTAGACTCCCGTCAGAGCCGAGCTGGGCAAGGTAAAACCTGAGTGTTGTTCTGCCTCGGGGACTCGTCTCGTTCGTTCGCCCTCGGTGCCTCCCACGTGTCGTGTCTCCTGTAAAACTGTGTCACCTGAGGGCACTTTGTCCCCGTCCTTACTGCCCACAAACGTGCCAAGATGCCCAAAGCGGGGGATCGGCACCATCCTGAGCCCTGGCTCGGGTGGACCTGCAGAGCCACGCGTGGGATGTTGCTGGAGGTGGTGGGGCTGGGATTCTTCAGCACCTGCCAGCCCAGAGCAATGCTTGGTTTCCAGGTTGCCACTTGCCTTCCCCCCTTGGCAAAGTGGGAACCTGGCAGGTTCTCCATGAGCAGGTTCTCCCTCTCCAGACCCTCTGAGGGGATGGAGAAGGACCTGTGTGTGCCGTGCCCGTGTTACAGCCTCAGCTTTGGTTTGTTACAGGGCAGAAGGTCTGAGGAAGGCGGTGCTAAAAACAGGGTTTATGTTATTAAAATAGCAATCCTACAAACTCTTGGTCGGGTCTCCATCGCTCAGGGCGGGTTTGGTGGTTACCAGTGCACCGAGCTGTGCCATGGGGGCTTCTGTCTCTGGCAGCACCAGCTCTTAGGTCTCTGCTGCTCCAGGTGTCCTGTGAAGCAGCTTTAGGTGGTTTGAGGCGTTCTCCCCCTCGTGAGGGCCCTGCCAGTGCTGTGTTTTCAACAGCTCCGAGGCCGAGCAGAGTTTTTGGAGGCAGGGCTCTACTGGGTGCGACCTGCGTTGACTTCGTTCCTCTTGGGGATGGCAGCAATAATTCTCCTCCCGTTGAGGCTCGAGCCTGCTGCTGGCGTGGGACCTAAGGAGTGATTCTGGAGGCGTTTTCTCCAGAGCACAGCTCCTTTTTGGCAGTGCTCCAGCCAAACCACTGCCGGCGGTTGAAGCCACGATGGGAATGGGGAGTCCAAACCCCCCAAGCCCTGGGACGTGTCAGCCGCTCTGCTCACTTTGGGTTTAAATCTGTTGTTGTCAATGCCCTGCTTTTAAAATAAAGCCAGGGAGGAGCCAGGGAATCTGTAGCTGCACGTTCCCCGTGGCCACTTGAGGCCAAGGAGCTGTATTGGGAGGTGCTGAACAAACCAGATACTCTGAGCTCAGATGGAGATGCTGTTGTGCCACCACTGGAGGCTGAACCTTGCTCTGCTGTGGCTCCCTGGGATGTCCTTCCCTAGGGTGTCCTTCCCTAGGGTGTCCTTCCCTGGGATGTCTTTCCCTGTGTCTGACCCCTGCCTGCTGCTGTCCAGTGCTCCTCACACACTCCCTGCTCTCCCAGGTTCCCTTCCAGCCGGGCAGTTCAGGATCTTCCTGCTGAGCCAAAGGGGTGGTTTTGGGCAGAGGTCGTGGGGATTTTTTGCAAATCCTCGTCTGAGAATCCCCAGCCTGTTCAGTGCTTCAAGGAACTGCAACAACGAGCAAGAAGTTTCACCATGAGAGAGAACGGGGTGGGGGGGAAAGATGAGAAAAGCTTCCAACTTTTTGGAGGAACAAGCTTTTGAGCAAAGTCCCTTTGGATCCGTGGATGCAGCTGTAGATGGAGACCTCCTGCGGTGTGGAAGGAGTCTCTTTGCTCCATACAATGCTCCCTTTGACTTTGCCCTGCTCTGTGCCCATCACTTGCAATCTCTCTGCACGTGTTTTTCATGCTGGTGGGTCGAGGGGGTTTATTATCCTTGGAGAAAGCATCCAGCTGAAATGGGACAGGTGCCTTCTTGCCGGGTCACCTTCCACATCGCCACTTGTGATGCTCAAATGTCTCGGTGTCTGCAAAGCTTCATTGGCAGAACAAGAGGAAACGGCCCCAGGGGAGGTTTAGGTTGGATATTAGGAAGAGGTTTCTCATGGAAAGGGTTGTCCAGCCCTGGAACAGCTGCCCAGGGAAGTAGTGGGGTCACCAGCCCTGGAAGTGTTCAGAAAACCTGTGGATGTGGCTCTTGACATGGTCTTGTGGTGAACACGGTGATGGTGCTGTTTGATGGTTGGACTTGAGTGTCTTAAAGGTCTTTTCCAACCCGAACAATTCCATGATTATCTTGCAAATCTCCAAGAAATAGTTAATTAGTCCAAACGTGCACTTTGCAGCAACGTTCTATTTAAGCATATTCAGTAGGCAGGTCCCAGTTCAGCCAGGAGTGATCCCTGATTCCAGGCTTTGATAAACCCAATATTCTTTCGGACCAAAACAGATTCCAGACTGTTCCAGTGACCTTGTTTGTGTGTTTGTTGACTCTGCCGTGGAGGAGAGAGGAATTCTGACATCTGTGGAAACTCCTTGTGGGAGTTTTGCGAGTTTGCTCTTTTGTTTTAAAGCGTTTGAATTTTAAGAGGGAAGGTGCTGCTGGAAACTTTGCCAAGTTCTAATTGCTTTCTTCCTGTAGCAAATCCTGCCTCGATTTGCAGATTGATCACAGATTGACACTGGGAGCTCCCACTGTAATAACAACACATGGACTTGTGGGTCTTTCCCACACCTTTAGCTGCCCATGGTTTATTGTTCCCCAAAATCAAGCCTGAGGCAATTGAAACTATTTTTAAGAATCCAAATCGGTGGTGGCAGATCTTTTTCCTCATGCCTGGTGCCAAATGTCTTATAAAAACCCGCGGTGGCTGTTTTTGGCAGTGATGGTGGTTTGGGCTTCCCTGGAGCCCCCCGAGAGGCTGGTGGGGTC
This sequence comes from Sclerurus mexicanus, assembly GCA_013396755.1. Classification (NCBI taxonomy): domain Eukaryota; kingdom Metazoa; phylum Chordata; class Aves; order Passeriformes; family Furnariidae; genus Sclerurus; species Sclerurus mexicanus. The sequence goes on along the minus strand of VWZF01005471.1, from coordinate 373,038 downwards.
AGCAGCAGGTTCAGCTCGTGGCATCTGGAGAGGGTTCAGAGGGTGGGACTTGTGCTGGGGCTCTCCCAGCTCTGTGTGTGTGCGAAGGGGGTCAGTGCTTGTCTGGGTGTCCTCTCGGTGGTGGTACAAGCCCGCTGAGAGATGTCCCTGGCATCAGGAAGGGATGGATGCTGCAGCCTCCTGGAACCCTTCAGGAACCAGGCCAGGATTTTTGGCCGTGGGTTTTTCCAACAATCCCTTGGGTCGTTCACCTTGTCCTTGGGATGTTGGGAGTACACTGAGTGTGTCATCTCCTGGAGTGCCAGGTGTTCGAGGCATTGCCCCGTTGCCTCCTCCCCACTCCTGTCTGTGTCCTCCTCTGCGCAGCAATTACGTTTTCTCCCGCAAACTTCTCATAAACCATAGGGAACAGCCCAGATATCCAGTGGAAATCCAGTGTTTATGGAGGAAAACCAGCAGGCACTGAAAGCCCAAATGCATCTGGGAACGGTGTGGCACAAATGTGGCCTTGTGACATTATCCGTGATGAAATATGAATGGGAACAGCCCCGGGTTGGTTCTGCAGATGAATTGTCAGTAGGCTGGGTTGGGTTGTTCATCTTCCTGGGGAGAGCTGGAGATCCAGGTGTCCTTGAGGCCGAGCTTTCTGTAGCTGCAGCTGATGGAGGAACCGATTCTTGCTGATCTGGAGCAGCTGCACCTCGTTTGTCATTAATATTGATTGCACCAATTAGCAATATGTGCTTTTGTTGTCCTATCTCCGCTTGTTTTCATGTTATTTTGTGTCTTACGCGTGGATTTTTAGTGAAGTGACCCCCACACGGGCTTTGTGTGTCTCTGGGGAGATTTGGTGGTTGGTTTTGGAGCCTTTTGTCCTTCCATTTGATTTGGGGTTTGGGTTTTCTTTTTTGGGATAAAAGTCCTCCTATTGAAATCAGCTGGGAGGTTTTTCCTTAGAAACCCCCAATCCAAAACCCACGGGTGACGGGACAAATCTCTGTGTCGAAAACCCACGATGCCCAGACTCTGACAGAAATTCTTCGTGGCTCTGCTGCTCATCATGCAGAGATGCTGCTCCAAAGCACAGTTTCTTTAAGGGAATCATCCAGACTGCCCAAGGGCGATGCGGGCAACCGTACCCACACCTTGGCGTGCCAAAGCAGGACTCTCTCCTTTGTTTCCTGACCGTTTCATCGGTGTTTTGTCCTCTCCTCCCCACCAGGCACCTCCACAGAGAACGACTGTGCTTTTGAACCCGACTACGCAATTCCTCCGCTCCCAGTGACCGAAGGTATGCAGCACATTCGGATTATGGAGGGCATGTCCCGCTCCCTTCCATCCTCCCCCTTACTCACACATCAGTCTATCAGTGTTCGGCTCCAACCTGTGAAGAAGTTAACTGGTAAGGACTTTAATAAACTTCACTGGGGCTTTTGTTAAGGTCCGTCGGTGCAAAAAAAAAATAAATAAAAAGTCTGTAAGAAAAGGCTTTGAAAGGGCTTCTGTAGCCGAGTCATTGGCTGGGGTGGTGAAGCAGCTGCTTCGGTCAAAGGCGGGGATGGATTGGATTTTGTGCTGACAGAGAAATCTTTCTGTTCCGGAAAAGATCTCTCTGGTTTACAAATTTCTGGCCGAGTGGGGTCTTAGCTCCACTTTGCGCTGTGGTCTGTGCACAGTGGAAGCGTTAACAGTCGTTTTCAGGAGCTCGATGCTTAAATGTTGAATACCGAGAGAGCGTCGGAGAAATAATGAACTTCCGCAGCAAAGTGATTGTGGCATGTTTTTAAACTGTTTCCTTTATCTGCTCTGCTGGGGTTGTGGTTTGAACATCTCGGGATGGTGAAACAGTTGGATTTTCCAAAGCGCTTTGGAGTCCAACGTCCATATAAAAGCCTGAAAAAAGGTGTTTCTACGGGTAACAGTTTGCAAAACTTGTGTCTTGCCTAAAATCTGACCTCGCTCCATGCTCACCTTTAAGGAAAACCAGCCAGTGTCCTGTGCTCGTGCTGAGGGAACCCCCCAGCAGCATTTTGAGTGGGTACAATCCGACCTGAAAGGGAGCTCTGACACACCTGGTGCCTTTGGCTGCCCCTGCCCTCTGGGGAAAGGAGAAATTGGGAACAAGAGGGACACACTCGGAGCTGTGACAGAGTCTCGATTCCAGGATTGGGCAGGGCTGCTCTTTGGAGCATCCCAGCAGTTCCACAAAAGAGCTGGAATCCCAGCAGTGGCTTTTGCAGGTGGAAATTCCGGGAAAGGGGTGGGGATTCCTGGTTGGGCTCAAAGCAGGACGGTGCCAGTGAAATGCTGATGGTTGTTATTGCCCAGAGAAGGAGAGTGTAGGCTGCCAGTTCTGGTCAGAGGTCCTTTTTGGGGTCACGCACAAAAACTCCTTGGGAAGTGGCTGGGGAAGGTGACTGCATCTGTCTTCTGCTTGCACACATTCCCTTTTCCATCTGGTTGGAATATCCTGTTCCAGCTGGAGCCAGTCCCATGTACCAGGCAAAGCCCTGCTCATGCTTTGCACGTCCGTGGCTCGATGGCTCCTGGTACGCTTCGAATTCAGGGTGTGTTTGCCTGCGTTGGTGGAGCAGATTTTTAAAATTATTTGGTTAATTTACTGGTGGTGCTGTAAAAGGAAGGTGTTTATTTTGCATCCTCCTGCAGTCATGATAGGAGTTCGTTTGCTTCCATAAGGTGACGTGGAAAGGAGCTGGGAAAGCAGCGCTTCTCGGAGTTATTCCGAGTATTTATCCTGTTTCCTCAGCTATTCCTTATTGTCTGTCTCTTATTTGCTATTAATCTGAGAGGTTCAGGAAGCGAAAGTATCCCTTAGCAGCAGAAAGAATCATGGAATATCCTGAGCTGGATGGGATTGGTCCAACCCCTGGCCCTGCACAGACACCCCAACAATCCCAGCCTGTCCCATTGTCCAAACCCTCCTGGAGCTCTGGCAGCCTTGGGGCCGTGCCCACTGCCCTGGGGAGCCTGGGCAGTGCCCACCACCCTCTGGGGGAAGAGCCTTTCCCTGAGATCCCACCTGACCCTGCCTTGGCACAGCCCCAGCCCTTCCCTGGAGAAGATGCCCATGGAATGCCTGACCATTTACTACATGAACAAATCCTTGGCAGAGGGCACTGACTGGCAGTTCATAAAGACCCTCCTCGGTTTTATTCAGTCGTAAACCAGCGTGATGGAAGAAATGGAGAAAATACAGAGTTAACATTAGATTGTGCTGGTTTTTGGGGTGTTTTCTGCCCACTTTCACCCAGTAACCCTCCCTGCTCTTACAGTTATCGCAGCACACTCCAAACCCGGCAGAATTGTTTCAAAACTCTTCGTGTGGGAGCTTTCAGATCAAAACAAGGTGCCAGGAACTGGCCAGTGAATGCACAGAGAGGTTCCACCAGGGCTCCTTGGCTGGGAGGATCCTCGTGGGTCACTTCCAGCTCCGGATATTCCGTGTTCCTGTGATGTTTCCTCCTCTTCTGTTGTCCAGTGGTTAATCCTACACAATAACAGCAGTGATTGCTGCTGGAAGGGGGATGAGGCTGATTTCTGGGAGACTGAGGTTACAAAGAGAGCCTTTTGTCTGCCTGACAGTTGCCACATGGATCTTTCAAAGCGACCTCCAGAGCATGGAAAATTGTTGAGAAATTATCCAATTGTAGGGGCTTTTCATGCTCTTTGCTCCTTGCAGACGTTTGTGTGGGACTCCCCCCCGTTCCTGTCGTAATTCCTGTGTCTGCAGAGGGGTTGGGGAGGGGATGGGGCACTTAAATCTTCTTTGTCTCTTCTGTTTTATTTTTTTTCCTAAAGCTTTAATTCCTAAGATCATTTACCAGATCCTCCCAGCAGTATCTGAAGGGGCTACAAGGAAGGGGCTCTTCTCAGGAACTGTAGGGACAGGACAAGGGGGAACGGATTCACACTGCCAGAGGGGAAATTTAGGTTGGATATTGGGAAGAAATTCTTCCCTGTGAGGGTGGCCAGGGGCTGGAATGGATTTCCCAGAGAAGCTGTGGCTATCCCAGCCCTGGGAGTGTCCAGGACCAGGTTGGAGCCACCTGGGCTGGTGGAAGGTGTCCCTCCCCATGGCAGGGGGTGGCACTGGATGGGCTTTAAGGTCCCTTCCAACCCAAACCGTTCCAAGCCTCTGTGATAATATAATCTTTTAAAGCTCTGCACGTGGCTCGTTGGTACCCAAGCCAGCTTTTCATCCGCAGAAAAGCGAAAATGCCCGTTTTTGGTAAAAAAAAACCACCCCAGGAACACATTCCACAGGGTGTCGGTTTTCTATCCAGAGGAGCTGAGGTCACTGTTGGTGTCTGGGTTTGCTGGGTATGGAGGCTTGGCTGGAGTCGGAGGGTGATAAATATTCCATGGGGGTGCAATTCCCACCCTGCTGAATGGGCTGGTGCTGAAGAAAGCCAAGGTCATTGTGGCTGGGAAGGGTGAAGGAATAGCCAGCATAAGTAATGAGCTCTCCCCTCCTGCCTCTGTCCCCTCCTGTTTCGCCCTGCCTGGGAACACATGGAAAATCAGCACTTTTAACCTCAATTGGTGTTGCTCATTACTATTTTTTTTTTACCAACGGTGCCTTTATTAGCATTTGTGATGTGCAAAGCCCTCCCAGCCCAGGCTAAAGATTGAAGGCACCCTTTTGGAAGAAAATCAGCCCTCTAAAGTCACCCCGTTCTGCTGCACAAAGAGCAACTTTGATGGGGTTAAATGTTCTGCCGTGCTCGCAAAGTGTGTCCTTCCCTACTCCGAGCCTTGAAGACAATGCTGTGTACCTGCCTGGGGGACAGGGTTGCTTTCCAGGAGGGATGGGTGTATCTGAGTGCTCTCATGAATCAAGGAAAACGCTCCTGTTGGGTTAAGAAATGAGATATTGGGCTGCCAAACTGGTGGTTTCTGCCATTCCCGAGGAAGGCAGCACGTGCAGAGGGTTCACACAAAGCCCTGTGCCCACCCCCCTCCTCCTCCTCCTCCTCCTCCTCCTCCTCNNNNTCCTCCTCCTCCTTCTCCTCCTCCTCCTCCTCCTCCTCGCCAGGGAGGGTTCATTTACACATTGCACATTTATATGCACGGGGATAATTTTATTCATCGCTGTGCTTGGCTCTTGCTATTTTTTTCCCGCTGAATGACAGATTGCAAGCGTCAGGATTCTCTTGGAAAGAGCACGTGTGTGCACGGGGAGGGGAGGAGGGGAGGATATTAGCAGGGAATTTAGGCAGGGAAGGGGGTTTTGCCGAGGGAAACCTGGCTGAGATGGTTCACTCGGGGTCCTCAGAGGTCTCGTTGCTCCTGTTCCCACCGAATTAGCTGCTTCGGTGCCTTCAAAGACTGGTTTCGTGGCTTCTGAGAACGTTCCTCCCTTGTGCTTTGGGAATGTGGGGACTTGCCCTGAGCAGAAACTTCAGAGGAGCGAGCAGGAATATTCCTGGGCGTGTTCGGGCGGTTCAGAGAAGGCTCTTCCCTAAAGAAAATGTATATTCTTCCAGTGGATCCCTCAGGGCCGAGCGGGATGGAGATTTGCCCTTCCCAGTGACACCAGTAAGGGCCCACCATCGTGGTTCTCGACACCCGCCAGGTCCGTCTGGGTTTGGGGCCTCACAGGCATCCCTGATATTTGTAGTGCTGGGGTCCTGTCACCTCCCCATCCCTTTTGGGATACCCTCGTGTCTCCTGGGATCAGCCGTGAGGATTTTCACGTCTCCTTCCTCTGGATCTTCATCAGATGGTTGATATTCTTGATGCTGATTGTAATCGTGGGGGTTAAAAAGCCGAGCTCTGCCTGCTTGGAAGCTTTCCTTGTTTCTTGTTCAGCGCTTGGCAAGGCCAGATGAATGACTGCAGCTTCCAGGACCCCTCCTTCCCTCTGCCCACGGTGATGCCCCAGCTGGGTGGGAGCGTGAGGGATGGTGAGACACCACTGCAGGGTGGGAAACCGGCTGTGCTGGCATTGTGGGAAGTGCTGGAGCCACTGGAAGTGCTCAGGAAACCTGTGGAGGTGGCGCTTGAGGCCGTGGTTTAGTGCGGAGCGCGGTGGCTGTGCTGGTTGATGGTTGGATTTGATGATCTTAAAGGTCTTTCCCAAGCTTAGTGATGGTTCTGTGATGTGAGGGTGGGCAGGGGCTGGGATGGATTTCCCAGAGAAGCTGTGGCTGCCCCATCCCTGGGAGTGCCCAAGGCCAGGTTGGACGGGGCTTGGAGCACCCTGGGCTGGTGGAAGGTGTCCCTGCCCATCGCACCGGATGGGCTTTAAGGTCCCTTCCCACCCGAACCGCTCTGAGTTTCCATATTTGCTGGAATAAACCAGAGTCATCCATGGGAGAGATTTCTGAGTGTTCCCATTTCAGCTGCCGGGCAGAACTGCAGAACTGCAGCGCCGGGTCGGGGTTGGATCCTCTGGGGCCCTGCTGTGTTTTCTCTTTGAGCACAAGCCTCAAGGGAAGAGCCGATGAGGACCGACGATGTGCTTTCCCTGCTCCGTGTCGCAGGTGGGCTGCAAAGCCTGGCCTGGCTCACAGCTCGCTGTGGCAGCTGGCTTGGCGTTCTGTGCCCTGCTGTAGCTGGAGATGCTTCGTGGGCACCGCCAGCCCTCCCTGGGTTGTGGGTCAATCCGGGGATGCTTTCCCGGCGCCGGCGGGAGCTGCAGGCTCTGTGTCGGTGGCAGTGCCGCTCAAGCTCTCAGCCACCTGATGGTGCTGCAGTTTGGCTCATCTCAGCCTGGCGCTGTGTGGGCAGAGCTCCTCCCCCGCGAGGGCTCGGTGGTACCCTCGGTGGTACCCTCGGTGGTACCTTCGTTAGCCCAGGTCTTCACTTGGGTCCTTATTACCGTCTGGCCGTGTCCCTTAATCACTAAATTCGGTCATTGCCCGTCCAGCTGTTGGAACGCGCTGCAGCATCAGGTTATTCCGCTGTGTTCTGGCACAGCCTCCCGATGCCAGCGTGGCCGGGTCGGGTACCACCCCGCCTTGGGCGACTCGCGCCCATCCCTTCGGCGATGGCCACGGAACCCGCGCCCGCCACGGAGGAGCCGCTGCGGCTTTAAAGCATCCCAGGGCTCGGGGCCTTTTCGTGGGAATTGTTCCCAGAATCCATGTCACGGCTCCTTATACGGCGGTGCTTTTTCCCCCCCCGTTGCCATGCCAACAGCAGCACTGCACCATTCATCGGCTCCGCCGCCCGGGCTGCATCGCCGGCGCCGGCTTACTCCGAAACGTTCTCCGGAGCATCCCTGAGCCTCCCGCTCCTGCCCCCCGCTCCTTCCTTTCCCTGCCCCTTCCCCGCTCTGCCCTAGGAAATCGGCAATCGGAGCCGCGCCGGAGGGAGAAGCCCTAAAAAGCCTTTCCTCTGCCTCCTCCCGAGGGAGGCGCGGAGCCTTCGTTTGCTGCAGCGTTCCGGAAGGAATTAGAGCGGCTCCGGAGACTCAGCCAAGAGGGAAGGCTGCGTTGGCCATGAGCTTCTCCCCGGTCGCGCCGGCTCTCGTTCCTGGCGCCCCGGAGATGCCCAGGTGATGCTCGGAGGGGCAGCGATGCTGGATGCGCCTTCGGCAGCGCGGCTCGACACCGACGGCGGGAGGTGGCACCTGTAAGCTCAGCCTGACGTGGGCAGCGGCGGGATGGAGCCGTACCCAGGGACACGGGGGCACCACGGCAGCAGCCCAGAACCCTGAATTCCCAGCCCGGAATTCCCAGCCTGGAATTCCCAGCCCGCACAAGCACGAGGGGATGGGCAGAGCGAACAAAGCCCCCGTGAGTATTGGGGGTTTGGCCCCCGGGATCGCGTTTGGCATCGCCGGGACTGCGGAAAACGCGGGCGCAGGGAGGGATTCCCGGGGCTCCCGCTCGGCCAGGGAGCCGTGACTGGCAGGGGTTTGGTGGCAGGACTTGGGAGTTGTTGTCGCTGCGATAGTTTTACATAACCTGAGTTTGTCACCCCCGGAATTTCTCATCCAAGACAAAAGCGAACGCGCGGGGAGGGGTGAAAATGGCATTTCCCCGCGTTGGCTGGAATAGGAGCGCTGGGGGAGCGAGCTGGGAACGCTGCAGACACCGAGGGGTCTGGTTTTAAAACCTTAGAACAATAGGATCGAGGTAAGGTTTTCCTTCTGTGTTCCAAAAAGACCCCAAATTAGCTTTGAGCGGGTTATAAACCACCCCCCTGCACTGAGGGAGGGACGTATTTGCGTTTTGCTGAAAGAGCGAGGGTTTTAATTCCCTGCTCCCGGAAATACAGATAAATAAACAGTCCTTGTCAAGGTGTAATTCGAGGAGAGGCTGTGGAAGCGCCTGGTGCTCAGGCTGCAGCTCGGCTTTGCGCTGAAAATTAGAATTAAGTCTGGTTTTGCTTCTCGGGAGGCGTTTTTATCCCACGGCGTTTGCGGCACGCTCGCGTTTCCCTTCATTGGATTCTCCTGCATCCCCCGCGGGGCCGTGAGACCCCTGTTTGTGGGTGGGGGGCAGGGTGGGTGGGAGGCTCCCCCTGTGCCCGGGATGCACCCCAGGGCCAAGGGACACGCTCCCCTGGCATGTGCCCCCACGGCCGGGGCGTTCCAGGGGGCACAACCTGCTTTTCTCAGGGCGTAATTCATTTCCCATCGGATTTTCCCTTAGTGCTTTGCAATCCGTGGCCACCTGGGAGGTTTCACGAGCAGGAAACTCGCGTGTCGTGGGAATTATTAAATGGTCCCTTTTTAAAAATTCACCTGGGGACACACACACACACACAGACACACACACACACACACACACACACACACACACACACACACACACACACACACACAGACACACACACACACAGACACACACACACACACACACACACACACACACACACACAGAAGCAACATTTCGCTGGGGATCGGGCACGTGGGTTTTAAACTCTTCTACGTGGCAAATCCCAGGAATTTCTCCATTGAAAGGGTGGTTGGACATTGGAAGGGGCTGCCCAGGGAGGTTTGGAGTGCCCAGCCCTGGAGGTGCCCAAGGAAGGAGTGGACAGGACACTGACCTCCATGGGCTGCGAGGGCTTTTCCAACCTCAACGATTCCATGATTTCATCCCCACCACGGAACCTGCTGGAGAAGGAGGATCCTCCTTCGGTTGCAGTGACATGTGCTGAGTATTTTTTTCCCCTGGTGTGTCAGTTCTTACTATCCATTTTTGGGATTCTTCGTCCATTATTTTTGGACTCGTGATTTGTTTTGACAGGCACACGCTGAAATGGAAACCAGCTGGGCTTGCCGAGATGGAACAGGTGGATGAACGTGCCCCTGCGTACCCACAGATGCACGTTTGTCTTTATTAAACCAACACAACTCCCCGGGTGAAATGGGAAAATTGCCCACTGGAGGTTTTTTGGGAGCTCCAAAACTGTCTCTGAAATTTGTGCAGATAAAATAGTGTGTCTGTTTGCAACTTTTGGAACGAAACCAAACCCTGCGTTGAGGGGTTTTTGTTTGCTGGAGAGCTGTCAAACTCGTGATCTTTTTGCATTAATTTCAGGATAGTTCGGATGGAGCTTTTAATTTTTTGAATGAAAGGAAGGGAAAAAACCTGACATATCACATTTATTGGATTTGGAAAGCCGCTGACCGGTTCCAGCATGGATTTTCCCCAGTGCTGTTTATAAGACAACCCCTATTCTGTCTTGCTTTGACGTATTGACAGAGCAGGAGTTGCAGGAGAGAAATCCCACAGAAAATCCCACGTTTCCCCTGGTGTTGGGAAGGTTGCTGCCTGCCCACCAGCCCTGCAGAACCTTTCGGATTTGCTCTTCCCACGGATTATATTTATTTGCGTCGGGGCTGTGGGACTGCTCAGCCTTGCAGAGGATGTGGTAAACATGTCATCGCAGCCCCTGGCGCTGGCAGAAGGTGACAGCAGCTCTGCATTTCACAGCGTTCTGGGGCTGCCTGAGCAAAGGGAGAACCCCAAAAGTTTCTCCTAGTGCAGACCAGGTTAAAAAAGGCAGGGAAACCGGTCGTGGCTTTTCGGAGGCTCGGGGCTAGAAACTGTCCTCACTTCACACCGGGGCTGCACAAAATGGAGCATCTGTCACGATGACACTTCTGCTGTGTGAGAATGGGAGTTTTTACACGTAGCTGAGAGGTTCCTGTAGCGGGAGGAGGTGGTGTAGGAAGCCTCCTGCGGAGTTAAATCAGGCCATCGCTCTTCCCTTGGCTACGTCTCTCCTCCTCCTGCTCCTGGAACGTGCCCTTGGAGGTGTCCTGTGCGCTTGGGAGACCCTTCTGGGTCTTCACACACTTTGGAATAAGCCCTGATGTCCATCCAGGCTGAGGAAAGGCCCTCGTGTCCAGCTGGGCACGTCCTCTGCTCCTCTCCTGCTTCTCCCACCACGAGACAGCCAGTTTTGGAAACCTCTGCAGGACCACGCTGGGAGGAGGTCGAGGATGGAGCTGCATCTTTGAGGATGGCTCTGCATCTTTCCTTGTCACTTGCCATCTCTTCCCTTGCCCTCTGGTGGCTTTCCTTGAGTGGGTGTCGGTGCTGTGTGATTCCAGTCCCGGATAAAGGGGCTGCAGGAAGGATGGAGAGGGAATTTTAACAAGGGCTTGGAGTGGCAGGACAAGGGGGAATGTCTTCAAACTGCCAGAGGGCAGGGTTAGGTGGGATGTTGGGAAGGAATTCCTCCCTGGCACAGGGTGCCCAGAGAAGCTGTGGCTGCCCCAGCCCTGAAGCGTCCAAGGCCAGGTTGGACCAACCTGTCAAATGGAAGGTGTCCCTTCCCATGGCAGGGGTGGGAATAGATGGACTTTAAGGTCCCTTCCAAGCCAAACCATTCTAGAATTCCATGATGAATTGCTGGTTTAGGTTTAGTTGGAGTTCTCGCAGAGATGCCTCTGGCCCAGAACATCCCAGCTGGGTTCTGATGTACCTGGGTGCCTTCACCAGGGGCTCTTGCACCTCAGGATATGCAGGAGTGTAGCCCATCCCTCCTCCCCGCACTTCGTTAAGAAATAACATGTTGTCTCTTACCAAAATGTGGTTCTTGGTTCCTTTCCAAGTACATATTGTGCATATACATTTCCAAACAAGCTGCTTTCTTATTCCAGCCTCAGCTTTTTTAACAGGCCAAATAATGCCCCTCCAAGCAGCTGCTTTGTTGGGCTGCAGCTGATGGCCTGAGGTTTTTGTGCTGCAGGTGGAGATGGGCAGTTTTCCTGTCCAAAGGAACATCCCCCAGCTCAGGCAAATGAGACATCAAATGAACCCGGATCGGTTCGAAATGCTCCTTTGAGCAAAGGAAGGAAAAATCATCCTCACTTCCAGGATTTCCTTGGTTCGGCTCCTCTGTGTTTCTTACAGCAGATACTCAGGAGTGTCGGGTGTCTGGCAGGACCCACAGCCTGAACCCTCCCTTTGCACCTTGCCCTGAGCCTGGTGCCTCCCCAGCTGCTGCTTCGGGTCTGGGTATTCCAGTTATTCCTCAGGAGTTTCTAAAACACCCCGTTATCATTTCTTTATCCTATCTCTCCATCCCCCCGGTTAGAAAAGATGCTTTTGGAGTCGTGTCCCAAAGCAGCCTGGTCAGACAGGCAAGAGCCATGGCAGTGGGAACTGGAAATGTTCTGAAATGGGTATTTTCTGGGGTTTTTTTGTGGTTTTGGGTGTTCTTCATAGGAGAAATAAATGGTGTGGAGCCAGACCTGTTGTTGGTGCTCTGGAAAACAAATTCCTTTGCCCAGTTAAGCCGAGGGCAGGTTGTTTAAGGGGCTGAGGAGGAATAGCTGCACATCATCTCCTGGTGGAGGAGTCATTCTGCACTGCCCATGGGCTGAGCTTTGCTTGTACCACGTTGGTTCCAGTGTCTTCGGACAGAAGCCATTTATGCCTTTCTAAATACCTTGTTGTGTTGTAAGTCCATTGTTTCTGGGAATGAAGCAGGAACCACCTAAACACTGCACAGCCCACGTGGTTGTGGCTCAGGGTTGTTAAATTTCTGCTCTCATGTTTGCATCAAAATAGGGCTTAATGTACAGCATTGTGTGGAGCTTGATTTCAGAAGGGCTTGCACTGTCAATGCTCCATTACAGGCTAACTCACGTGTTTGTAAGTGAGCTTCATGTGAGGCTTGAGGAGCTGGAGTGCTTTTTGTTTTAGAGACCGTGCATTTGTGTCTGTGAGCTTTGCAGAGCTGGATTAGCAGCCGCTCGTTTAAAGGCAGCATCCTTGGCTCCCAGGGCTTCCACATTCCACCCCTTACGCGAGCGAAGGTCGGTTCTGTCGCTCTGTGCCACGGGATGTGTCGGGGTGTCCTGACGGTCCACGCGGAGCTGTAGGATGGGGGCTGTTGTTTCTGCTTCTCCTGGCCTTGCTCTCGTGTCCCTTCAAAGTGCTGCCGTGATTTTCCACCGTGAACCCAACGCAGATGAGCTTTGTGTCCAGGGATAATAAGCACGACTCGTTAGTTTGCCTTCTGATCGGTGCTAGAATCGTTCACATCGAGTTCTATATAGACAAGTTGGCGGCTTCGGTTCTTTGTGTTGTTTTGCTTTCATATTAAAATGTCCAGTTTTCTGTTTAATGATGAACGGGTTTGTGAGTGAATTTAAACAGCCCCTTAAACTCGTGTCAGAGGTTTGCACCTTCGGGTCACGAAAATAAAATAAACCAATGACGAAGTGCTTTGCTTGCTGCAGTTCTTCCCAGGGCAGGCTTTGAAATTTCTAGAAGCAGTTTGAGCAGAGGAAGAAGCTTGTCCAGCACCTTGTTCATAAGAGCAGCAGCAAAATGTGAATTGTATAAATCTAAGTATTAGATAATATATAAGAAGAGTAGTTAGAATCTAAACATTATATATATATATAAATTATATAAATCGAGTGGAACTGGACTGAGTGCTGCTCTTGCATCGCAGGCTTATTTTAAATGTCTTTTCTCTCTTCTCCCCAGCTTTAAAAACTGTGTGCACAAAGGACCTTGATTCTTGCCAGGCCCACAAAGCACGTGTGGCTGCATTTTGTGACCCCAGGGTGTCACCAGCGCAGGGTGACATCCAGGGCTGGAGCGCCTTGGGGTCCCTTGGGTGCCCTCTGCGCATTCTGGGGGGTTCCAAACTCGGAATTCCTGCCAGGATTTTCTCAGCAGAGCTGAAGGAAGGCTCGGGAGGGTACAAGTTTTATCCCTGCCATCCCTCTCTTCTCACCATCTCAGCCATGGACGTGAGTGGGTGTGAGTGAGAAGGTGTTTTTGGAGGGGAAGTCACCGCTTTCTGTCCGTAAATCCTGGCCTTGTTCTCCTTCAGCGCCAGGGCTGTTGCTGCTCCAGCTTTGGAAAGACACCCTGAAGGTGCTGCTTTCCCATTGAGGTTATTTTCGCTTCAACAGCTTCGTGGTCCTTTGTGGGATGTCTCAGGCTCAGGCTGCAGGTGCCTTGGAGAGATTTTGGGAGCTTCAGTGCCCTTGTGCTGGGGGGCTGTGCCAGTGCCCGTGGGTCTGTGTGTGTGCACGTGGTCATTAAATATTTTAATGAAATTAAATCCTCCAGGCTTGCCATGTGTCCTTGTCCCTGCTCCTCTGGGGCTGATGAGCAGTCATCACTTCTCAAAACTTAACGACTACTTTAATTTGACAAGGAAATGAAGAATTTGAAAAGCAAATAAACTGCTGAAAACTAAAGGGGGCTGAACGAGCAATTTCCTTGGGTAAAACGTGCCTCATTTTTAAGGGCAGAATATTCTGTGACTCTCCCACCAGCAAAGGAACACAGACCCAAAATCCAGTCTCCTGTGAGTGGAGCAGGCTGGCATCCGTGTCAGTGCCAGTACAGCTCTGCTGGCACCAGCTGAGCCACCTGAATGGGTGTGAGTGGCTGGCACAGCAATCAGATCACCTTATGCAGCAACACCCCTGGCCTTGATTTGAAATGCTGTTATCAAAGCAATTAATTGATACTGCCTTGGAGCTGCGTGATCCTGGTCCTGAGCGGGGCTGAGTATGAACAGGGTCCGGTCTCCAGGAGTGGGTTTTTTACTGCTCTAATTCCAGGGAATTCAGAGCAGCCTGGAATCAGAGGCAGCCCTGGAAGGGGCAGTGGGCACTGCAGAGGTGGTAGAGCAGGTCATGAAAGCCAAGTGGGTGCTGTCTCTGCTGGGTAACCCCTTGTGTGCAGCTCCCTCAGCACCAGGGGGTTATGGGGGCATCGAGTGCTCCAAAGGGCTGGGAGGGAGCTCAGGGAAACTCCAGCCCTGCTGGCCTGGGGGGTGTGGAGCACGTTCAGCATGTTCATAGAACGTGACCTGAAGGGCAGGGTCAGTGAGAGAATCAGACTGGTTTGGGTTGGGAGGGACCTGGAACATCAGCCAGTGCCACCCCTGCCATGGGCAGGGACACCTTCCACCAGCCCAGGGTGCTCCAAGCCCCGTCCAACCTGGCCTTGGACACTTCCAGGGATCCAGGGGCAGCCACAGCTTCTCTGGGCACCCTGTGCCAGGGCCTGCCCACCCTCCCAGCCAAGAATTCCCTCCCAGTATCCCATCTATCCTGCCCTCTGGCAGTGGGAAGCCATTCCCCTTGTCCTGTCCCTCCATCCCTTGTCCCAAGTCTCTCTCCAGCTCTCCTGGAGCCCCTTTAGGCACTGGAAGGGGCTCTCAGGTCTCCCAGAGCCTTCTCTTCTCCAGGTGAACCCCCCCAGCTCTCCCAGCCTGGCTCCAGAGCAGAGGGGCTCCAGCCCTTGGGGCATCTCCATGGTCTCCTCTGGACTTGTTTTCCCAAGCCCTTTCCCAGGTGTCTGGTCTTCCCTGCTGAGCTCCATGAGCCTGAGCCTCCCATTCTTACAGGAGGGGGAGGGGAAGGGATCCCAAAAGCACCTGAGCTCACCTGGAGCATCTCAGGCACTAGAAAAATTGTCCTAGTGGGGTGGGAGAGCAGCGGCTCCAAACACCTCCTGCTTCAGTGTGCCCTCAGAGCTGGGCTTCAAATGCTGTTGTGGTCAAACTCAGAGTCACGGGGTGGTTTGCTTCAGGAGATGCTGAACTGGGGGCTGATTCCTGTCGTTAAAGCTCTGCCTTGCCATCAGGAGAAGGTGTTTGCTTCAGGAGATGCTGAACTGGGGGCTGGTTCCTGTCATTAGAGCGCAGCTTGAAATCGGGGTGTTGTCTTTGGGGAAGTTTGTGTTCAGAAATTGGTGAAACAGGTCCTTTTAACGGTGACTTGCCAGGTTACCTGAAATGTCATTGAGCTCTTTGCTGCTCCGGTCAGAGGAAATGGCCTTTATTACATATCCAGATCCCTGGTTTTGGGACAATTTTCCTCATTTTTAGTGCCAGTGCAATATTTGAGACGCTGAATTACTGAAAGAACTCCGGGATAGTAGGGGCCTGAATGGGAATAACACGCTCATGTTTTGCAGCATTCTCCTCTCATCTGTTCTGAATTTAACGTTTAATGAAATAAAACTGGTGGGAAAAGGGATGTGAGGGGTTGAGGAACGTTTTCCCCTCCAGCTCTTACCCTGTTTCTGCCATTTGGGAGCGTTTTGGGGGTATTTGAGCAGATCTTACGTAGGCTTAAAATTATCATGACGTGGTTTCATCCTGTAATCCCAGGTCTGCAGTCGCTATTGTGGATTTTTTTTGGTACAAAGTTTGAAACTTGAAAAGGAACACTCGACTGCACCAGAAATTTATGGAAAATATCAGGGGGGGATTGCTTGTTTTCATAACAAGATGACTTAGAGAACTGGAGCAAGTGGTGCTGCCTCCCCTTCTCCTCTTTCATCCTCCTCCTCTCAGGCACAAGTTTAAACGTTGACTCACGGNTTATATATATATATAAATTATATAAATCGAGTGGAACTGGACTGAGTGCTGCTCTTGCATCGCAGGCTGATTTTAAATGTCTTTTCTCTCTTCTCCCCAGCTTTAAAAACTGTGTGCACAAAGGACCTTGATTCTTGCCAGGCCCACAAAGCACGTGTGGCTGCATTTTGTGACCCCAGGGTGTCACCAGCGCAGGGTGACATCCAGGGCTGGAGCGCCTTGGGGTCCCTTGGGTGCCCTCTGCGCATTCTGGGGGGTTCCAAACTCGGAATTCCTGCCGGGATTTTCTCAGCAGAGCTGAAGGAAGGCTCGGGAGGGTACAAGTTTTATCCCTGCCATCCCTCTCTTCTCACCATCTCAGCCATGGACGTGAGTGGGTGTGAGTGAGAAGGTGTTTTTGGAGGGGAAGTCACCGCTTTCTGTCCGTAAATCCTGGCCTTGTTCTCCTTCAGCGCCAGGGCTGTTGCTGCTCCAGCTTTGGAAAGACACCCTGAAGGTGCTGCTTTCCCATTGAGGTTATTTTCGCTTCAACAGCTTCGTGGTCCTTTGTGGGATGTCTCAGGCTCAGGCTGCAGGTGCCTTGGAGAGATTTTGGGAGCTTCAGTGCCCTTGTGCTGGGGGGCTGTGCCAGTGCCCGTGGGTCTGTGTGTGTGCACGTGGTCATTAAATATTTTAATGAAATTAAATCCTCCAGGCTTGCCATGTGTCCTTGTCCCTGCTCCTCTGGGGCTGATGAGCAGTCATCACTTCTCAAAACTTAACGACTACTTTAATTTGACAAGGAAATGAAGAATTTGAAAAGCAAATAAACTGCTGAAAACTAAAGGGGGCTGAACGAGCAATTTCCTTGGGTAAAACGTGCCTCATTTTTAAGGGCAGAATATTCTGTGACTCTCCCACCAGCAAAGGAACACAGACCCAAAATCCAGTCTCCTGTGAGTGGAGCAGGCTGGCATCCGTGTCAGTGCCAGTACAGCTCTGCTGGCACCAGCTGAGCCACCTGAATGGGTGTGAGTGGCTGGCACAGCAATCAGATCACCTTATGCAGCAACACCCCTGGCCTTGATTTGAAATGCTGTTATCAAAGCAATTAATTGATACTGCCTTGGAGCTGCGTGATCCTGGTCCTGAGCGGGGCTGAGTATGAACAGGGTCCGGTCTCCAGGAGTGGGTTTTTTACTGCTCTAATTCCAGGGAATTCAGAGCAGCCTGGAATCAGAGGCAGCCCTGGAAGGGGCAGTGGGCACTGCAGAGGTGGTAGAGCAGGTCATGAAAGCCAAGTGGGTGCTGTCTCTGCTGGGTAACCCCTTGTGTGCAGCTCCCTCAGCACCAGGGGGTTATGGGGGCATCGAGTGCTCCAAAGGGCTGGGAGGGAGCTCAGGGAAACTCCAGCCCTGCTGGCCTGGGGGGTGTGGAGCACGTTCAGCATGTTCATAGAACGTGACCTGAAGGGCAGGGTCAGTGAGAGAATCAGACTGGTTTGGGTTGGGAGGGACCTGGAACATCAGCCAGTGCCACCCCTGCCATGGGCAGGGACACCTTCCACCAGCCCAGGGTGCTCCAAGCCCCGTCCAACCTGGCCTTGGACACTTCCAGGGATCCAGGGGCAGCCACAGCTTCTCTGGGCACCCTGTGCCAGGGCCTGCCCACCATCCCAGCCAAGAATTCCCTCCCAGTATCCCATCTAACCCTGCCCTCTGGCAGTGGGAAGCCATTCCCCTTGTCCTGTCCCTCCATCCCTTGTCCCAGGTCCCTCTCCAGCTCTCCTGGAGCCCCTTTAGGCACTGGAAGGGGCTCTCAGGTCTCCCAGAGCCTTCTCTTCTCCAGGTGAACCCCCCCAGCTCTCCCAGCCTGGCTCCAGAGCAGAGGGGCTCCAGCCCTTGGGGCATCTCCATGGTCTCCTCTGGACTTGTTTTCCCAAGCCCTTTCCCAGGTGTCTGGTCTTCCCTGCTGAGCTCCATGAGCCTGAGCCTCCCATTCTTACAGGAGGGGGAGGGGAAGGGATCCCAAAAGCACCTGAGCTCACCTGGAGCATCTCAGGCACTAGAAAAATTGTCCTAGTGGGGTGGGAGAGCAGCGGCTCCAAACACCTCCTGCTTCAGTGTGCCCTCAGAGCTGGGCTTCAAATGCTGTTGTGGTCAAACTCAGAGTCACGGGGTGGTTTGCTTCAGGAGATGCTGAACTGGGGGCTGATTCCTGTCGTTAAAGCTCTGCCTTGCCATCAGGAGAAGGTGTTTGCTTCAGGAGATGCTGAACTGGGGGCTGGTTCCTGTCATTAGAGCGCAGCTTGAAATCGGGGTGTTGTCTTTGGGGAAGTTTGTGTTCAGAAATTGGTGAAACAGGTCCTTTTAACGGTGACTTGCCAGGTTACCTGAAATGTCATTGAGCTCTTTGCTGCTCCGGTCAGAGGAAATGGCCTTTATTACATATCCAGATCCCTGGTTTTGGGACAATTTTCCTCATTTTTAGTGCCAGTGCAATATTTGAGACGCTGAATTACTGAAAGAACTCCGGGATAGTAGGGGCCTGAATGGGAATAACACGCTCATGTTTTGCAGCATTCTCCTCTCATCTGTTCTGAATTTAACGTTTAATGAAATAAAACTGGTGGGAAAAGGGATGTGAGGGGTTGAGGAACGTTTTCCCCTCCAGCTCTTACCCTGTTTCTGCCATTTGGGAGCGTTTTGGGGGTATTTGAGCAGATCTTACGTAGGCTTAAAATTATCATGACGTGGTTTCATCCTGTAATCCCAGGTCTGCAGTCGCTATTGTGGGTTTTTTTTGGTACAAAGTTTGAAACTTGAAAAGGAACACTCGACTGCACCAGAAATTTATGGAAAATATCAGGGGGGGACTGCTTGTTTTCATAACAAGATGACTTAGAGAACTGGAGCAAGTGGTGCTGCCTCCCCTTCTCCTCTTTCATCCTCCTCCTCTCAGGCACAAGTTTAAACGTTGACTCACGGATGAGGAATCTCTCCTAAAAAAAGGGCAGTTTTAAAAGGCTTCAGAAGATGCTGAAAAGAAGGATTTGGATGGCAGCTGACGTGGGGAAGGGTACCCTGTGCCACAGCTCCCAGGAGTCAAAAGCCACTTGACAGGTTGGGATGGGAAGATGAAAGTCCCATCTCCTCCTCCTGCCACGTCTGTGTGTTAATTAAACAACTTCCTCCCCCTCAAAGCTCTCCCCTGCGGGGAGAAAAACTCCTTGGCAGCCCGAGTTGGGAAAAAAACCTCGTCCAGAGGGAAGGAGAGGGTGGTTTTTCCTTTCTGGGAGCATTATAGAAGCAGCTTTCTTCCCCAAGGCTTGCCAGGGCATTCCAGGGAGCTCCGCAGCTTCAGTGGGATGCTCCGACTGGTCCAGCCTAAACCAAACCATTTGGGCTGACTGGGAGAGGGACTGGGCTGACTGGGAGAGGACACTGGGCTGACTGCTGTGTCCAGCAGGGAGAAGGTGGCTAAAGAAGTCCCTGTTCCATTTGCTGTGGGTGACAGCAGGTTGTTGCACGGTCAGGAAGCGAAATGGGAATTGAGCTGGATCCGTTCTGGAAGCACAGACTGAAGGCACCTTGGGGTTCCAGGCCGGATTGTTTTCTCTCTGAGCACCCGAATTTGTTGGGAGCATCGTTGTACTGGCCTTTACTCAACACTCCAGACAGGAATCTGTATGATTTTATTCCACATAGATTTAAAATACATCCAAGCCTTTCAAACCCCGGGGTTTTTCTCCCTTGAGCTTTGGTTAGAAACGTCTGTTCACACAGATGTCGGTTTTGATCAATTATTTGTTTTTATCAGGGAGGGTCTGTAATAATTTCAGGAAGAGGAGCTACAATTCGATTTCTTTAAAATACCTTTGCAGAGGACTTGCTGAGGTCACTGAACACCTCTTTGGGACGTCACTGCTGTGACTTGCTGAGGTTTTCTGGGCGTCGTTCACCTGGAGAGACACAGGGAGGGGGAAAGAACGTTCCAGGAGGTCTCTGTGCTCCCTGGCAATGGTTATACCTCTTTTTTCAAACGAGAAATAAGTTTCAGAGGCAGCAATAGGCATCCTGCAGCTCACAGAAGAATTTTAAATGAAGGTAGTTGCTTTTTTGAGCTCTCCTTTCCCATTGCTCTTCTTCCACTGCCAGCTCGCTGCACTCTCTGCCTGCTATTTTTATTCTCTTCTTCTTTCCACCTTCATTTCCTTCAATTTTCTCCTTTCAGGGGCCTTATCTCCCAAACTAACCATGTTTTCTGAAAGTTTTGGAGCAAGTGTCGCGTTTCCAGACAGCGCATTGTTCTCCCCTCTCGCCTGTGCCGCCCTTCCCTCGCTGCTGCGATAACGTGGGATGGGAGGAGAGGCAGAGCCTGGAAATGGGGCTGGGAAAGCTTTTGTGGCCTCAAAGAATAAAGAGGGGAAAAGTGCCACGCGCTGGATTCTGGAAAACGAGGCTGGATGATGTAAAGAGGGGGTTAACCTTTGCTGTGGGTGTTGTCACTGCTTGAATTTTAGTTACTCTTTTTAATTTATCCTTAAAAACCCAAATTATGCACAGCTGGGATGTTTTTTCTTCAGGTTGCCCAGCCCTGGAGGTGTCCAAGGCCAGGTTGGAGCCACCTGGGCTGGTGGAAGGTGTCCCTGCCCATGGCAGGGGGTGGCACTGGCTGATCTTTAAGATCCATCCCCAGCCCTTGACATTCTTTGATAATATTGTGCTTACAAATACAATTTTCAAGCGCAAAATTCAGCTCTTCCTCAGATGAGTGTGGGGTAAACCCCTCAACCTCATCTTGGGACTGGGTGGTCTTGAAGGTCCCTTGCAAGCCCCACGGGGCTGTGATTGTGTGAAACTCGGGGTGGTTCACTCTGCCCATCGTTCCTGGCACTTTCTCACCTTTTCGGTGGCCATAAGACACAGAAAAGCGAATTTCAGCAGTTCCTCCCTGGTGGCAGAGGGAGAGTCAAAGCCCTGGTGAAGTTCAGCTGTGTGAGGGGCAGAGAAGACAAACCTGGGCAGAAAAGCTGATTTTGGGCTGAGCTCAGGCTCAGGCTCCCAGGAACCTGGGATGGATCAGTCCATCATCCAGGGATGGGAAAAGAGCTGTTTGCTCCAGCATCTTCCTTGGCCGTGGATAAATCTGTGTGTATCTTTATGGGTGTGGGCACGGACCAAGGTGTGTGTACAGTGCAGCCAAACAGGGGTATGAATTGAGATCTGCCAAAATTCAGCCTTGTTCAATCAGCTCATTGATTATTAGCTCATATTAGGTGCTAATAACCCTTTATTAGTGAAACATTCCTGCCAGAGCTCCAGCTGAAGCCTTTTGCTAATCCACAATAGCCTCCTTTTATCAATGCCTTTTAATCTAAGGAAAACCCTTTTTTAATTAAAATGCTAACTCATCTATAAATTATGTGACAATGAAATGGTGTCAGAGCAAGTGCAATCGAATTAGGGAGCTCAGTGGGCTGAAGGAGAGCTCGGTGCTACTGGAGATAAAATGATTATTCAGAGGGAACAAGCACATCCTGATTTTATTTAGGGTTGGTTTGATGCGGCAGTGGATGCTTGGCACTGATCACAAGCAGCACTGAGTTGGTCCCAGTGCTCCATGCAGATGTTCAAAAGGATGAACCCTCAGCAGATCCTGGAGCTGAAGTGTTTTCCACGTTGGAGCAGCCACAGAGCTCTCCCAAACTGCTCATCCAGGCTCGGGAAAGGAGCCCCAGCAGTACCTGCTATGGGCAGGAAGGTTTGAGGGCTGTCATGAGTGGGGCTGGTGGTTTCTCTTTGCCAGGTGCAAGCAGAACTTGCCAGGAGAGTTTTAAAAAGACTCCTGAAAAGCCAGGCTGCTGATATTGAAATACAGCTGGCATTGAAATACTTGTCCTGGCGTCAGTTTATTGCAGAATCCTGGGATGATTTGGGTGGGAAGGGACCTTAAAGCCCATCCAGTGCCACCCCTGCCATGGGCAGGGACACCTTCCACCAGCCCAGGGTGCTCCAAGCCCTGTCCAGCTTGGCCTTGGACACTCCCAGGGATCCAGGGGCAGCCACAGCTTCTCTGGGCACCCTGTGCCTCCCAGGGTAGGCTCCTTGTCTCCGTAATTTGGAAGCAACTTGTGAGCCACTGGAAGGGCAGTTCCTGCGTGATGCCAGCACGGTGCTGCCATCGAGCCCCTGGGCACAGGAGTGGCCCGTGGGGTGGGCGCAGAGCCTGGACTGTGGCCATCAGCTCGTGGGCTGTCACAGGCGAGGGGTGGTGGCACCCCGAGGGGCAGGTGGTGACTTCAGGCTCCGTGGAATCAGTGTGTTTTTCTGACTTCAAAGCTCATTCTGCGCTTCTGGACTCCCAGAACCACTAACTGCTGCCCCCTCCGCTTAATCCCTAATACTTATATAATAATTTCGGTGTTTTATAACATAAAGGGTGTTGAACATCCCCTTTCCCCCGTGTTTTTGGAGACAAAGTGTTCTGTGCTCCAAAGCCCGCAGCTGTGTAACAGGCAGGGCTGTTTTGATGCCGTCCAAGGCCTGGAGTCGGTCTGTTCCCTCTGGAAAACCCTGCAGGAATAAGAGGCCGAGGGCACTTCAGATCCTTGTTTGGGGCCTTTGGTGGTTTGTACAGTCTGTGCCGGGTGTTCTGCCCGTGGCTTTGATGCTGAGACTCTGCTGAGCTCACGGGAGGGAGGGCAGGACCAAGGCAGGCTGAGAGGTCACTGTTATCAAAAGATCAGTGTTGCCCATTAAAGAGTGGCCAAGCAGATTCCTGAGCTCAGGACGTTCCCAGTCATTATTCATTCCAGACTCATTCCCAAATCGGAATCCGTCAGGATAATCTTCATTTGGACACAAGTCAGGGGAGGTTAATTCTTGGGTGGGAAAACCCTCCTTCCCCGTAACCAGGTGACGTGGGAGTGAGGAGGAGTTTTTGGTCTTTTCCAGGTTCAGGATGTTTGGAATAACAGAAACTTTTGCCCTTTGGCTTTTGCCCAGGAAGGGTTTTATTGACTGGAGCCTTCAGAGTGCACTGCTCTCTGCGAGTCTTGTTGCCATGGTGTGTCTTGGCTGGTGGAAATGTGTTTTTAAGACTAAAATCGTGCTTTTTAGGGAATGAAAACAGAATGAAATAGGTTGGACTGGGCTTGGAGCAAGCTGGGGTAGTGGAAGGTGTGGTGGTGGAACTGGGTGGTCTTTAAGGTCCTTCCAACCCAACCCAACAGCCCAGTGACTGACCTTGCAGCAGGCTGAGAACTCACCACACTGGGGACGTGAAGCTCTTTGTTGCCCTCACAGACGAAGCAGTTCATCAGCTTGTTGAACCCACAGGCTGGTCCCTTGAGGTGCCACCAGCCAGCTCTGTGGAGAAGACAGGGATTAAGGGGGTGATGGAGCCCTTGGTGAGGAGTCGAGGACAACACCAGGAGATGCAGGAATAAACCCCACACTGATGTGGGAGATTCACTGATCCCTTCCAGGTGGGAACCAACCTGCTCGGTGCTGATTTATTGCAGCGTGCAGGTCCTGCATCTTCCAGACTTGTGTGGTGGTGCCATCACCCTCTCTTTGCTTATTAAAATGCTTCTTCCTCCATTTGAGACATAAACGTCAGTGCAGAACCTTCTGGTGACAATCCCATCTCATCTTCGACGTCTCTTGAACCTCTTAGTGTTGTATGTGAGAGCCCAGCCACGGGATGGGATGATGTGTGGTCCTGGTGTGAGCCAGAAACGATGAAGAAAAGATGGGCCATTTCTAAGATATGTTATAAAAAGGTTCCCGGGGCTGGATTAAAACATTTGAAATCCCCGTATTTTTGAAAATTGCAATTGCAAATGAAATATTATAGCAGTGGCCACTGCAGGGTTATTGTTCTCAATCGTTTTCAGGCTGTGGCAATGACTTCCTTCCCACTGAAGTGTTCTTGTGACGTCAGGGTGTGGCACAAGGGAATGTTTTCGCCCTGGTGGTGGCCAGTTTGCAGCTGGGGGGGGTTGTGGGTGCACACGTGGGATTTCTGGGGGGGTTTGGATGGAACTGACTCCGGGATCGGGTTGTGTGTCTGAAGGGGAGCCACGTCCATGAGTTCCCTGGGGTCTGGTGGGATGGGAACCCTCCCTGGGGGTCTCCACTGCCGTTCCACCGTGCTGGGGGTCTCTCGTGCTCATCCAGCATTTCCTCGGGCGAAAGGGCATCGCGGTGCCCGTTCCCCCTCTCCAGCTCGGGTCTCCTGGCACGGCTCACGAGGGGCAAGAGAGTCACCAGGGCGTTCAGCACCAGTTTTGGGGCAGAGAGGGGGGGGTCGATCCCTTGCCTTTGTTCTGCTTCACAGGGACTTCGTGTTGGGGGAAAAAAACCCGACAAATTTACCTCTGTTTTAAAAAATTCCTGGGATTGCAGTTGGAGAGAGCTGGTCGTGTGTTGTCCGTCTGGTTCCCCATCCTGGACCTGCTCAGCTTTTCCCAGCTCCCCAGCCCCAGATTTATTGCTGTCTCCGAGGTCATTCCCTGCCCTGCTGAGCTTTTATTGCGGGAGATGCACAAGAACAACCCCCCCCTCTTCAGTTTCAGCTCCCAAATTTAATTTGTGGGACACAAGCATAAATATAATTTATGTAAATAAAGGGCAGAAGCTGCTGCCCCCGGGGAGGGGTGCTGAGTGGCTTTTCCAATTAGCCTTTCACTGGAATGGGCATGAGGGTTTCACTTGGAAATGCAATATAATAATCTCTGCATAGCACTTGTTCTCCAGTTCTTGTCCTCTGCTCTGGCAGGAATACGTTGAAAGACTTTCACTAAACCACTTTTATTGGAATTAATTTTGTTCCAAACGAATGTTGTACGGAATTGCATGTCTTTTAGAGTTCAGGCTGTTGAAACGGGGCAGATCCCCTTTTTGTAGCACTCGTGGTCAGTCCTGCTTTGTTACAGACACTTTCACCTTTTCCCTGGTCTTTATTAAGTCTCTCGATCTCTTCTGGATTTGCAAGGATAAAAGTGGAGGGCTTGGTTTCGTGCTGGACACCAAACCTGTTCGGTCCAAGCCCTGAGAATGTTTTGAAATGGAAATGTGATGTTAAAGGGACCAATTGCTGCCCACACCATTGGTGTGCTCGGCTCAGACATTTCCAGCTCAGTGCCTTAAACCCCGGTGGGCTCCGTGTCCCTCTCCCTCATTCCGCTTTTCCACAATTGCCGAGTCCAGGCTCGTTTGCTTCCTGGAAAAGAACTGTAATAAAGCAGGAGAAAAAGGAAGTGTTTTAGAGCACCAGGAATGTGCCTCGGTGCTCACACGCTCTGAGGCAGCCCGTGCACTCGGAAGGTTGAACCGAGAGCCATCTCCTTTGCAAAGAATGCGGATAATTTTTTTTTTTCTTTTCCTGGCAGAGAGAAAAAAAAAAAGAGAGTAACCTGATCTGAGTCTGACAGTGTCGTTTAGTTAAGTGCTTCCATCTGTTGCCTGCTATTTCCCTTACTCATGACCTCTCTTTCTCTCTCCCCCTCCTTCTCCTTTAGCCCCTTTGAGGAAAGCAAAGTTTGTGGAGAGCCCTCGAATCCCCGAGTCCGAGCTGGGCTCCCCAACCCTCTCGGCAGCGCCGAAGTTGGACGTTGATGCTTTCTGCCCCGGTAAGCCCCTTGCGGAGGCTCTGCGGGATCAGGGGCGGCAGCAGGTCCAGCCAGGAGGGGGTTTGGAAGGAGAAGTTTGCCCGGGTGCTCGGCTGGACCTCGGCCAGCCCGAGTTTCATCGATTCGGAACCCTGAGCATTGATTGGGGAGTTTTGCCCGCCCGCCTTTGTCTCGCCCAGGTTTGCGTGTGGCCGCTCTGCCCTCGCGGTCGTTTAGGGAGTTGCTTTGGAGAGGATAAAAATGAGCCAGGAAAGGCCCTGCTTTAAATTTAATTTTTAATGCTGCTCTGCAGAGAGGCTGCAATAAAGCCACGTTTCGGAAAGATCATTAAATTGGCTAAAGCAAAAACCGAGGGACCTTGTAACCTGCAGCCAAGAATATTGGGGTTGGTTTGGGTTTGGTTTTAACTATTATTTTAGTTTTAAAGAAATCCTGCTTGATTTATGCGTCCTGTAGTAGTTGCTCTGAGAGTGTTCCTCTTGCTCGAGGCCTCTGGTTGTGACATAAATAGAAGTGGGTCATGTCCCTTCCCGGCTTAACCCCGTTCTCTTCCCTTGGCTCGGGCAGGCGCTGCCAAAGTGCCCCCGAGCCCGGGCAGAGCCAGACGTGGGAGGGAGGCCTTGGAATCTGCAGCTCCCCAGCTTTTCCCACGTTCTCCCCAACCTGGAAGTGGCAACCTGGGGAAGGAAGTTGCTGGGAGGAGACTGAAAGCAGCGGTGTTTGGGTGGCTTTGGGGTTGAATTCTGCGCTTCCCTCCTGTGGCTTTCCAAAGGGATCCGTCCTGGCTTAGGATGGGCTGGAGGATGTGGAAGGTGTGGGAATGGGTGGCATCTGCCAAGGAAACGTGCAGCTGCAGTAGCCAAGGTCACGCTCGTAAATGACACCGTGGGATCAGCGTGCTGATTTCTCCGGGAAAGCTTCCGGAGAGCCCCAAAATCGGAGGGATGGATTGAACGGCGTCCAGCTTTGGAATTGTGGGCTCTCTGCAATGTCTTGTGCCTGGGAGAGGGGCTGTCTCAGGAAACAAAGAGCCGGTGCCCGTGCTTGGCAGTGCCTCCTTTGGGGCCACGCTTGCCTTGAGAAGCGCTGCTCTTTCTTCTCAATCCCCATGAACTACAATTAAAATTGTGCTGTTGCAGCCCTTTCTTTCCCCTAACTGAACGGCTCCTACTCTCGTGTTTGTAATTGTTAATAATTATAAACGTATTACGATTGCATCCACGGGGAGTTATAATTGAATTGTGAGTTTTGGCTTGAAAAGCTTGAATTCCACGTTGCTGTGCCTGCACGTGTGTCTCCCCTCCGCCCCGGCTTTGAAGGGCAAGGCTCCTGCCAAGCCCAGCAATGGGCCCTGACAGTGAGATCTACAATCCCATTCATTTCTTTATTTGTTATTTGATTCCCTTTTTGCTGGTAGTGGAATGATCTGAAGGGGGAGGTGGGGGCTTGTGCTGCTTTGAAGTGTCATTGAAGAAATATGAAGCGTCGTTAAGGAAGGGGGAAAAATGCCAGCAGAGGAGTTGTCCCAGTGGGATCAAGGAGTCATTTAGGTTGGCACAGACCTTTAAAATCATCAAGTCCGACCACAAACCCAAGGCCACCACTAAACCGTGTCCTCAGGTGCCACCTTGGTGCGCTTGGAATAGGGAGGAATCCGTGGGGATGGGTTTCTGAAGCTGCTCATGCATTTGTGGATCCTGCTGGGAAAACAGAAGTGACGTGAGGGCTGGAGGTTTGGCTGGGCTGGAAGGTTGGATTGAAGGTGTTCAGGAGAGGAGACCTTGGAAAGAACCAGGTGGCTGGGGAGGGGGATCCTCGTGTGAAGAAAGAACAAAGATGTGGACAACTTGAAGGGACCAAAGGCGTAAAGTCCAGCTCCTGATGGGAAGGTGGAGGGAGAGGGGCTGAGTCCTACCTTGGATCATGGGAAAACTTCAGGCATGCCTGTAATCGGTTTTCCAAGGAAACACAGCCCCTTTCCTCAGAGTCAGGCTGGCTTTAACCCCTTCCTGACACGTGTCCTGTGAAGGATGCAGCACGAAGAGCTCCATGCTGAGCATCTCCAGGAGCAAAGGTGTGAGTTGGAAAGGCAGAACCGAGGGTGAAGACCTGCCTGGCAGCGCGGTGGAGGCGGAGGGGTCCGTAACACGATCCCTGCCGAGAACTGTAATTAATGACACCCTGAAAGGCACTTAAAAACCCCAGCTAGCAAAGGAGGGGGAACATTATCTCCTCTGCACACCGCAGCGATGACGATTGCGCTGGGAGGTGCCCGGAGGTGAAGTTCTCCTCGATCCCCAAGTGTTTATTTTAAGGCTCCAGGCCAATTTCAGCAGATTCCAGCGAGGTGGTTTCCTCAGCAACCACGGTGCCACCGCTGGCCTCCGGTGCTCCGGGGTGGAGGATTGGTGGTGACATCTTCAGGCTGAGTCAGTGCGTGGGATGACGCGCTCCCGACGTTCCAACTTCGAGGAAAGGGAGAGAACATCCAGGTGCTGAGTGTCTTTTGAGGGAAGCTCTGATGGCAAGGACGTGGTTGAAGTTCAACGCTCGCGATGGTTTTTTTCTTCGTTTTGTTTTATAATTGCATTCGGTGCTTCGAGGAGGGAGCGTAGGTGGTTAAAAATTAATGAAGTCTGTTGAGGTGAAGGCAGGAATTGGCCCACATGTTGTAGCTGTTGCGTGTGACGTGGTGACAGAGAAAGCTGTTTCGAGAAGCCCGTTTCTGCCAGAGTGATGTTTCTGTAAATGTTTTCATGTGACCACAGTGGTTGTTCAGAATTCAGCCCGGCACTTTCTGCCTTGGAGTGTTGCTTTTGTTCCTTGTTTCTTCCCTGGGAGGGTGGGCAGGCCCTGGCACAGGGTGCCCAGAGAAGCTGTGGCTGCCCCTGGATCCCTGGAAGTGTCCAAGGCCAGGTTGGACGGGGCTTGGAGCACCCTGGGCTGGTGGAAGGTGTCCCTGCCCATGGCAGGGTGGCACTGGGTGGGCTTTAAGGACCCTCCAACCCAAACCATCCTGTGACTCAGTGACTTCACAGAGGCTTTTAAAAGGAGGGTCTGGAAGGTTTCTCGTCCATTCTCCCTCCTTGTCTCAGCTCTGATCCTGCAGAGGCCTTTGTGTTTTCCTTCTTGTCCTCCTTCCAAAGGCAGTGGGACACTGAGGGTGACACCCCTCAGCCACCTTCTCTCTTCAAGAGGGACAACGTGGAAGAGCAGGAGTTGACCTTCAACCCTGTGTCGTTCAGCTGTTAAACCTTCTCTGCAGTGCTCCTGGTGACTCAGTTTAATGTGTTAGGGCTTTTCCCCACTCTATCAGCCCCCAGCTTGTGTGGTGGGTGCTGTCCTGGCTTCTTGGTCCTTAGTCATGGTCTTGAGGGCATCTCAGAGCTGCTTTTTCTTATTCATGGCAGCAAGACATGTTTTGACTTCTGAGTGCTGAGGAAACCTCTTGGAAGCCCTCGGGGATGGGTGGTGCTTTTGCCTCAGATTGCCGTGTGTGATGCATTACCTCGTCCTGTTCCAAAGGCTAAGTGTGTTGTGACATTATCTTTTAATCTGATTAACTCCTCCTTCACAAAGTTTTGGGGCACAAACATTGAGTGTCTGGTCGGGGCTGTTTGCTTGTTCCACGTTAGGCTGGCAGGCATCTGTTGCCAGCCCTGATTGAGTTCGGAGCCACCACGGGCAGGGAGGGGTGATCTACCATCTCAGCAGCACCTCATCCCTCCTTTTCCTCTTCCTTTGGCTAAAGAAGCCTTGAGGTTGACACCTTCTCGCTTCTGCCTCTTCCTCTTCGTCGTGGGGGAACGCGTGGTTTTGGTTTCACACGACCCACGTGCTTCCCCTACACGTTCCTCAGGTGATGGGAAAAGCCCTCGAGGAGGGAACGCGGGAACCAGCCTTGGACTCTGATGTTTCACGGTGAGAATACGGGCAGGGAGGCCAAAAAAGACCCCGCAAACCCCTCCCAAATTTCAGCCAGCAGGATCCTGGCCCAGCCTCCGTGACACTGGGCAGCGATGGACCGGGGGGAAGGAGAGGGAATAGTCAAACCAGTCAACCAGCTTGACTGTTGTATCTTGTTGTCCCAGCATCCCCAAGCCCAGTGACCTGAAGGGAATGGGAAATCGTTGGGATCAGCCCTAATTGCAGGAGAGCAGTAATTTGGCACAACGGTTGCCATGGAAGCGATTGACTTTTCTCGCCGCTCCTGGGAGGACGGGGCTGGTTCCTTGTGCTGTATCAAGAGGTGGAAGGAGCTGCAGAATAAACTCCTGGGCTGAAAAAGCAAGCCCCAGTCTGGCCTGAGGTTCTGGTTCTGAGAGAGGAAGTCTGAAGGCACTGCTAGAAGTCCAGATGTGAATCCATTTGGGATTGGCCAGAGTCTGGAGAACAGTGGCTGGGTTCAGAGTTTGGGGTTTGTTGAGTCTTCTTCCTAAAGGGGAGAAGATGCTCAAGAGGAGAAATAAATGATGTGAATCCCACAGGTTATTACCATATGTTCTAGCTGCTAGTTGGAGATATAGTGGTGTTCTTCAAGCCTCGTGATGTGATCTGTGGACAGCCAATTTCCCTTATAACCCACGGCTTGGGCTCATCTCTCTGAGGGAAAAATAAGGGAAAAAGGAGGGGAAAAGGCTCCGGGTGATCCCAGTTCCATTTCTGTGAAGGGCTTTGCAGCGTTGTGGCTGCTGCCAGAGGTGCCACCCCGATGGCCTCTGAGGTGTGTTGCACATCAGAGCTTCCTGCAGCCTCTACCTCTGGCTGCCCATCCAGGTGGATCCCAGGTATTGCTGTTTGAAAGCAAGGGCAGCCCACGCCAACAGTTCCAATTCATGGAATCCCAGGGTGCTTTGGGTGGGAAGGGACCTCAAAGCCCATCCAGTGCCACCACTGCCATGGGCAGGGACACCTTCCACCAGCCCAGGGTGCTCCAAGCCCCATCCAACCTGGCCTTGGGCACTTCCAGGGATCCAGGGGCAGCCACAGCTTCTCTGGGCAAGGATTCCTTCCTAATCTCTAATCCTGTCCTAAATCAGTTTGAAGTCACTTTTGTTGAAGGGCAGGGTTTGCAGGAGCGCCTATAAATTCTGTTTCTGAGAACATCCCCATCCCTGGCAGTGTCTAAGGCCAGGTTGGATGGGGCTTGGAGCACCTGTTCTGCTCCAGGATTGTGTTCCAGTGATGACTCTCTGGGCTGCTTTGGGTGTAGAACGTTGTGTTTTGGCTGTAGGCAAAGGGGGGATTAGGTAAGTTCAGGGACTTCTCCAGTGGGTGAGGCACATGGGATGATGGCAGGTCCTGGACCCTCAGCCCAGTGCAGACCTCCAGCACTGCCCCAATAGTCCCTCCTTGCTCAAACACCTTGTCACCTCTTCTGCAGGTGGCTCCCTCTTGGTCGGCCAAATACATCCATCCAACATAATTATGTTATGGATAGGCCAAGGACATGGCTAATAATGGGACATCACTGTGTCTTCCACCAGTCACTGGACCATCTAATGACAGATAACTTGCCTGGAATTTGAGTCTGAAACAATCTCAGTTCTGGCTTGGATCAGAGGACATTGATTTATCTCCAACCTCACACATCCTGCGAAGGTCCAAAGCCTCCTGTCTCAGACCCAGAAATAGCTGCAAAGGATTTTTTCCCCCCTCTGGGTCTCAGGTAACAAATCTCTCTCCCACTTGACCTTCTGCTTTATTTCTTTTGGACTATTTATCACGCTTGGTCATCAAAGGCATCTGCTGCCCATTCATCCCAGGGAAGTTTCCAGCTGCTCTTCCACCTTTAGGACCTCCGTTTATCGCTGGCAGAGCGGTGAGATGTGCCCTTTGAACTGGCAGCAGTGCTGGAGGCTCTGGTGTTTCTCAGGCTCTTCCTGCAGTGCCACAGGAATTCTGCTCTGCCCTCCCGTCTCAGAATTGCCACTTCTGGCCGAAACCGAATCGCTGTGCCCAGCTTTTCCCTTCTCTGGGAGAAAAGAGCCTCCAGCGTGGGGAGATCCTGCCTGCCAGGCTGGATTTGGGGATTCGTCCTTGTTCCTCCTTGGCATCTCTCGGGCTGGATTAGCCGTGCGTGGGCACGTGATGGTCCTGGGACGGTGACAGCCTGACCCGGTGGTGACAGCCCTGTCCCAGCTGACTTTGGGCTCCTGCTCTCAATGCCCTCAATGTCTTCGCCAACCTCCTCTTCCCCTTTGGCTCCTGGAGCTGTTGAGTTCTTGAGGAGCTCTTTAGGCGGGGGTTTAATTAGAGTTTAGCCTTTGCCTTGTGTTTCTGCCTGGCCCAAGTGGAAATACCGGGATGCTGAACAGGGAAGGAGATGGTGGTTGCCGGAGTTGCTCCTCATGGTTGTGCTGATTAGTGACTAATGTGACCAACCAGTCCTCCCCTTCTCCTCCTGGCTCAGATATCCATTCCCAAATCCTCTGCAGTCTGGAGCAGCACTCAGCAACTCCACTTCTTCTTTCCCCCCGTGTTTTTGGGAGGCCCTTATCTTGTTTCACCTCTTTGTGGAGGCAAACCCCTCCAGACTCACTGGACCAGCTCTGACAACAGAAGGAGGGGTGGTTGCATTGCAGGGAACCTCTCCATTCTTTCACAGCCTGGTTCCCATGTCCCAGGGCCCGCACGAGGGTGAACTTTTTATGTCCAAACGTTGGAAATCTTGTTCAGGTATAAAATGATACCTGGTTTTCAGGATTCTTGTCAGTGCTGTAAATGCAAAGGCCATAATTAGCCTGATTTGCTCTTAATAAATATATCCTGGGGGTTGCCAATAGGTCACCTCAGGTAAAGACAAGCTCCCTGTGCTGTTCTTGTCTCTTGCTCCAAACCCACGAGCTCCAAACCAGCAGTGGCCAAGGGGGACAGGAGAGGCAGAACCAGTGAAGGTTTGGCTCACGATGTGCTCCTCGTGTCTTGAGCTGGCTGAGCCATCCTGGGAGAAGAACAAAATCCCCTTCCGCAGATTTTTGGGCAGGGTTGGTCTGAGGGAGCAGCTTCTGCAGAATTCCTGCGGGATTCCCGTGAGGTTTATGGTGTGAGAAACGGGAGGAGGAGGGAACGTGAGAGGTTCTGAAAACCAGTTGCTGAAATTAAAGAAACGCTTTGGGCGTGTGTGATGCAAAAACAAAATAAAAGCAGGTTTTAGCAAACAAAGAGCAGTGCCTGAATACCCCCCCATTTTCCCCATTCCCTTTTCTTTGGTCCTTAAATCCAGGAAAACTCATTCCCATGGATGTGCAGAGGGGGTTTTACCTCTGGGACATGAAATGCGTGGAATTAGATCCCGAAGTTCCATTCACTGCCTGCTCTGGCTCACAAGGGTTGGGGATTAAAAATAATTGTCTTTCTGACAATCCACATGACTGAATCCACGGGACTGAAGGAATATCAGGGAACAGCGGGAATATTAAAGGCCACCATCAGGAAAGGTGCAGGATTTACGTGCTGTGCTGAGGAGGAACTTCTTTTGTTTGAATTTCTTCTTAGAGGAGCTGTCTGATCAGGTGGTGCAAGATGCTGATGGGCTGGGATTAACGGGGGGAATTTTTGCAGGTTCTTTCCCGAAATTCCTGGTTGGGGCAGGGGGAGCTGCACAGGGGGCACAGCCCGGGTTGGAGCCCCAGTTTGACACGCTCAGAGCTCAGTGTCAGGTTTTTGGCAGGTCAGAGGGCTCTGCTGGTGACATCCAGGGGGGATTTATTTGCTTTGCCACTGGTCTGGGGTGGGGTTGAGGTTGGGGGGAGTGTTTTCCCTTGCTCCCACAGAGCCGTTCCCGTCTGGATCGCAGAGTTGTTAAGGTTGGCAAAGACCTTGAGCTGTTCCCCAGCCCCATCACCACGTTCACCACTGACCATGTCCTCAAGTGCCACATCCATGTGTGTTTTGAGCACTTCCAGGGCTGGACACTCCACCTCTTCCAGGGCTGGACAACCCTTTCCATGGAGAAATTTCCCCAATATCCTATCCCAACCTCCCCTGGCCCAGCCTGAGGCTGTTCCCTCTCCTCCTGTCCCTGTTCCCTGGGAGCAGAGTCCAATCCCTGCCTGGATCCATCAGGGACTTGCAGAGCCAGAAGGTCCCCCCTGAGCCTCCTTTTCTCCAGGCTGAGCCCCCCCAGCTCCCTCAGCCTCTCCTGCAGCTCCAGCCCCTTCCCTGGACACCCTCCAGCCCCTCAGTGTCCTTCTTGTCCCCAGGAGCCCAAACCAACCCGAGGGCTGGAGGTGCAGCAGGACAAAAATAGACCTTTATAATGGTGGGTATGGGCAGCCTTGAGCCCTCAGTGTGGTTCAATTTTTAAAAACCTCTTCTGGATGTAAACAAGACTAATAAAGGAAAAAAATCTTCCATTAATTCTGAGATTAGGGGGATATGCAGGAATGGTCAAGGACGTTTTCCAAATGCAGCTCAAGTGTATCCAGAATAATTTAAAGCAGATGTGCATAATAAGGGGACAGATTCAGGTCACATGGAGAGAGGGAAGTCGTTGGATAAAACTCCGCAGTTATGTAATTGAAGATCAAAATCCAAACTGGTATCATTTATTTCTGGCCTTCCATAGGTGCTCGCTCTTGGCACAGACCTATTCTATTTTT
The DNA here is from genome assembly GCA_013396755.1 of Sclerurus mexicanus. Taxonomy (NCBI): domain Eukaryota; kingdom Metazoa; phylum Chordata; class Aves; order Passeriformes; family Furnariidae; genus Sclerurus; species Sclerurus mexicanus. Next base: position 339,024 of record VWZF01005471.1, on the reverse strand, counting down.
TTCTTGGCTAATTTAAGAATTTTTAATTTTTTTTTTATTTTTTTTTTGGAGGCTGGATCAGTCTCCTATTCAGGCAAATTCATGGATGGTGCCACTTAGGGAACTGTTACCCATTTCTTCTCGTTAGACCCTCACTGGAATAGATTTCAGATGTTTTGGAAGTCAGAGTACAGCCATCAAATCCCAAATATCCTCTGGAGTACAGATGCATTGTGAGTGTCTCCCAGGGGCACTACCCTCCCTCATTTCTCTGGAATTAGATGATGGTGGCTATCAAACCAGTCACAGAATTACCAAATAAATCATCACGAGATTTCATTTGCTTGGAAGCAATTGCAGCTGAAAGATGTGGCAGCTCTGGAACTGGAAGGAGGCGACAGCAACACTCTCTGGCAACGATCACGTGCCAAAGCATTGCACGTTCTGAGTGGTTTCTTGAAAAGAGCAAACCTCGTAACTGCTGGGAAACGATGTATTGGATTGTCAGGGAATGCTGTGAGCGTTCATGAGCCCTGATGAACTCCATCCTGCTGCCTCTGGCGCTCCCAGAGGTGGTGGAGTTGACCTCTTCCAAAATCCCAAGGGTATCTGTGGGTAAGATGTGCGAGAACTGCCAGGGCTCCCTAAAATTGCTCCTAAGCGGCCGAAATCGGATAAATTCCAGGACGAATCGCAGGGCTCTGCCTAAAGAGGGTTGGGTTTTTCGAAGGGGGGAAGGAGCAGGGGGATAAATCGCTTGAGGAGCTCGGGTTGTGACGTTCCTAATTTGCATTTTCGCAGTTGGGTTAAGGGAGAAAAAGAGTCAGGAATTTAAAAGGCTGGCAGAACTAGCTGGAAAGTGTGGGGGCTGCTCTGCCGGGGTCTGCTGCTTGTTTGAAAGCCGGGGGAAAGGTGCGTGTGCAAGCCTTGGCTACCTCCACTCTTTCTGAAGTGTCTAAATTGTTGAATGCTGGCTTTAATTAGTAGCAGTAATTAGTTAAGTTTGGAAATGGTCCTCACAGTATCAGGCAGGTGAGGAGCAGGTCGGTGGTGGAGGTGCTCCATCTCCTGCTGCATCCCGGGCTTCCCTTCACCCCAGGGAGCTCCACTGACCTCATTGCTGATCCAGCCCTGCTCCCACCGCCCTTGCCGGCCGATCCATGGATCAATCAATCGATCCCCGGCAGCTTTTGTGCCCCACAGCCTGCCCTGCCTTTGGCTGCGTTCATTCTCCTTGGTAAAACGACCTCCCAGCATCCCTTCTGGATGGTCTCCCTGCCCATCCCACGCTCTGGTGGCTTCTGTTCCGGTGTGCTTCAATCCGGAAGCCAAATAAATAGGGAAGAATCCTGGTGTGCTCCTGGAGAGATCACATAGTCTCCTTGCTTTTAGTTTCGTGGGTCATGGAATGGTTTGGGTGGGTGGGAAGGGACCTTAAAGCCCATCCAGTCCCACCCTCTGGACACCTCCCACTAGCCCAGGTTGCTCCAAAATCCACCCAGCCTGGCCCTGGACCTTTCCAGGGATGGGACAATCCCAAGAGAACACAACTCACCTTGTCTGTGATCACCTTCAAAACTCATTTTGCACCCGCTGTTACCTTTCCTGCCCCCGCCATGGAAAACGCCTTTTCTAAACATTACTGAAGATCATTCCCTAATAATTTCATGGAGAAACTTCTCCCCACTTGGAATTTGCCGCGTTTCATTGGAAGGCAAGTGCTCCAAACCTGGAGTCAGCATTTCAGGTGGGGAAGTGAGAGATTTACGAGCTGTTTGCCAGCGGTCCAAGGGCTCTCATCACAGCTCCAGCCTGCGGAGCACAAACACGTTGCAGGGAATTGCTTCTTTCTAATGCCATAAATAAAAATCCATGAAAAGCTCCAAGACAGATTAGTCTCCGAAGCTGCAGCCTGGTTGGAAGCAGAGGTAATTTGTCCAAGGAGTACAGGGATTATTTATTATTTTTTTGCAAGAAAAAATGTCAGCAACCGGCCTTACTTTGCTCTGCAAAAATAAGACATTCAGATTCTTCTGTAGTGAGCTGTACAGAAATTAAAGGTATCCTCTGAAAAGAAAAAGAACCCACAATATTCAAAAGATAACATGAACTATTCCGTTGCATTTGCTCGCGTTCCGAATTATCTGTGCTTTGAAAGGCAGGTTGTAAAGCAGTAATTGGTAGTTGGACAGGAAATGTGGAGCTCTCAGAGCTCGGCTGTTCCTGCCCTGAGCCATGAGCAGCATCTCCCAGGTTGTGAGCGTGGAGTGGTGGGACAAGAGGGTGAAGGAGGGCACGGTTAGATGGGATATTGGGAAGGAATTCCTGGCTGGCAGGGTGGGCAGCCCTGGCACAGGGTGCCCAGAGAAGCTGGGGCTGCCCCTGGATCCCTGGAAGTGTCCAAGGCCAGGTTGGACGGGGCTTGGAGCACCCTGGGCTGGTGGAAGGTGTCCCTGCCCATGGATGGGCTTTGAGGTCCCTCCAACACGAACTTCTCCATGGTTCTCTGAATTGTCATCACAGAAGGGTTTGGGTTGAAGGGACCTCAGAGACCTTATGGTTCCAACCCCCTGCCATTGTTAAAGCAGGCAGTTATTCCCCTCTGTGTCTTCCATGTTGCAGTGCAGGGACCTGGATAAGCTCATAACGTGCCTTATTTTGCAGGTGAAAGCCAGTTTTGTGCCCCTTGGGGGTGTTTTAGGGGTAGGAAAAAGGAGGAAGGTTTAAGGACAAGGTTAAACTCAGTCTCCAAAGGGTGGGTTTGGTTTGGGAGCAGTTCCCAAGGCTGAGCTGAAGGCAACTGCACTGCTCCATCCTCCCAGGTGGGCAGTGCAGAGGTAGATCCAGCTGTTCCCTTCTGCCCAGATGTGTAAGTCAGCACTTTTGGAGTGGTATTAATATCCTGGTTCTGGAGACAGACCAGGCAACGCTCAATAAACCCATAATGATTCAGAATGGAGCCATATCCTGGGTACAGCTATTTAGGGGAAAGTCTAAAAGTCTTCCTTTTTTACGAGGGAAAAAAAAAATAACCTTGGAAACAAAAGTGTCTCTAATTTCCATTTTACGTAAGTGTCTCTGTTCTGGCTTGGGCTCCCAGAGACAGCAAGTGCCCCCAGACTGGCTGTGGGTGGTCAGCAGTTCAGCAAATTGGGCCATCCATCTAAATTTGTCTCCCTTGAATCTCTCGGATTCACGTCAGCCTTGGTTCCAGCAGGACAATGGGCATTCAATAACTTCCAAGACGAGCTCCTGTGATCCTGCTGTATCATCCCTTTTCCTAACAGTGGAGCCAGCGTGGAAGGAGCATTCTGGAGGCTCAGCTCCCAGAGCTGCTGCTGTGGGAACACGGCCACGGGTGGCGGGAGACGCTCTGGGGTTGTTAATTTGCAGCAGTGAGACACCAAAAAACTGCCGTGAGCCTCTGTGAGCTGTACACCGGTGGGATGGAATGGGAATCTCTGGAAGCAAGTGGCTTGAATTTCCTGAGGCTCTGTGCATATCCCACAGGCTGTGATTTGGGGGTTTCAGCTACAGCTGGCAAAAAGCAGCGTTTCATGGAAGGTAACATCCCTTGACTGGAGCTGCAGCCCAAACCAGGGCAGAGCTGGGAAACGGAGATGGGCCCTTTTCCAGGTTGGACATGATCAGATGAATAATTAACTGGAGACTAATTGCAAATCCTAATTAGTCTCCTACAACTGCACTGAGCACAGTATTGCTTCAGTGTAACATGGCAAGGGCTTGACCTTCAGGTTTAAGCCTGCTGGTATGAGCTTGACCTTCCGAGCCCAACTTTGGTGTGACGCTCAGAAAGCTCCACAGGTTCTTGTTCTAGAGTGAAAGGCAGTCAGAGGTGCCAATATCCGTGCCTGACCTTTTCCTGCTGTGCTGGAAGCTTGTCTGGGCCACTTGCCCTACAGGTGGTGGGAAAACAATGAGGAATGTTGGGTTTGGCCTGTTTTATAGACTCGATGGGGAATTGGCAGGTGGACTTTGTGTCGTGGCCCACAGGGCGAGGGCAGAAGGTGGGTTGGTGTCTGGAGAGGCTCAATTGCTACGTAACCATGAGCAAGTTTGGGGACAGCAGGTGACAGTGGATTTTCTGTCCTGGTCCTCCCCATGAACCACTTGGGAGCAGAGATTGGCTGCTCTGCAGCTCGTGGAATCCTTCCCAAATGCCACCCGTGGCCTTGGCTTCTCTGGGAGTGACCCATAGGCAGGTTCTGTAGGAGGGAGGAGACCAAACTCCCATGCTGGGCCAGGAAACCTCATTCCCCAGTGGCTGTGGGACAAGGTGCCTGGGTTTGCTCCCGTGGGAGGTGCTGAGGGAACAGCAGCGAGAGGAGAAACCACAGCTAACCATTGGAAACAACACACATCGCCAGTGCATGGCCAGCACAGAGTGGTGAAACAGCCTGGGCGACACGAGTAACCCGAAAACCCGGATCCCGAGGGGGCGCCGGGCATCGCGCTGGGAAAGCCCACCCTGAGCGGCTGCCAAGGTGAACAACTCCCGTCTGAACCTGGTTTTCTCCCCGTTTAGGTGATGCTGAGCAGGAGCTGGGACCCCCTCCGTCCGTAGATGAGGCAGCAAACACACTCATGACTCGCCTGGGCTTCCTCCTCGGAGAGAAAGTCACGGAGGTTCAGCCAGGGCCCCAGTACAGCATGGAGGTGCAGGATGAGAACCAGGTATGACCCCCCCGTCCCCGAGCCCTGCTGGCATGGATTGGCATGGGGAGGGGGCGTGCGAGGGGCAGCCCAGCTGAGGCAGGGGTGGCATCTCCTCATCCTCCGCGTGAAGCAGGGAGCGTGTGGTCCTTCTGCTCCTGCAGAGGTAGGAGCGGGCGGCTCTTGATGGGATCAGGGCGACCCGAGTAATCCGTGCCTGCCCCTGCCTGGGCTGGGCTGTGCTGGGGGGGCTTTGGGGGGTTGCACAAAGGGCTCTGCAGGAGGGAGGGGGATGCAGGAGCAGCCTGGCCATGCAGAGAGTCACAGTTCTGGCTCCTATCTGCCCAACAAGGTGATTTCACGCTTGGAAACGGATAGAGGAGGCAAATCATAAGATCTTTATTGCGGTGGAGGTTGTTACGTCCCCCTGGCTGGCTGGAAAGCAAAAATCCTCGGGGCTACGACACAGGTTTTGTGGAAGGTGCCTGAGCTTGAGTTTCTCCCTCCTCCTCTTCGAGCCTGGACAATTTGCAGTGTTGGTGAGGTGAAAATGAAACTGGGGGACATTTCCACCTCCCCTTGGTTTTTTTTTTAATTGGCAGATGGGTAGTCCAGTATGCAGCACGTGTGAAGCCACTTCTGATTCGCTCTTGTTTCAAGAGAGTCACCGTGTGGCTGCACAAGTCACTCAGATGTTCAGTGCAGGCGGAGTTCAGAGCACCTGAATTCCTTCAAAAAAGAGGCAGTGAAAAGTGGCAGCCAAGAAGGGCCTGTCCTCAGCACAGGAAGGACATGGACCTCTTGGAGCAAGTCCAGAGGAGGTCATGGAGATACTCCAAGGGCTGGAGCTCCTCTGCTCTGGAGCCAGGCTGGGAGAGCTGGGGGGGCTCACCTGGAGAAGAGAAGGCTCCAGGGAGAGCTGAGAGCCCCTTCCAGTGCCTAAAGGGGCTCCAGGAGAGCTGGAGAGGGACTGGGGACAAGGCATGGAGGGACAGGACAAGGGGAATGGGTTCCCACTGCCAGAGGGCAGGGATAGATGGGATACTGGGAAGGAATTCTTGGCTGGGAGGGTGGGCAGACTCTGGCACAGGGTGCCCAGAGAAGCTGTGGCTGCTCCTGGATCCCTGAAGTGTCCAAGGCCAGGCTGGATTGACCAACCCAAAAGGGTTTTGATCTCCTGGGCTAAAATCTGAGAGCCAAGAAATGTAGTTTTGTAAAGATTTTGCCCTTAACGCGCACATGGCACTTTTAACACTTTCATTCAATATTTTAATGCAAGTTGTGAGGGGTTTGGAATGGCCTTTACTACACGTTGGGCTGGAAGATGTCCTTTTAAGAGGCACCTCTTTGAACTGAGTACTTCAAAGCCAAGCAGAGCTTCCTACTATAAATGGTTCCTTTTGTTGTTGCCTTTTGACAAAAATTAAAATCCCATCTTTTTCTCTAAAGCCAAAGATGTCTTTGGAGAACAAATAAAAGAAGAATCTGAAGAGAAACAGCAGAGAGTTGTCCTCTGAAATAGATTGGTATCTTGGGCTGTGGGCTAATTTTTGCGGGAGAAACTTTTCCAGGCCCTTTGAATGCTCTTCATGTGCTGGAGAAGATAAAGAGAGGCTGGTTCCTCAATTACCAAGTTAATTTTTGCCTTTCTTTGGGAGCATCTCCTGCCGTCAGCACTTGCCCAAGATCTGGAATACTCAAGGCTGGAAGTGACCTTAGGAAGTCATCCATCCACTGGAGGCAGGGCTGGATTCAGGGAGGGGCTGTGGTGCTCAGGGCTTGTCCAGGCAGGGTTTGAAGGTCTCCATGGATGGAGAATCAATGACTTCTCCAGGGCCAACCACTTCAGTTGTGAAGGACTTGTTTCTTCTCCCCTTGGTAGAACCTGTGGCTGTAGCGCCTTGTCCTTTCTCTTTGCCCATCTGAGAGGAGCTTGGATGTGTCTTCTCTTCAAACCCCTGCAGACACTGGAATGCTGCAGCTGTCCCTGGATCCAGTGTGGCCGTCCCTTCTCCAGGCTGAATGAACCTTCTCCATCAGCCTCTCCTCCTGCTTCTCCTCCTCCTCCTTTCCATCAGCATCTCCTCCTGCTCTCCATCAGCCTCGCCTCCACCCCAGCCCTCCCCACCTCACATTTTTGGGCCCCTCTTCTCACTCTGCCATGTCCCACTGGCTGTCCCAGAACCCAGATTCTGTCCAGGCTTCAGCTGCTTCCAAACTGCAGCAGCTCTTGGGAAACTCCTTCCCAAATTCAATTTCTCCTGCTGCCCCGCGTCAGGTCGTGTTGAAAATCACACAGTGAGACGTTTATGGGATTTGCAAAGACTAATTCTTCTCTTACTCACCGATTAATTGAAATCTGATGGAGACTTTGACCAGTGGTTTGCACTCAAATTTAAAAAGGAGAACAGTTTTGTAGTTTTAACGTGTGAATTCACACGGGCTGGGCAAGGAGAACATTCTTTATATCAAAAACTGCTGCTTGTTATTCCAGCCACGCTTTGCCTTCTCAGACAATAATTATTTGCCATCTCACCAGTGCTTGGGCTGAAGGGAAGGGATGGAGATGTTTGCACTGGAACTGCCCCACTCTGCTCATCTCCAGCTGAATTTTGATATATCCGAGGATATAGAACTGTAAAACGGTGGGTTTTCTGTGCTGTCCCTTCATTGGGCTTTCCTTCCTGAGAGATCCCAAGTGCTGAAGATGAAATCCTTTCTGGGAAACTCTTTCCAGCTCCACTGGCTGCCAGAGCAGCACAAAGGCCACCGAGGCTCCGGCAGGACAGGGTCATTTTTCAGAGCTTAGTGAAACTGTGACAGATGAAACAGCAGCGATAATAATACAGAATGTTCTGTCCATGGAAATTTATGTTTAAAACTCGCACGGAGGTACATTTTTCTATATCCATACAACAATAAAACATGTCAGTCAATGCCAAGTGATATATCGCGTGATTTCATAATTTCCAGTTGCGAGGAGCTTGTTCTTCAGGGGCTGCATTGATAACAGTGCCAGTAGAGGAACTTGGATCACTGCTGGCATTTCATGCAACAATGGTGTTATCAGCTGGAGGAAGATGAGCGTTCCACGCTTGCACTGAACTTTAATTGGCTTTAAAGTGCAATGTTTTCCCTGCTTGAAAGCGAGTGGATGTTGTTTAGTGCCGAGATAAATTTCGGCGGGGATTTGTTTAAAATGGCAGCTAAAACGAAGGAGCAGAAAAACTTCACCATAAGGAATTGACAACGGTCATGGTGCTTCATGTTCTGGAAGGTCCCACAGTGTCACCTGATGGAACTGCTGCACGCTTGGAAGGCTCCTCTGGAGATCATCTAGTCTGAGCTTCCTGCTCAAAGCAGCGTCACCTCTGGTTGGATTGGGTTATTCCCACCTGGAATACTCAGTGCCCCAACATAGAAAGGACGTGGAACTGTTGGAGCAAATCCAGAGGAGGCCACAGAGTTGATAAGGGAGCTGGAGGACCTTCCCTATGGAGAAGAGAAGGTGGTGTGGAGACCTCATAGCAACCTTCCAGTATGTGAAGAGCTACAGAGAAGCCAGAGAGGGACTCTTCAGCAGGACCTGGAATGACAGGACAAGGGGCAATGGGTTCAAAATGAAGGAGGGGAAATTTGGGCTGCATACAAGGGAGAAGTTCTTGGCTGGCAGGGTGGGCAGGCCCTGGCACAGGGTGCCCTGAGAAGCTGTGGCTGCCCCTGGATCCCTGGGAGTGTCCAAGGCCAGGTTGGACGGGGCTTGGAGCACCCTGGGCTGGTGGAAGGTGTCCCTGCCCGTGGCAGGAGGTGGGAATGGATGATCTTTAAGGTCCCTTCCAACCCAAACCATTCCATGATTCTGGGATTCTCTTAAAAAAGCAGTTGGGGTTTGGATATCTCCAGATCTCCTGGGTCAGATGCTCCAGTCCTTCAGGCATCCTTGAGGTCCAGTGTCCTCTTGTACTGGGGAGCAACTTCCCAGGTGTGATCCCAGCAGGGCAGAGCAAGGAGAAGCATCACCCCCGTAATGGAATACTCGCATTGAATACTGACCCACAGGTAGTTTTCAATCCGAGTGCTGGAACGAATGAGCAGAAATAATTTTGCCAGGTTCTGAGCACGTTTAGGGATGTCAGGAGGGTGTTTTGACATCGGAGGAGACGGGAAAGGTTCGTGGGGAGAGGAGGCGTGTGACGGGTGATGGAACAAGTGTGTGGAAGCAGAACGTGCAGGGAGCCAGAACTCCCAGAGCTCTGGGCTGGCCTGCAGTACCTGGATGCACTGGGGGGAAAGGAGAGGTGTTGGGAAGTGCCAGGAACGGGGAAGGAGGGAAAAACCGCCTGAAGTGGGATTTACTGGGGGCAGATGGATGGGGAGAGCAGAGCCTTGCTTTGCTCCTGCTGAGCGGTGCCAGGGGTGATGGTGTGTCGGCAGCCCTCGTGGTCAGTGTGACCATCCTACAGTCCCAGGGTCAGTGAGGTTGGAAAACACCCCCGAGATGATCAAATCCAACCTTTGAATCACCTCAGAAGGTTTAGCTCTCTGTCATGATTTTTGCTTGGTTTTTCTTCAAACTTTCAGTTCAATGCCAGCCAAATGATGGAAGGTCCTGCTCGAGCGTGGCCATCAGGCTCGTGCCCAGCAGGTCAACACCCCTGTGCTTCCTCTTGAGCACGGGCTGTCTGAAGGTCCACAGGAGCACGGTGTTGGTTGGGGGTGACACACAGGTGGGGATGGTCTTCAGTCTTGCACAGCCAAGCCCGTCTCACCTTCCCCCCACGCAGCAGGGGCTCGAGTTGACCTCGGCAACCCTCTCCCCCGCCCCGCCGTGGCCGGCGGCGGTGGCTGACGTGTCCCCTCCCGCGCAGGGCTCGGCGGTGACGCAGCGCATCAGCCCCTGCTCCACCCTGACCAGCAGCACGGCCTCGCCGCCCGCCAGCAGCCCCTGCTCCACCCTGCCCCCCGTCAGCACCAGCACCACGGCCAAGGACTGCACCTACGGAGCCGTCACCAGCCCCACGTCCACCCTGGAGAGCAGGGACAGCGGCATCATCGGTGAGTGGCCGCCACCAGCCCTCCTGGGCCGCCGGCGTGCTGGGGTGGGCTACCGGGGTTGGCTTAAGGGGCATGGGGTCGCAGGATGGCTTGGGGTTGGGAGGGGTCTTAAAGATCGTGCGGTTCAAGGGACTTCCAGGAGAACATTCCAACCTTCTGCAAGCCCCGTCCAACCTGGCCTTGGACACTTCCAGGGATCCAGGGGCAGCCACAGCTTCTCTGGGCACCCTGTGCCAGGGCCTGCCCACCCTCCCAGCCAAGAATTCCTTCCCAATATCCCACCTATCCCTGCCCTCTGGCAGTGGGAACCCATTCCCATTGTCCTGTCCCTCCATGCCTTGTCCCAAGTCCCTCTCCAGCTCTCCTGGAGCCCCTTTAGGCACTGGAAGGGGCTCTCAGGTCTCCCAGAGCCTTCTCTTCTCCAGGTGAACCCCCCATCTCTCCCAGCCTGGCTCCAGAGCAGAGGGGCTCCAGCCCTTGGAGCATCTCCATGGTCTCCTCTGGACTTGCTCCAGCAGCTCCCCATCCATCCCATGTTGGGAGCCCAGAGCTGGAGGCAGAGCTCCGTTTAGGTAATAGGTATGATTTAGGTAATGCACCTGCATTTGCTAATTAGGGGGATTGTTCTTCATTATTCAAGTTAAAACTGCACTGACCAAGATGAGCTGGATTCCTCCATCCTCCATTCCTCCTGTACAGTATTGGGTGAAAATCAGGATGCATGAGGCTGATGACTTTTACTTTTTACAATTCATTTACTTTTGGATCTTCTTTCTGTGGTGCAAGAGGAAACCATGGGCTGTAGGAGCTGCTGCAGGCGCTCTAGCAGGTTTTTCACTTGGCTGATCTGGAGGCTGTAAATGTAAAGAATCTGGAGAAAATAACACAAAAAGAATGATTTCTGTTCAATAACTGCAAGGGCACAATGGGAGAACACTGATGTCTCTGTGACACCGGGCCTTGCCGAGTGGTCCTTGCCACGTTGGGTTGAGAAGGTTTTACTTTGCCGACACTTCGTTCAGGGTTTAACACAAGAAGAAGAAAGGCAGGTTGATAATTTCGGGAGGTTTGTCGCGCTGGGGATGAATATTTTGCTTGGCTGATGAGGAAATGTGGGCTCAGCTCAGCTCCTGGATGCCACAGCAACCCTCGCGGCGTGATCCTGAAATGCAAATGGGTGAGCTATTCTGAGCTGCTGCCGAAGTAGGTTAATGAATCCTGGGAAGAGTCACTGCAGGAGCCCACGCCCTCAGCTCCGTGCCCAGCCTGTCCCACCACCAGAGCTGCCCCTTCTGCCCCAAAGCCGGGCTGGGCTGGAGCATCTCGGTGAGTAGATGTGGATGTTGGAGCCCAGCCGGACTGGCAGTCGGGTCTAAGACCTGAGCAAAGCCTTAAGTGGAGCAGAACTGGCAAAAAAAGGTGTGTCCTCTGCTTGTCCAGCCGTCCTAGCGAGGTCTGTGCTGGAGTTGGGCTGGACTGGCCTCCAGGGGGCTTGGAGGTGCCACCTGAAGGCAGTGAAACCACTGAGTGCTGCACTTGGGTTCTATCTGGGCTTTCCTGTCCGTGGGAAAGCCAGAGGGGCTTTGGGTGACCTTTGTGCTCCACCTGGGAGTCAGAGGAGCATCAGCACCATCACAGTTCCTGCCACGGCGAGGTGTTGGATCCTTTTGCTCTGACTCCCGACCCTGTAGGTCTGTAGGAATTAATTTTTAAATGTGATAGGGGTTTTTTTTCATCTCTCACAAGGAAGGTTCTGCTGTCAGGAACTTTGATTTTCCCATGGAAACTTTGGAAATAATAGAAGGTGGCTTATCCCAAGGCTGTGTTGATGTATCCCAGGTGAAAAAGTGGTGGAAAAATGAGCTTGAGTGGAGTAGGAGAAGCACTTTTCACAAAGAAAGGCTTTCCTCTGCTGGTGTTTGCACACAAAGCAAGACAAGAGCCTCTTTCCCTCCTCGTTTCCCCAAAACCCACAAAGGGATTTGGGCTGGAGCGGCTCCGCGTGGTCCCTCCAAGGTGTGAATCTGTTAGGACATTTCCTTGCCAAAACTGCTGGGTTCTTTGTGCCAATCGTCTGTGTAGGAAAAGAGGACCTCTTTCTGTAGGTACTTCGTGTTTCCTGAGTCCTGGTCCCTCCTGTTTCTCCCAAACCAGGGCTTCAAACTTGGAGCCCTTGGCTCCAAGAAGGTGCATGTTGGTAAGAGTATTTCTTACTCATCTCGATAAAAGGTGTGGGTTTGGGGACAATGTCGTGGTCTTTGGCACCTGTCAGTCTTGAGCTGCCACGAGCATCACCCCCAAATCTCCCAGCGCTGAATCACCCCCAGATTTCATGTTTTACAATCCCTGAGGCTGTACCACGTCCCAGAAGGTGAATGTGCCGTTTGCAAAAATATTTAGAGCTGTCAAAGGGCAGGAAGAAGTTAATCAAGGCAGGAGCTCCATCCTTACATCATTAGCCGTCAGTCCCTCTCTCTCTCTGTGATTTGCTTAGTGTGAAATGCTTTTATAATCATGGAATACCCTGCCTTGGAGTCTCCTGACTCTGAGTGGGGCAACCCCGAGGGGGACACCCCAAAAGATTCTGTGGATGCTGATCTCACTTTACATATTTCTCCAGCTAGACACAGCATTAATTAGTCAAAGTTCGTTTGAATGTGGCTCTTTGGACCCCGAAGTAACTGCATTAAGAGCTTAAGTGTCCACCAAGGTGGAGGCAGTTTGGGTGTGGTGATGTGGATGTAAAGACCAGGGTTTAGGCAGTCAGGTTTTCTCTGATGACTTGTCCTCTTGGAGTTATTCCTGTCCATTTCTGTGTCACCTCTTACATAATTTCAGTTATTGCAGAGCTCTGTCCTGGCTCTGATCTGCACAGCACAGGGACCGTTTCTTGGCTTTAATAAATGCATCGCTTGGGTTAGAATGGGCTTATTTTGAAATGTTTGATCCTCCACAGTAAAGGGAAGCTCAGTTGGAAAAAAACCAACCACGTTACAAGGTCCAGATCTTGACATTCAGATATTCCTTATTTGTAAAAGAAAACCAGGGAGGAGGTGAGCCAAGAGGAGAGGCAGGAGCAAGTGAGCCCTTCCTGCTGGATCCGTGGAATCCTCCCCGTGTAAAACAGCCCGGCTGGTGACAATCCTGACCTGACTGCAACCCCTGACCAGCTTCCAGGATTGTTTTGGCTCTCGCTGTGGAAAAGCAGCCAACTGTTAACGTTCAAAAAAATCTGCTACCGAAAAGGAAAACCGGTCAAAGAATCCCCGTGCTGCTCCTGGAACTTTGCACCTCCGAGGCTGGAACGCAACAGGAGTTGGGAAAATCTGCAGCGGTTGGGACAATCCCGTGGGATAAAGCAGCTCGGCGCTAAGCGGGGCTCAGAGCAGCACTTTGGGGCGTTCCCAAGGGAAGGAAAGGCAAAGCGAGGCTTGTTTTCCACGGGGCATCTCCCCAGGGAAGTGCTGCCGCTCACGCCGGGATGGAAGGGCTCACCCACCCTCCGTCCCTGCTGGACTGGCAGGGATCAGCCCGAGCTGGCACACAGGGAGGGTGGCAAAGCAGCTCAAAGCGGGAGCGCTGCAAATGCCGCCCCGGTGACGGAGTCCGCGTGGAGCGGTTGCCTTCGCTCAGCTCCTGTGGATGTATCCCGTGGGAAATGGCACGGGAAGGAGCGCTGGCCCCTCCTGCGAGTCCCTGGCAGCAGCTTTTTCCTCTCACTCTTTTTTCCTTTGCTGGTTTTTCCCTCTGATTCCCGAGCTTTCACCGAGATGCTGCTTTCGAGAGATTTATGCGCCCGTGGGTTAAAAATAGGTTTGTTAATAAATTCACCTAAGTGCCTGCTAAGCAGAATAGATGCTGCTGACAAGAAAACAAGATGGATTTGTTTGCAGCTTTAACTGCTTTGGGAAAGGAACAAAGAGCAGCTCCGAAGGCACCTCAAGATAAATTTAACTCAGGTTAAATATTTTTGCGATCTTACAGTTAAAGCGTTGGAATTCTGACATCCTCATCAGTATTATGAAACGCTCTGTTAATAATGAATAGGATTTCTGAGAATTACAGATCCTTTTTTGAATCCAGCCACCTTCCATTCGGGCTTATTCCCCAAAGAGGAGCCGCCTGACAAATGTCTCATCTTGCTGACTCGTGAGCTTCCATCCCCTAATGCACCTGCATCTCGCAGGTGGTGGGGCAGGGGGTGGAAAGGGGGGCGATTTGTCGGGGGTGTCGTCAGCTCTTGAGCAGAACCTGGGGGGTCACAGAGTCTGGGGGGGTCACAGAATCTGGGGGGTCACAGAATCCCAACCACACGAAGCACCAGAGGACGCCGTGTCTGAACCCCAGTTTGGTTCTTTCCCCGTGTTATTGAAAGGAGAGGTGAAGCAGGAAGCAAAAGCACGAGGTCCTTGGAAGAGCGGCTCTGCTTCCCCCCGGTTCGACCGCAGAGGCATCAAGGGTTGGGTTGGACACCAAGCCCTGGCCCTCAAATGCTGCTATTCCTCGCCAGGGTTGTGTGTTTGGGCGTGGGTTGAGCGTGTTCTCCCAGAGCCTCCTGTGTGCCAGGGTGAGGCGTCCTGATGCCCTGGGTGTCATCCTGACATGTAGAGTCTTGGGCTTGAAGGATCTGCCTCTCCTTGAAGGATCTGCCTCTCATTGAAGGATCTGCCTCTCCTTGAAGGATCTGCCTCTCATTGAAGGATCTGCCTCTCCTTGAAGGATCTACCTCTCATTGAAGGATCTGCCTCTCATTGAAGGATCTGCCTCTCATCGAAGGATCTGCCTCTCATCGAAGGATCTGCCCCTCATTGAAGGATCTGCCTCTCATTGAGGGATCTGCCTCTCCTTGAAGGATCTGCCTCTCCTTGAAGGATCTGCCTCTCAGCAGGTGGCTTAAGGCCGACATTCCCAAATTCCTGCTCTCTGATGGATTTGGACTCATCAGTTTCTCTCTTCCCCCTTTGTCCGTTCAAGGGTTGCATTCTTTTTTGAGCTTTTGCTTGATGGGGTGTCCTTGGGTTTAAAAGTCTTGGGATAAGGGAGTGATTTGAGTTTTAAGCTGATTCCACTGTCCCCAAGTGCCACATCCACACGTTTGGAACACTTTCCAGGGGTGGTGCTTCCATCACTGCCCCGGGCAGGCTGTTCCAGGGAAGAAACTTTCCCTGATCTCCAACCCTGGCGCAACTTGAGGCCGTTTCCTCCCGTGAGATTAGAGAGGAATGGAGTGGGATAGAATAAGAAAACAAGGATAAGCTTAAGAATAAAATATTTTTAGTGGGAAGGGACCTACAGTGATCACCTGGCCCAAGTCCCTGACCCTTTCTTTGCCACTTCCATTACATTTGGCAGCTTGTCATTCCAGCTTTTCCCTGCTGATTGTCGCAGATGCAGCTGCTGTGAATTTTCGGAACCTGGCTGTTTGTTTCCCAGGTTTTCAGTGGGAAGGGGTAATGCCCGAGCAGCTCTGGGGGTCACGCTGTGGATAATCTCCATCCCCCCGAGACGTGCTCGCCGTGTCGGTTCACGTTGCCGGCTCAGAACGGACCCGATGCCTTTGCCTTTTAACTAAAATCGGCATTATTTTGATGTAAAATAGCTCCTGGAAGGGATTAAACCCACCGAGCCAGCGCTCCAGCCCGTGCAGCAGCACTCAGATGAGGCAGGGCTGTTCAGCAGGTAAATTAATCCACAGGGAGCAATCCCAAATACCTGATTCAGTGACGAGTTTGCACATAAACAGCATTAATGTAAACCAGTGAAATTCAGGTTCCAAATGAACACAAATTGTCAATTAGTGAAGGGGCCCGCAGGACTTATTAGCTCTTTTTTTTTGCTATTTTTTTTTCCTTTATTTAGAGAAAACTTATTTGGACACATAGTTATTTTGTGTTTCCTGGATTTGATGTGTTGGAAGATGACTGATGGCAGCTGCTGATTTGTTTCTACGAAGATTAATTAGCCACATACTGAGATAGGCTTTTAAAATTAATGGATTTGAATGGATCAATGGATGAGGTTTTTTTCCTGTGAATAGACAGCACAGTCTGCCTCGCCCTGCAGACCCAGACTTTGAAATGGAGACTGTTCTAGAAAACCATTTCACACTTATTTCTTAAACAATTTGAGGGAGCAGGAGAAGTCTGGCAACATCTGCTTTCTGGGTTTATGGGGTTTTCTTATCCTAAATGGCAAATGTGTTCACCTGACAGCAAACCTGTGTTTAAATGCCAACAAACAAATACCAGTTCTTAGCAGTTGCACGTGTTGGTTCTAAATTGCAAAACATGTTGCAAACAACTAAAATTTGGAACATCTGGTGGGATGAAAAGGTTTTGATCCCCGTGCATAGACAAGAAATGAAATACTGAGACATAAAGCCATAGAAAGAGAGGTGAAGTTTGAGCTGGGTGGAGTTTGTTGGGATGGGTAAAGGACAGGCACAGCAACAGTTACAGGTCTTAATTTTTGTTAATGGTGATTTTGAGATTTTAAATTCTAATCGCTGCCATAATGTCATTTAACATGTCGAATGAAGGCAGGTAAGTCCTTGGTCACTGAAGTTCATGGCTTTGCACTGGGATGGAGCCCAGCTGGGCACTGTGAGAGTGGCACCCTGGCACAGGGTGCCCAGGGAAGCTGTGGCTGCCCCTGGATCCCTGGAAGTGTCCAAGGCCAGGTTGGACAGGGCTGGAGCACCGTGGGCTGGTGGGAGGTGTCCCTGCCTGTGGCAGGGGTGGCACTGGGTGGGCTTTAGGGTCCCTTCCCACCCAAACTATCCTGGAATTCTCAGCCACACAAGTGGTTTGTGGGCATTGGGACCTTCTGTCAGTGACCGAGGGATGTGACAGTGACCTTGAGTGAATATGTGGAGACCAAAGGGGACAGGAAAGGAATTGCAGCCAGTGGGAAATGCCTCGGGATCCAGGAGAGAAAACACCAGCAGGGAGAAGGTGGTGCTGATGTGGGTCAATGGTGTTGTCACTGCCCAGCGGGGAAGTCAATACAGCAACGCTCCTGGTCTGTAAAATGGAATAATGGAAGGGAAAATGAGTGGATTGCAGCTAAAGCTTCATAAAAACCTGCTGTCGATCCAGCAAGATGAGGGGCTCAGCTTCTCAGCCCAGCTAATCCACGGGGCTTGTTGGTCAGGGGCTTCTCAGTGTCAGACCCTGCAAGGATAGAGACTTGTGCAAGCCCTCCCTGCAGAGGTGGCAGCTCCAGGGCAGACGGAAAGACATCGGGAGCCTTGATGATGTTTCTCCCTGGGCAGGTCCTGCCCCGTCTGGAGTGATGCCTTGGAATACAGCGCCGAGTTTTTAGTGCTCTCTGTAATTACAAATGGCTTTGAACAGGATGAGCCAAAACATTAGAGCTCAGATGTTCCTGTCGAAGTCGTAAGCAGCAACGGTATCGTTAAACCAAAATCCATAATCTCTGATTTCTGGGAATGTGGGGAGGATGCTGGAGCAGCAGTGTGTGCAGCCAGCCCTGCCTCGTTGCTCATGTCCTTCCCGATCTCTCCCTTCAAGCCACTCTGACAAGTTACTCCGAGAATGTGGAGCGCACTAAGTACGGAGGGGAGAGCAGCAAAGAGCTGGGCTCTGGAGGCAACCTGAAACCTTGGCAGTCCCAGAAATCCAGCATGGACTCCTGCCTGTACCGCGTGGACGAGAACATGACGGCCTCCACCTACAGCCTCAACAAAATCCCCGAGAGGAACCTGGAGACCGTCCTGTCCCAGTCGGTGCAGTCCATCCCTCTCTACCTGATGCCACGGCCAAACTCAGTAGCAGGTAAGAAATCCGTGTCTGTGCCTTTAGGGGTGTCCTCAACCCTTCCCGTGTCCTCCTTGTCCCAGGGGAAACCTCCTTTCTGGAGCTGTCGTCGTGAAGGGTGACAGAGGTTGGGTGTTTGTTGGACTTAGTGCTTCTAAATGGAAAATTCCCGTGGGGAGAACTGGTTCTGGTGGTGCTTAATGGTTTGTGGTCCTTGTCTTAGAGACCTGTACAAGGGTGAGATTATTAGGGAATAGGTTTGAGAAGAAAGAGCAGAGTCTTTGCTGTCATTCCAATGCAAATCTCTCGGGTTTAAAGTGCCAAGACATCACAGCCCTTTCAAAGGATTCATTGTAGGTAAAACCAAGTGTCTGATCTTCTCTGAAGATCTGAAGGGCTTTGCAGTTCAGAGACTGATGAGACTCTCCACCTCTCTGGGTCCCATCCCTCGTGGTGGCCTTTGCCCTGAGCATCCCAGCCCGTGGGTGCCCTCACACCCCCCCAGCACCTGGGACTTGTTCATGGCCAGCATTTGTTGCCTTGGCCTCCAATCGACATGATTATCATTTCAATTTGGAGCTGCTGTCTGAGGCATTCCAAAATGCTGCTGTGCCATCCCCGAGCCACGTCCTGCTGAGTGTGCCCCTGGAGTTGGCAACAGCGGGGCAGAGACAGGAGATGGCATTAAAAGCATTAAAGCTTTGCTGCAAAGCTGCTCGCCTGGCTTTATTCCCCTTTCCTCGCCTTGCTGGCTGACTCCTCTGAGGTAAAGACCCTGTGTCTAAACACAGGGAGAAATCCAGGCTTGGAATTCCAGGTCCCCGGGGATCGTGCCCCTGCCCGGCAGCAGGAATGCTGCTGCCCGAAGCCCGGGGATGGTGCTGAGTGATGTCCCAGGATATTTATTGTCTCTCCAAGCAGCCTCCCTTGGGGAACAGGCTGCGTTGTGTAACTGGATTAGGCTCCCTTTTTAATCCCACTTTGGCCAGTCACAGACCTAAAAGCCACGGAGAAATGAGATTTAGAGCTGCTGATGTACAAACCCCCACCCCGAGCACGGGCTGCAAACCTGGATTTCAGGGCTGGGAAAAGCCTGGAAAACTCTGCTTGTATAGCCTGATTCCTTTAGATTGATTTCTTATAAATGACACCACGTGAACACCTTCCAAAGCAAAGAGAGTAGGCTGGGAACTATAAATTTAAATACACGTGTGTTGGTTTAATTGACTTTAGGAGTTGTTGCCTTGCTCGGTGCATTTGGAGGCAAATACTGTACCCAGCAAGGTTCAGGAACACTTTTTCCTTCTGGATTTCTTTTTTTAGTGGAGTTTTTGTTGCTTTCTGTGTCACCTTACACAGGTCATGTCCCAGGATAAGTCCTGGTAGTAACTGTGGATAAGAATTCAAGATTTTTCTTTAACCTTTTATCATCAAATCATCCCATATTGGCTCCTGTAAGTTTATGGCCTCAGAAAATGATGGGGTTTAGGTTGTGGATTTTTATGGGAGTTTTTCCCCAGATTTTACCCTCTTTGTGCCTGAATGATGGGAAAGGGAAAACAGGTTTTCGGGGTTGATTTAAAGGTATCTGCAAATGTGCCCCTGCCCAAAGAGTTAATGCTGAGCTGCCAGTCCCATGTCCTTGCTCCAGTGCCACACATGCTGTAACCACTTGATAAACCAGATTAGCTGGCTAATCCAAGGGAAAAGGAACCCTCCAGAAAAGAGGGGTGTTCATTTGGGGCCTCCAGGGCAGCGTGGGGGCGTGGGGCAGAAGGCTGCCTTTCTCTGAGTGCTCTTCTCTGCTATCCCACATTTCAAGGTAATCGTGGAATCCCGACTTTACTAAAACAGGCTCTTCTGGTCTCATTGTCCCTGTCTTATTTTCCTTGTCCTTTTCTCAAATGCAGCTGAATTTGTACACAAACAGTCTGTTCTTGGGAACCAAAGCGTGACAGCACTTACACCTTGTGGCCTTTGGGTTTTTTTCTTTCTCATTCTTTTTTTTTCTTCAAGATTCTCCCAGAATATCTTCCAAAACAGCACAAAGATGTTCTTGCTCATAGCAGCTTACAAAGAGCAGTCAGTGACTGTGACGTGTCCCTGCTGTCACTGAGCAGGTTACAACTGGGAGTAGTTCTTACAACATGTGTTCTTCCCTGGCAGGGTGGGCAGGCCCTGGCACAGGGTGCCCAGAGAAGCTGTGGCTGCCCCACTGAAGTGTCCAAGGCCAGGTTGGACGGGGCTTGGAGCACCCTGGGCTGGTGGGAGGTGTCCCTGCCCATGGCAGGGGGTGGCACTGGATTGGCTTTGATGTCCCTTCCAGCCCAAACCATCCTGGGATTCTAGGATTAATTTCATCTTGCACCTTGTCACATCATGTATCTCAGAAACAGCTAAAATCACTGTTTTGGGGGTTAAAGAAACCCCAGCAGAGAAGAGCACTCCTGGAGATGTTAGATTTGGCAGAGCACATCTGGGGCTTGGTAGATCTCGGAGTTTCAGGGGTTACCATATAGGTGGGCATTTGAAAGCCCAGATGTGGGAGCACATCTGCTGAGCAGGGCTGAGTGACCACCCAGGGCACAGGCATTATTAGGCAATTAACTAATTAATTCCTCATCTGCTGTTTGCCTGGGCACTGCCTTGGGTTGGGGAGGGGAGCTGGGACCCTTGGAGCTGGAGTTGGGCTTTCAGCTTTTGAAGGGACACAGATTTCCTGGGAAAGGTTCGTGGACACAAAGAATGTCCCACTCTATTGTCGTCACCCGTGAAATGAGTTGTGAAATCTTGTGTTGTTCAGACCACATGCATGGTTTATAAGGTCTGTTTAAATATTAATAGGGAATTAAAATGCCCTTATATAATACTAGCTCTGCTTTTTTCCTCTTGGAGAGTATAAAGCAGCAGCAAGTACATTATTAGTTACAAACTTTAAATTCTTGGCCCATTACAACAGTGTATTCATGGAATCACAGGATCACAGAATGGTTGGGGTTGGAAGGGACCTTGAAGCCCACCCAGTGCCACCCCCTGTCACGAGCAGGGACACCCTCCACCAGCCCAGGGTGCTCCAAGCCCCGTCCAACCTGGCCTTGGACACTCCCAGGGATCCAGGGGCAGCCACAGCTTCTCTGCCCACCCTGTGCCAGGGCTGCCCACCCTCCCAGGAAGGAATTCCTTCCCAATATCCCATCTATCTCTGCCCTCTCAGTTTGAAACCATTCCTGTCAAAGGTGAGGGCAGGGTTTGCAGAAATACCTGGGCATTCTGTCCTTTCCAGAACATGCCCGTGGCAGGGGGTTGCAACAAGAAGACCTCGAAGGTGAATCCCTTCACTCAGAGAGGAGCAGCAACACCCCCCCCTTCTCCTCATCCCCTCCATCCCCCCATCTGCTGAGCCATCCCCCTCCCTGGGCTGCCAAACCCCCATTTCAGGTCAGGCTGGTTGGTGTTTGTTGCTCAAACAACCCATCGACACTGAATTGTCTGCCCCTGTTTGCCATCCCTGGCACAGCTGCGTCTGCACTGTGCAAATATTATTTCTGAGCAGGCACTTCTTCCCTCCGTGCTGTTTTATCTGCAGTGTCTCGTTACGTGGCATAAGGGTCAGGATGGAGGGGAAGCTTTCAACAGTTTAATATTTAATTTTTCCAAGAGAAATTGATCTCGCATAATGTTTTGAAGTGCCGGAGCGAAGAATTGCTCCGAGTTCCTCTGGCCTTAGATCTCTTGAATTATTCCTCAGTTCTAAATCGGGAGGATAAATCTCAGCCCGTCCTGAGCCCTGGCAGGGCAGTTGGTGACAAGTGGGAAAATATCCTGTGGCAGAACCTGAGATGGATCTGGAGACACACCTTGTGTGGGAGTCTCCTCCATGGTGGCTGCAGAAGATGGTGATGATGATGATGATGATGATGAAGGTGGGAAGGGAGCCTGGTTTGACTCCTCAATGCCTGCAGGACCAACATACAGTGCACAAAGTGTGTCCCCCCTGCAGAACATCTGGGGTTGCAGCTGGTGCTCATCTCACAGGCAGGACAGGGGTGGGAACGAGACTCTCGGGGGAACTAAAATCAAAATAAAGTGTCAGGATTGCAGTTCTTCCCAGGAAACGGACCCATTTCTGTCCTGGAGCAGGCAGAGCTGCCAGGCCTTCCCCGATCTGTGATGGAAGACTGGGGAACCTCCCAGTGGTGTGGAAGGGACCTTTGGAGGTCATCCAGTGCATCCTCTTGCCATGGGGATGTCTCTGGCTTGCTCGGAGCCCTGTCCAGCCACACCGTGGCAGGGATGGAGGGGTGGCAGCTGGGGCAGGAAGGAGCAACCTGCCAGGTGTGCCCAGGTGCCCCCGGGGCGCTCTGGCTCTTCTGGGGGTGCTGCAGTGGATCCGTCCTCGTCCCACGGCTCCCGTGGCTCGGTGACGCT
>VWZF01005471.1:298309-317070 GCA_013396755.1 Sclerurus mexicanus | reverse complement strand
CGCTCCGACACTGGCAGGGATGGCCGTGCCAAGGGCACGTTTCAGGAGAGAGCCTGAGGGTGGCGGGGGGAGCTCAGTGCCCCCAGAAAACAAGCTGGGCCCTGCTAAAGCTCCTGCTGTAATTGCAGCATCTCAGCTCTAATGGCTCCTTCACCCCGAGCAGCTAATCAGCTTTGCACGGGTACAGGAGCATGAAGGACTTCTAAAAACAGACCCTGATGGCTTCATCTCCTTTTTTTTGCTCCTCTTGTTTGTCATTTCTCCTCTGTGTCTCTTACCCTGCTTCTCAAACCTGAGAGAGTCCAGGCAGTTGGAATAAACATTGCTGCCAAGTTTAAGCCCCTTCTCCCCACCCGTGTCGGAGTCTGAATCTTCCGTAGTTTTTGGCTTGACCATCTTGTCAAGGTTTTGGCATTTGTCATTCGAAATGGCGGGGAAAAAACGTTTCTCTTAGTTTTGAACTGTTCTGCCTTGCAGTTTTGTTGGATTGTTGCATCTTGTGTTGGAGGATTTGAAGTCCAGTGCCCTGAGACCTGTATCAAAATATTTACCCAATTCCCAGTGAAGAATTAACGTCAGCTTCGCAGGCAGCCTTTGGAGAAGTAATTCAATGAATTAGTTCAACGTAAAAGAATAATCTTGTAGCGGTAATTGAGTGGAGAGCAAAGAAAGAGCACTGCAGTCCAGGGTGCTGAGCTGGTGGCCATGGGTGAGAGTCTGCTGGGAGTTTTGGAAATGGTTATCAGAGCAACAGCAGAGCTGGGGATCTGCAAAGACTGATTTTAAAGTTTCCTGGTTAGCATTGGGAAGATCGTTTCATGCAGTGAGGTTTTTCACTCTTTGACTTTATAATACTCTCTAAATTCCTCGGCTGGAAAGGGTCTGAAATGGCTGAATAATGGATAAATCCAGGTGCAAGGGGTGCAAATCTGTTCTGCTAAGCCACGTTTTGTGATGTTTTCCAGTCCCACCACGGCAGCAGCTTTGTGGTCAGTGTCAGCTCTGCTCTGCTCCAGCTGTGCTTATCCATGTCGTGATGGCACCTCAAGCAGAGACCAAGAAATTATTCCTATTTCATCCAGCATTGTGAAGGGAGCTGGATTCTCCCATGAGCGAGTGACGTTGGAGTAGCAAAGTTCAGATAACATTTTCCTCCTTTTTTCAGGGGGTTGTTTTTTTTGCTGGGCTGTTGAAAGTTTAATTTTTCTGCCACTAATTCTGGCTTTGGGGACAGATAAATGTTGATATCTGAATTAAGTAGCTCTAAACTAATTGAAGAGGAGATTGGGGGCGTAGTCTGCACTGGTGAGTTGTGTCTGTGTCAGCTTTGTGTCCATGTTTGAGTTTGGGACCGGGAGAAGTGACATCAGATATGAGAGATGCCACGTCCCCGTTTCCCACGTGTTTTCCCTTTATTTGGGAACATCAAGAGGAGGCCAAACCAGAGCAAACGCCACTGGGGCTTTCCCTGAGGAGAAGTCACCAGAACCCTTAAGGGCGAGTTGGGCTTGGGTCCATCTCAGCTCTGTTGCCTCAAGCTGCTCGGTGTCTTCTGCTTAGAGACCCAGGAACGGAATAATCGGGGGGTGAAACTCGAAGGCTGACGTGGTTTCTTTGCTCTCCTGCACAGCCACCAGCTCAGCCCACCTGGAAGACCTGGCCTACCTGGACGAGCAGAGGCACACCCCGCTGCGCACGTCGCTCCGCATGCCGCGCCAGAGCGTGGTCAGCGCGCGGGCACAGCAGGACCTGCGAGGTGGGAACTCGGCTCCGGGGGGATCTGGGGGGGATTCCCAACTATTTTGGGAAAGGCTGGGGTGGGAGCTGGGACTGCACATCCCTGGGAAGGTCACGATCTCAGAGTGCTTCGGGTGGGAAGGGACACCTTCCACCAGCCCAGGGTGCTCCAAGTCACATCCAGCCTGGCCTTGGGCACTCCCAGGGATGGGACATCCACAGCTTCTCTGGGAATTCCATTCCAGCCCCTCCCCACCCTCACAGGGGGGAATTCCTTCCCAATATCCCATCTAATCCTACTCTCTTCCAGTTTAAACCCATTCCCCTTGTCCTGTCCCCCATGCCTTGTCCCAAGTCCCTCTCCAGCTCTCCTGGCGCCCCTTTAGGCACTGGAAGGGGCTCTCAAGTCTCCCTGGAGCCTTCTCCTCT
This sequence comes from Sclerurus mexicanus, assembly GCA_013396755.1. NCBI lineage: Eukaryota > Metazoa > Chordata > Aves > Passeriformes > Furnariidae > Sclerurus > Sclerurus mexicanus. The sequence continues at coordinate 314,904 of VWZF01005471.1, read as the reverse complement.
CCAGGTGAACACCCCTGGCTCTCTCAGCCCATCTCTGATCCCCATGGGGTTAATAGTTTGGTAATTTATAGAAAATAAGACATTTGAATGGACTGCTCTTGGTTTTTCTTCTTTCTTTCCCTCCAAAGCCAAGGTTTGCAGCCCCCGCTTTGCATTTTGCAGGAGCCCAACACAGGGCCAGGGCCACTGTCCCCGAGCAGGACACTCACAATACCCACATTCAGGCAGCCCTTTGCCTTCTCAAAGGCCTTTTGAGAGGGGAGATTTTTGTGGTTCTTCCTGGGAAATTCCCCAGACGAGATGTCAGCGATGAGAAGAGGAGCCAGGGCTGACATTTCTGCGTTCTGTTTATTCCCGGGCGGCTCCAGCTCCGTTTGCTCCGTGTCCTTGGGATTTAAGCCTACCCCACGACTTCCACCCCCCCTTTAATCCGGGCTCAGTCTTTGGCCACGTGCTCAAGCTGCCAGAGGGACAGCCCTGAGCCTGCAGCTGGTCCCTGGGTTAATGCTCCATCCCCTCATTTGGCGTTGCACAGATGAGAGAGCGGCTGAGAAAGCTCATCTGGGATATTTTCAGGTTGTTCCCGTGCCTGGTTTGCTCTCCCCTGTCCGTAGAAGATGGGTTTCTTTTGGCCATCCGTGAACCTTTCCTCTTCTCTGGGGGTTTTTGGAGCAAGTGCCACCACCCTGGGGTGAGGAACTGGGGCGCTGGAGGGCACAGGTTGTGTTTCCACCCGGCCCCACATGCATCAACCCGGTCCAGCCTGGCTGGGCTTTGCACCGAAGACAGGAGCCCCCCAAAAAGTGGGTTCGGGGGGCAGTTTGTCATGAGCTCCCTGGCTGGGGAGGCAGTTCTGGAAACGCATAAGCAGGCAGGGAGTGAAGAAGGCAAGGTCTGACAGAGCACATTTCCATATGTCGGGAGGCAGCAGCTTGCCAAGGCTGCCTAATTTGCAGCGATTGCATCCAAAACATTCCACTTTATTGTAGGAACAGAACCAAATTGTTTTCCAGACACACTTCAAAAACCCTTGTAGCACTACATATTTTCTTTCTGCTTTTTGTTCTTTTTCTTTTTTCTCCCTCCCTTTTTTTTTTTTCGGTTTTTGACAGTTGCCTGAGGATAACAGCAGTGTTTCAGGTGGTTTGGGAAGTTGCTTCTGATCCTGGTTGAAGTGCTTTGCTGTTTGGAAGAAGAGCATGTGAAAAAAACCAAACCATCACTATTGGGCAATATTTTCATTTAAAACAATATGTGAAGGGGGTTCCCCCCCACCCAAAATGCTGCATGTTGCAGATATTGCTGTGAAATTACATCAGTCTGGGCTGTTATAAACAGCAGCTCTTTGTTCCAGCTGGAAATCCTCAGCTTGGGTTTAATTTTAATATCTTTAGTCTTGGCACTGGGCTGAAATCGTGAAGCCATTCCTGGGACACATTACAACCCACCAGTTATTCCCAGTGTTCCAGAATTCCAGGGAGAGACACTAAATGGGAGAGTGTCCCTGCTATTTTTGGTTCAATCAGTTGTTTAACCAGGGGAGTCGTTGAGCAACCCCAACACAAAGAGCACGGCCAGGATTCCTCCCAGTGCCAGGATTTTAAGAGGGAGGTGAAGGCAGTTTTTGCTTTCCCTGCTTTCAGCAGGATGTTCCATTGTGCCCAGTGGAAATGGCAAGTGCCCTCTCCCTTCACCCTCAAATGTTCCTCAGAAAGCTTCAAGGCTGCTTTGTTTCTCACTGTGCATTTTTTTTAATAACCTAATGCATAAAAAGTGGGAAAAGTAACAATCAATATGCCAGGTGGAGATGGAGCACCACGGAGCTTCTGGCTCCATCCCCACTTCTGTTCCCAGCACACCCCCGTGGAATGGCGAGGAGGATCAAAGTGAGACTTGTGGGTTGAGATAAGAACAGGATGACAACTGAAAATAAAGTAAAATACAGTAATAATGGTAAACAATAATAATAATGATAATGAAGAGGGTGGAAACGAGATGCACAACGCACCCACTGATGGATGCCAGAACCCCCTTCCGGAAGCCAGATCAGCCTCTTCCCAGTAACTGCCCCCAGTTTACAGACTGGGCAGGATGTTCTGTGGTGTGGAATAATATCCCTTTGGCCAGTCTGGGTCAGCTGTCCCAGCTGTGCTCCCTCCCAGTTTCCTTCACGCACCTCCCCACTGGCAGAGCAGGAGACAAGAGAAAAGGAAGTCCTTGACTTGGGATAAACTGAGCAAAAAAACAAACCATGGGAGTTGTCACTCCCAATCCAAAACACGGCACAAGGAATTGCCTCTTCCCAGCTGAAACCAGGACACGAAGAGGAGACTGAGGGGAGACCTCATTGCAGGGACAACTTCCTTGGGAGGGGCAGAGGAGGGGCAGGCACTGATCTCTGCTCTGTGTGACAGGGACAGCACCCAGGGAAGGGCTGGGGCTGTGCCAGGGCAGGGTCAGGTGGGATCTCAGGGAAAGGCTCTTCCCCCAGAGGGTGGTGGGCACTGCCCAGGCTCCCCAGGGCAGTGGGCACGGCCCCAAGGCTGCCAGAGCTGCAGGAGGGTTTGGACAGTGGGACAGGTTGGGATTGTTGGGGTGTCTGTGCAGGGCCAGGGGTTGGGCTGGATGACTGGAGGTCCCTTCTAGCTCAGGACATCCTGTGGTTCTGTGAACATGGCAGAGGGTGCTAAAGAAGGGAGTGCCCTTTCCACCTGTGGAGATGAAAAGATCCCCGTGGAAGATGAAACGCCCATCTGCCATCCCCACGGGCGCCTCAGGTGACGTTCTCTCCCCGTGTCTCCCCTGGCAGTGCGGTTCGCGCCCTACAGACCCCCCGACATCTCCCTGAAGCCGCTGCTCTTCGAGGTGCCCAGCATCACCACCGAGTCGGTGTTCGTGGGCCGGGACTGGGTGTTCCACGAGATCGACGCGCAGCTGCAGAGCTCCAACGCCAGCGTCAACCGCGGCGTCGTCATCGTCGGCAACATCGGCTTCGGCAAGACGGCCATCATCTCCAGGCTGGTGGCCCTCAGCTGCCACGGCACCCGCATGAGGCAGATCGCCTCCGACAGCCCCCACGCCTCCCCGAAACGTGAGTGCTGCCCCGGGGGCCTCTGGAGCCCGGGGGGCTCGGCCGTCGGGTTTTGGGTGGAACGGCGATCGCTCGGCACGGAGGGGTCGGCGTGGTGTTTGTCGGTGGGCAGGGGAAGGGCCTGTCAGGAGCACGTTGGGTGGGAAGGGACCTTAAAGGCATCTGCTTCCAAGCTCCAGCTACAGGGACACCTTCCACCAGCCCAGGGTGCTCCAAGCCCCGTCCAACCTGGCCTTGGACAGTTCCAGGGGCAGCCACAGCTTCTCTGGGCACCCTGTGCCAGGGCCTGCCCACCCTCCCAGGGCAGAATTCCTTCCCAACATCCCATCTAAATGTACCCTCCTTCAGCTCAAGGCCATTCCCCCATGTCCTGTCACTCCATGGCCTTGTGAAAAGTCCCTCTCCAGGTCTCTTGTGGCCCCTTTAGGTACTTCTGAAGGGGGTTTCTGTGCTGCTCCTGTTCCAAAGCTGCTTTTTGGAGAGTCACAATAGTCTGTCTCGGATTTCTCTGGCTTAGAAACGTCACGGACTTGCTCTGGTTGGGAAGACTCCACTTTTAGAATTAGAGAAGCGCAGCATGGTTTGGGTTGGAAGGGACCTTTAAAGGTCATCCAGTCCAGTCCCCCTGCTCATGCCATCTCCCAGCAGATCTGATTACAGATGCATCGCAGTGCATCCTCCTCCCCCTGTGGATGGTTTATGTCGCTGTAGGTGTTCAGGGTGGGTCGCGAGCCCACGTAGGCTCAGCACCCAGCATTGCTGCGCCTCCTGTGGCCCCCCAATCCCCAGCACTCCGTGCTGACAGGCTTGCAGGTGGGGATGACAACGTTTTAAAATCACTCAGCCCTCAGTGAGTGAGTAAGACAGGACTAAAAATACCGGCTGAGGTACCTGAAGGTATCTTGGAGGATGTAGGTCACTGTACCTCAGCGAAGCTGCAGCTAAATCTGTTCACTGGAGAGCAGGGCTCTTGGCCTGTCAGAAGAGCTGAAATGTCACCAGGGGTTGGCATGTTCAATAGTGTCACTTGTCAGAGCTAAATGAACAATGTGCAGTGAAAGGCAGGGCTCGTGTCTGTGCTTGCGTGCCCCAGCTGTGTGTGTGTCCCCAGCCTGCTCAGGGGGTGGGGGACATGAAGGAGCCCGCTGGGCTTAACTCCTTCTGGGCCAAAGGCTGGATTTCTCCCGGGAGAAATTCCCTTCAAGCACAAAGGCTGTTGGTCCCACCTCGTGCATTGTAGAGTTCACACTCCGCTGCGTCCATGAAGTGAAAAGCTGAATGGTTCCTCAGTGTTAGTTATTGGGGATGGAAATGCTCAGAATCAATATTTAATTTATTTCCTAAAGAGATCACGAGTCCTAGTTTAGCTATAGAAGATAATAATTATTCTGTGAGATCTTTGTGGGTCCCTTCCAGCTCAGGATGTTCTGTGATTCATCTCTGATTCTATGATAAGTTTCTTTGTTGTTTCTTTTTCCATATGCTGGAAAAAAACCCCTGTTATGCTCAGTAAAATCTCTGTTTAATAATAAGTGCTAATCAGGTGGTGTGACTCTGCAATCAGCATGAGTAAAGTGGCTTCAGTGCAGCCTCATCCTTCCAGTTCCTGTCTCAGAACGTGCATCCAGGTGACAGTGTTGTTACAGGCTCACAGCCAGGGCTCTGCCTCGCCCTGACGCGTTCGGGGTTTAATTGTGGGGGCAGCATCGTCCTCCTCTGCTGTTTGCCATTAAACGGGTCACTGTTTGCACGATGGTTGCCACTCGGGCTCAGGGATGCACTGCAGCAACCCAGTCAGGGGGCTGGCCGTGAAACACTCCTGAAACAATCAGCAGTTAGGCGTGACCGAGTGCCGCGTGTCCCGGTGTCACTCAGAAATCCTGGGAGTGAAAAGAAGAGTGGGCTGGGAATGTTGCCCACCGAGGCCAGGTGGATGGGCTGCCAGTTTCTCTTTGCCAGGCTAAAGGAGCAGCTAAAATGCAATAGCACGCAGTCAAACTTGCCAGAGACGATTCCAGGATCATTTATTACTTGCTTGCGAGCCTTTTGCAGATCCTGGTGCCGCTCCTGCTCCTCTCCCCCTGATTACATTAATGGGCTTCAGATGGCTGTGTTAGCTGGGGCTCTCCATTTATTTATGGCAGAAAATAGGCCCATAATTCAGAGAAATTGGCTGGCTGTGCTGAAGGAGGCCTTGGAACCAAATGAACCAGCGATTGCTCGTAAGGAGGGAAGGTCTGCTGGCAGAAGGGCAGGGCAGGAGAGCTCTGCATCCCATCCCCCCAGCCTGAAGGCAGAGCCTTCCAGGGTGCCCAGTTCTCTCCATTGTTGGCATTGTTTTAAGGCCAGTGGAATTGCAGTGGGAGAGATGGATAATCATGGAATGCACTGAGTCGGAAGGGACCCGTCAGGATCGTCCAGCCCGACTCCTGCACAGGACACCCCAAAAATCCCACCAGCTGCCTGAGAGCGTTGTCCAAACACCCCTTGAACTCCAAGCTGGATCAAAGGTCCTTCCCCAAAGTGCTGCTCCCAAAAGCTTGAGGAGCTTCTGGCCTGGAAATCCCTGAAATCCCAACCAGGCTATTTGTGGGAGTTATTTTAACTTCTGTGCTTAGCAAACAGCAGCAGCCTGGTCTGTAATAATGCTGCCAGTGCTTGCCCTGTGGCGATTCCTCACCTTTTTTTCTTGGGCAGATGTGGATGCCAACCGAGAGCTGCCCTTGACCCAACCACCTTCTGCTCACCCGTCCATCACCAGCGGGAGCTGCCCCGGGACCCCCGAGATGCGCCGGCGCCAGGAGGAGGCCATGAGGAGATTGGCCTCGCAGGTATGGAATTGTTATCCATCTGGGAGCTCTCTGGGACCTTGGGAAAACGTCAGTTTTCATGGAAGTGCGTCCTGCCATGTGTCACTCCCAGGGGAGCCTCAGGAGAGACCTCTGGAAGGAGTTTTGTGACCCAGGAGAGTTGTTGCTCTGAAAGGAAATTCAAGTTCAAAGTGCAGCAAATACACTGCCCTGCTGCTCTGAGGGTTTGTCTCTCCCAGCCATCCTGCTTTCTCCTTCCAAATGTTGGGATATGACACAGTTACCGGGATCACTGTGGGTTTGATTGGCAGGGAGAACAGGATTGCCCAGGGTTTTGTTGGAAAGGGGCAGGTGGGGTGGGGTGGGGTGGGGGGAGGCCCTGGCTGAGTGTCACTGCTGTGTGTGCACCTGGGGGGAGTTTTTGGAAAATCCTCCAAAACACATCCTAAGCCCTTGGAGCGGTACACAAATCACTTGCTGTTCTGGCAGGAGGGGATTGTGTGGAACATATGGAACGCTGTCACTCGTGTATGTGAGATTTACAGCTTGCTTTTTATTGTATTACTGAGATTTAACCCGAATTCTGTGCTGGTGGGAAGGTGCCATTCAATTCCTTTGAAATCCGAGAGTTTGCTCTTGCTCCTCCTACACCTTCTGGGGGGATGGGAGCAGTTCCTGCTCTCCTGTGCCTGCTCCTGCTTTGGAGAGGAAAACAGCAGGCAAAGTCTTTGTTCTGAATTATTACCAGGGCGTGCTTTGCTTGGCTTTTTGTGCCAGATACTGTCTCGTCCTCTCTGCTTTTCCTGCAGCCCCACATGGCCGGGCAGGGAGCGTGTGGTGGGTGTGTAAATAAATATTAAAGCTTGGTCCTCCCCTTTTCCACGTGGAGTTCTGGAAGGGAATGTGATGCCCAGGTCTGGTTTTGTCCAGGACACATTAGTCACCATATTCCCTGCGAATCTGAAGCGTCGCAGACTCCCAGAAAGAGCAGGAAAATGTGGTATCTCTGCTTAAAATGCCTCGTCTGTCTCAGCTTTCTTCCCCTGAGTGCATAAGTCATCCTGCTGGGTGTGTAATTGAGAAATGGATGCAGTTTTAGCTCCAGTTTCCTCCTGGAAAAGGTAAGGGATACTGCTCTTTCAGACGCTGTCACAGATCCACACTGGAGCTCTTTGGCACCTCTGCTCACGTTGGGAAAGAGCGAGAACCAATCCTTGGAGCTGGAATTGAAATAAAACCAGGTTGTTACACCTTGGCTGCAGACTCCTCTAGGAAAGGGTTTTAAAGCCCTGCTCATCCCTCGGCCAGCACTTTTCTGCAGGATAAATCCTGCCCGTTGGTGTCAGAATCCCTCGCTCCTGCAGCATTGCACACTGGGAGTAGGATGCTCCGTCTCCCAGGGAATCTCCACTGCTCTGAGTGTAGATTCCAGAAATAACCCTCACCAGCTTCCAGGCATCAGGCCCTGAGGAACACATCCCTGCCAAGTTGACCTTAGAGCTCTTGGAATCCCTTCTTCTGCTCGAATTGCTGACACAGCGCACGTGGAACTTTCAAAAACTCCGTGGTGTTCGGCAAACAATTCCCGGGATGAGTCAGAGCGGCGGCACCTGATTCAGCATTCCAAGACCTTGGGTGTGTTCCCAGCCTTGTTGGGATCCTTGGAGAGCAGCAGCTCCTCTGCCTGCCTACCCTTCTGCTGAAGGCAAAGGGATCCCTGCAGATGATGGTCCTTGGATACCTGGTGCTGGAAGGTGTTAGTGGCTGATTATTTGGGAAGAGCAGGTGACTTCCAGGTGTGCCCTGAAATAAAGCACATGATTAAATCCTCAATCAAAGCTTCATTTCCTGCCACGAGGAGAAATAATTCTGGAAGCACATCATTATATTCCGGGGTTTTTTTGAGCTCCACCTTCCTGCCGATGGTTCTTTATCATCGACAGCAATTTGGCTTTATTGCATCACAGCCCCTTCCAGAAGGGAACAGCGAGTCTGATGGATTACCGAGCCTCGGGAAGCAAAACCAGAGGCAAATAAAATGGTTAAGGATGGTTGTGACACCGAGAGCTGGGAGCTGTGTGTGTGGTGCCCCCGTAGGGACCTCCCGAGCAGCGGCACCGAGGAACCCGTGCCGTCACCGGCAGATCCATTGATTTGCTTGGAAGGAGCCGTGCCGTGCGACATCCCCCTGGATAAAACAAACACTCCCCGTTCCACCCCAGCTGTGGGGCTTGAAGCCTCAGAGTGACGCTGAGGGGGAACAAAAGGGATTACTGACCTGGCAATGGGATTGGAAATCCATTAAAATAACAGCGTGGGGCTCTTTGTTCTGCCTCGTTCGGAAAGCTCCCGGCACGTGGCTGGCTCGCCTTGGGGAGACCGGGAGAATTCCGAGGCTTTGGAGATGCTGAACTCTGAGCAGAGCGAAACCACTGAAAGGCTGGGAGACAACAGTGAAAACAGCTCGTTAAAATAATTCAGCTGTTTAATCCCGATGTCTGATGGCACATTCTCCAGCAAGGGACCGTTTAGGAAAGGCCTCATGTAGACCAGCTAAAGGCTTTCCAAAGTCTGGTATAACAAAGAAAAGGAGGGGAAAAAAGGAGTGGAATGTCCTTTGGTGCAGGAGGAAGGGAGAGAAGAGCAGCGTATTCCTGTGTCAGTAGCTATGGAACAAAAAATAATAGTTGAAGACCGCCTTAAGCAGCTTTTGTCCAACTGGGTGAAGGAGAAAGAGCCCAAGGAAGTGAAAGACCCATCGGTCATTCTACTCAGAGAAGCATTTCTTGCACATGTCTGTTTTATAGTTGCATTGAGCCCAGGAGTCAGAATTGAAGTAGGGAAGAGTGTTGGCAGTGATGGACAACCCCAGTTGTCAGGAGTGTTGTGGGAGACACACGACCCATGTGTGAGCAGCTGGGCGAGGCTGTGTGCAGATGTTCCTCCTCTGTGGCACTGAGAGAGGGGGACGTCCTCGCCTTGGGCTGAGGGTGCTGTGCTGGAGGGATGCAGATCGTTACGAAAGCACATTAATAATATACAACCACTCTTAGGTAATGCTTGGCTCAGGCTCCAGAATGCTGGTGGGAAGCTCGTTGTCCTCTCACCCACTCCCTTCCCTCTGAAAATGTCATTTATGCCGAAATTCAGAAGTTGTGTGTCTGTGATGACAGAAATGAAAGGTGAACAGTTGCTTTTCCTCCTCTGGATTATTCAGGGTTGTTCTTTTGTGCCTGCTTTTCGTGCAGTGGGTTCTTGGGGGCAAGGGTTGTGTTTCTCTCTGAATGTCAGAGATGAACAAGTCACTAATTTTAGAAATAAGTAACTGCAGATGACCAAGCAGGAGCCCCACTCAGTCCTGGCGTGCTGGAAAAGAGCGTCGTTGTGTTGGAGTCTCAGGGGGGCAGTTTTAAGTCATCCACGACTGAGGTGGGGTAGAGATTTAGATTAAATATTGGGAAGGAATCCTGCCCTGGGAGGGTGGGCAGGCCCTGGCACAGGGTGCCCAGAGAAGCTGTGGCTGCTCCTGGATCCCTGGGAGTGTCCAAGGCCAGGTTGGACGGGGCTTGGAGCACCCTGGGCTGGTGGAAGGTGTCCCTGCCCATGGCAGGGGGCGGCACTGGGTGGGATTTAAATTCCCTTCCAAGCCAAACCACTCTGTGATTCTCTAATTTCTAGTTCTGTGTTTATCAGCAAACTAATGGAGGCAAAAATGTTCAGAAATGAGGCAGTTCAGAAAACCAGCATCAGGTGCGATTTTTGTCCTTAAAAAGCCTACCAAGACAAGAGTATCCACCTGCAGCAGGAGTTACCTGATGTTGTCCTCACCAGTGGGTCCTAGGAGGAGAAAGACATCACATCCAGAGGGCAGGGGATCTTGCAGATCTTCTAGTAATGATCAGTGTAGACAGACAGCATTTCTAAAAGGAGAAGTTCCAAGTCTTGTTGTCACGCCAGGGCCGGGTCAGGGTTGGGGTTGGCATTGTGTCCAAGGCTGGTATTCGGGCAGAGATAAAGCAACGTGCCAGGAGACCGGAGGCATCAGGATGTAAATGCTTTGCCTCCCATTCCCTTGCAAGGAAAATATTAAATATGTGGCCGTGTTAATAGCTGCTTAGCAGAGCTCTGCAAATTATTTCCTCATTTTAAAGGTAACGTTGATCCTCTTGCTGGGAACTGAGCTGGCACAATCCTCTTTTTCCCTTTCACTCCTTGGTTTCTCCTGCCTCTGAGGAGGAGCTGAGGCGGTGGCCGCTGCTGGGCATCCCACCAGTCCTGGGGACGTGCATCAGCACTGAGGAGCAGTCCTCGCTGGGGAAGCTTCTGTGTGCCTTTTCCTCCATCCCATCTTGGGAGGAACTTCTACCATAGCACGGAGCAGCGGGACTTGCAGCCCAGGAGAATGGGAGCATTTGTCTCACCAGACCTGGCAAACTCTCAGAAATCACGAATGAAACGACCCCCCTTGCGACACCCAGCGAGACACCTGCAGATAAAACAGAGGCATTTGTGGCCAAACTACGTGGCTAGTTTTTGTGGCAATGTCTTTATGGAAACAGGTTTGCAGGGTGGCTGAATTTATGTCAGGTCTGCCCTTGGCACTGGGCAGGCTGACAGACCTTCTGCAGTGCCAGTGGGTCAGGCTGGACTTGGGCCCATCTGTTGTCCAGTATGACCAAGAACCCATCTCCTGCTGTCCAGTGTGACCAAGAACCCATCTCCTGCTGTCCAATGTTACCAAGAACTCATCCCTTGCTGTCCAGTGTGACCAAGAACCTGCTGTCCAGTGCTTCTGAACATCCTGCCTGATATCACAGAATGGCTCACAGAAGGTGAAAGCACAAAAAACAAAGGTGAATGTGAAGGTGGAGGTTTTTAAACCCACAGTTCCAGAAAAAGGCAGCACTCCCTTGCTCTCCCTTGCTGTGCCTTGTTTTTTTAACCTTTTTACTGTTTAATCTTTTATCTATTAAAATTCTTCTAACTTCACTTCCTCTGGCCAGGGCAAGCAAGTGACCCATCACCAAGTTACCACGTGGTTGTCCTTTCTTTCCAGAGTTTCCTGCCTCCAAGTGATCCTGGGCAATGTGTGACTTGGGCTTAGAATTACGGAACTGTTCAGGTTGGAAAACACCCTTAAGATCATCAAATCCAGCCATTCCCCCAGCACTGCCAAGGCCACCACTAACCCGTGTCCCCAAGTGCCACATCTCCATGGCCTTTAAATCCCTCCAGGGATGGTGACTCCACCTTGCTTGTCCAGAGCTGGTCCTTCACCTCAGGGAAATGAGAGGAGAGGCTTTCCCACAACTCCAGCCAGTGCTGGAAAACAAAGAGGTGTCCTGGGTGACCTTTGCCTTCCAGCAAGAGGCACCAGCACCGTTCAGAGCCCTGACAGCCCAAGGTGAGATGAGCTCAGCTCAAAGGAAGGAGCCTCAACTCTGTCACCTCCCCCTTTCCCCTGAAGGCTTCTCCTTCACTCACGGAGGGTTGTTAATGGACTGGCTGCCCGGTTTTGCCCGAGCCATTGAACAGCTCTATTCTCTGGGATTGTGGCTGCTCCATGGTGGCTCGGTGGCAGCAGCACTTACACAAATGGACCTGAAAGCCCGGCTCTGCTCCCTGATGGTTCGTGCCCCGTGCGGAGCAGCTGGTGGAGGAGCTGCACGTGCATTAGTGCGTTTGCCTGCTGGCTCCGGAGCTCTTCCCCCCCGCCCTCCGAGCCCTAAGCGGGGCAGCAGTGCCACTGCTGCGGGCACTGTAGGAGCAAGGGAGTGCCCCTGCCTCGGGAGTCGTTCCTGCTGGGCCCTGCCCCGCTAATGAGTCTCACGGGGCATTTCCCGGCGCGCTCAGCCGTGGGAAAGCCACGGATGTTCCCAGTAAACTGGGTCACCGCGTGCCACGTCCTGGGTCACAGCCGTGTGCGGGGGACAAAGCGCAGCAGTGCCGGTGGCCATCTCCGCCAGCACAGCTGGGGCTGGGGCTGGCACGGTGGCGTCGTGGCGGGCCAGGGTGGTACACTGCCGTCGTCTGAAGCTATTTAGTGGGGGCCAAAAGGATAAATCTCTTTAGGGGCAGAAGGATGGTTAAAATGCAGTGTTGAAGCCCTTCAAGAGCGCTGGAGGGAGGGGGTGTTGCTGGGAGCTCGGGGAGGGGGTCCAGGGGGGATTGATGGAACGGCCTCTTTGCGTGACGCACTTCCAGGAGGATGCCAAGCCAAGCCATGGCACAGGTGTGATGGCACTGGAATGCTGCCTGAGTGGAGGAGAGTCACAAACAGTGCTGCAGAACCGCTGGAAATGGGCCTGTCCTAATAATTAAAAATAACTCGTTTCCCCTGAGCTGTCTCCAGCCCCTCTTTCTCCTCTGATGTTCCCGCTGTCCTTCCAGCCTTTCCCTGTTTGCTGCCATCTCCTGCCTCTCCTGCCGTGTCATTTTGTCCCCTCCTCTCTCTTTTCTTTTCCTCCTTCACGGTTCAGTCCCTTCTCACCCTCTGTACTTTATAACTTATGCACATTCTCTTTTGTGCCTTGTTTCTTCCCTCTCCTTGGCCCTCTCCAGCGTCTTCCTCCTGCTCTGTTCGTGCAGCTCTTCTCCTCCTCCACCAGCATTTTCCTTGGAATAGATGTTTTGCTTTTAACATCCTTCTTGCGGCAACCAAGTCCTGACTTACAGGAGGAAATTTCCATCTTTTCCTGAGCTCATGGAATCCTTCCACATCTGCCCAGCTGAGCCCAAGGCAGGTGGAATCAGGAGACGTGGAGCTTGCTTTGCACGGCCATGGTTTAGAAAGGGACTTTGGTGTGGGGAGAAGAGCTGCAGGAAGGTGTCAGGATGGGACAGATCCTGAGCCCAAGAAAGGGGTGGGCGAAGGAGCGAACCTGAATGGAAGGAGGGCAGGAGGAAAGGTGGTGACAGCAGGAAGGACAAGGTCACGTGAGGCTGGATGGAGGGAGAAATGGGAAGGGGAAAAGTAGGATGGCTGGTGAGAAGACAATCCTGAAGGCTACTGGGTTTAACACCTGGAGAGAACATAAATAATGTCTTGATAATTCTGGTTTGGCCGTTAAGAAAACAAGTTTTGTGTCATTCCTGAGTAAATGGATGTTTTGGGGCTCCTTGACCCCTCTTGAGGGGTTGTGTTGGCCGTGGTGTGCTTGAGGCTCTGCCATCCCAATGTCTGGTGTTTCTCAAGCCTCGTAACACATAATTAATGTTTAGAAAAGCCCAAACCAAGCCAGCTGAGCTCTCCACATCAGTTTAGGGGAGGAGGGGAAGTAAAATACTCATCACACAAGTGTGAATTACTTTGCAGCTCCTTTTCAAGCGAGAAAGGAACTGATGCAAGTTTGTAACTTTGGGCATTTGGTAGTCAATATAAAAGCCATAACACCTCGGGTTCTCAGCATGGAGCCACTCAGCTTGTCAGAACTGCCTTCTCAGCCCTTAAAAATGGCACGAACGGGGACTTTGAACACTCCTCTTGATCCTGCTGTTTCTTTTCCCATCCTTTGCAACGCACCTCTTGCTTTAAGGTTGCTTGAAGGCCTTGCCTACTTTGCGTTTCCAACGCGGTGATTTAAATTTAATCAAACTTTAAAGCGAGGAATTTTTCAGCTTCCAGCTTTGTAAAACATCATTTGACAAAGCTGGTTGCCGAAACGAGGCTTTAAAAGTTGGGGAAGTCTTCATTTAGTGTTTATAGTGTTCAGTGCAACGGGATGCCAAAGTTCAAAGTGAAACTCTGGGGAGAAAAATTAGGTTTTGAATTGTATCAGACACAAATAAATGTTTGCTGATCCCGACGTCCATACCTTTGGAACCGCATGCTGTTCCCTGGCAATTCCATTTATTGCAATACACCTTCTAGATGAAATTACATGTTTAATTCAAGGATTTTGTTTATGGTAAGACATGGTTGGAACCTGTGCAAGCAGCGATTTAAGGCAAAGTTATTAGTTCTGTTGAAAATGGAGCTTTTATTGAAAAGAGCACACCTTTTCCGATGAGAAGTTCATTTCCAGGCTGTGCAAGTTCTTTTTTTTCCCTTGGATGTACTTTTTGGCTTATCCAGGCCAAAACCACCTCAGAATCATGATCAGCACAGAGAGTAGTTGTTCCAGATGCTGAGCAAGGTCTGGGCATGGTCTCCCTTGTCTCAGAAGAGAATCCTCAGCAGTGGGGCTGGTAATCCAATCCTCCCTCTTCCTGGAACCTGGAGCAATTACTAAAGTTAATAATTAATAATTAAAAAGGAATAATTGGAAAGGGCAGAGCATCAGTGGCCCAGTGTTAAAGGCGTTCGCTGAGTACAGGGGAGAAAGAAGAAGGTTTGAACCTGTTTGGGGTGAACCCCATCAGCACCAACCTCCACCCTGGAGGCTCCTCATCTCACATCACCTCTGTCCCATTCCCAAGGGTGGAACAGGGTTTGAAACCTTGGCAAGTTTTCCAGGGTGAGAGAAGTGTTTCCCACCCACCTCTGTGTAAGTGAAGAGCCCAGTTCCCAGCCCGGTTTCCAGTGCCAGGCTCCACTTCAGCACTGGCTTTTGGCAGCCTCTCTGGGATCTGAGGATAAAGAAAATGTCACGGGGAATAAATAACATCAAGATGAAGTTTTGGAGCAAGTTGTGTTGCGGAGAACATCATCATCATCTTCCCTTTCCTTTGGTTGCCTTCCCAAAATCTTCCTTCTTTACTGGTTTAGCTTCAGATCCCCCCATCAGGCATTGCATTTATCCTGCTGGTTAAGGCTTAGTCAATGCACAGGTAAATCCAGCACGAGGATCAGGAATTGTGGAATTGTTAAGGTCGGAAAAGACCTCTGAGATCATCAAATTCAACCGTAATTTACGGGAAGAGCCTTAAATTGGTTGGGTTGTCACTGTGTGTTTGTCCATTCCCTCCATGTGTCCCTTTTCCCGTGGCATGGCTCTTCTGATTCCTGGAATTCAAGAGAATTAAGAGAGTCTCTGTTGTGTCTACACACCTGTTGTGTCGGAAATCCGAGTAATCTGGTTTCTGTTACTGGAACCTGATACCCAGGAATGGCTGTGAAAAGAACTTTATTCTGTGAAAGGCACGAGTTATAATCCCCCAAATCGATAGGATTGTTAGAAAGAAATCACTTCTTTTATTATTGCTTTACCCGGTGCTGTTCTCTAAGGGAATTCCTTATGTTTTAACTGGCTGGTAGGAACAACTCTGGAACAACTCTCCATGTGTCACCCCTCCTTTTGACTGGGAAAGGAAATTACTGGTGGGAGTTTCATACTGGAAATGAAAAGCCGATGCTGAGCCAGCAGTGGGTGAGGACCCCAAGCCTCTTGGTGCCATCTCTGGCCACCTTGGAGCCTGCCGTGATCCAAGGGCTGGGCATTGCAGGTGGAAAGCCAGGAATCCTTCCTCACGTCCAAAGCCATGGGCACGTTTCATCCGAGCTGTGGAGAGGCCCCAGCCCCCCCTGAGCTCGGTGTCCTCAGTTATATTGCCCTTCCCAGGGACCAAAATGCCATTTATTCTGCGATATTCTGTGCTGCAGCGCCCCGGGGCTCTGGTGCTTTTGGTACAGAACTGCTCCCACCCGCCTCACCTGGATATTTTTGGATAAGCAGTGACATTTGGAAGGAAAAAGGAATGAATGGGAGCCGGAGAAAAGCTCTGTGCCCTGGCACAGCCTCATCCCAAATGGGCAGGGAGTGCCCGAGGCTGGAGCCAGCCAGGGAGCAGGAGGAGCTGCAGCGGTGCCAGGGCAGCTTCCCGAGGGATTTACGGGCAGAGAGGGATTTTGGAGGGCCTTTTTTATATTGCAAAAGAAAACAGGAACGTTGGCAGCTTGGCCTGAGACGGTGTCACTGGTTTTCTGCTTATTTTAATAAGTGGGCACAACGCAGCGGGTTCTAGCAGAGTGTGTGGAGCTGGAAAAATCAGGGAAAAGAGGAAATTCTTTATTTTTCCTAATTGAATGGGGTTTTTGAACGAAGAGCAGGTTCACAGTGGGTGAGTCCCCCCCAGGACCACGGGAATCTGTCACTCCCAGGTGCTGCCTCTCCGTGATGGACTCGGTGCCCTGTGCTGCTCCCGCAGGGCTTGGCACGAGAGAAGCAGCGAACCACAACCAGGTGCAAGAGAACAACCACGAGGGAGAACAACCACAAGGGAGAACAACCACAAGGGAAAACAATCACAAGGGAGAACAATCACAAGTCATTCGTGTGATTGTTTGAAGGCACAGAGTCCTTCAGCAGGGCTCGGGGCTCCCCAGAGCTGTCACTGCCCGTCCCCACGAGCTGCTCCAGCTTCGGTTCATTTTCTCCTCCAGTGGCAGGTCCACTCGTTTCTGGCTTTCTCTGGATACTTGTCCGGAGTCCTTAACGCTCTTTGCTTAAAGTCTCCACTGGGTGAAGCCAAGGCTGAGGCTGAGGGAGAAGCTGAGGATGAAGATGAGGGCAAAGCTGAGGGAGAAGCTGAGGGAGAAGCTGAAGTTGAGGGTAAAGATGAGGCTGGAGGTGAGACTGAAGCTGAGACTGAAGATGAGGTTGAAGGTGAAGCTGAGGTGAAGCTGAGACTGAGGCTGAGGCTGAAGTGAAGCTGAGGCTGAAGATGAGGGTGAAGTGAAGCTGAGGTGAAGCTAAAGCTGAAGATGAGGGTGAAGTGAAGCTGAGGTGAAGCTGAAGCTGAAGATGAGGGTGAAG
>VWZF01005471.1:241749-295946 GCA_013396755.1 Sclerurus mexicanus | reverse complement strand
CAGCTCGGAGGCAGACTTTTGCGTTGCTGTGCCCGCAGGTGGTGGCCTATCACTACTGCCAGGCTGACAACGCCTACACGTGCCTGGTGCCCGAGTTCGTGCACAACGTGGCCGCGCTGCTGTGCCGCTCGCCGCAGTTCGGCGCCTACCGGGAGCAGCTGCTGCGCGAGCCCCACCTGCAGAGCCTGCTCAGCCTGCGCTCCTGCGTCCAGGACCCCATGGCCTCCTTCCGCAGGGGCGTCCTCGAGCCCCTGGAGACCCTGCACAAAGGTACGCCGAGCGCGGTGCCCCCTGGGCTTGTGGCCCGTGAGTTTAGTGGTGAAGGGATGGGTTGGGCCGGGTGCGTCGCCTTCTAGGGTGGAAGGGAGGAGGTGGGATGGGGAGGGTCACGTTAAAGATCATCCAGTGCCACCCCCTGCCATGGGCAGAGCCCCAGAGTGGGTCGGGTTGGAGGGACCTTAAAGGTCATCTCATTCCACCCCGTGGGCAGGGACACCTCCCACCAGCCCAGGGTGCTCCAACCTGGCCTTGGACACTGCCAAGGATCCAGGGGCAGCCACAGCTTCTCTGGGAATTCCATCCCAGATCCTTCCCCACCTTCCCAGGGAAGAATTCCATCCCAGCCCCTTCCCCACCCTCCCAGGGAAGAATTCCATCCCAGCCCCTTCCCCACTCTCCCAGGGAAGAATTCCTTCCCAGCCCCTTCCCCACCCTCCCAGGGAAAAATTCCTTCCCAGCTTCTTCCCCACCCTCCCAGGGAAGAATTCCACCCCAGCCCCTTCCCCACCCTCCCAGGGAAGAATCCCTTCCCAGTATTCCCCTCTGGCAGAGGGAAGCCATTCGCCCTTGTGCTGTCACTCCATCCCTTCTCCAAAGTCCCTCTCCAGATCTCCTGGAGCCAGTGTAGGTGCTGGAAGGCTCCTCTGAGGTCACTCTGGAGCCCAGTGATCCCTCCCACCATGGCCCCTTCTGGGGGAGTCTGTGCTGGTGCTTGGTGGGACACAAGGGGTTACCCACCCCCCTCCTGTGCAGGGCTGTAGAGGGAACATTTGGTGTTCCCTTCTCTTGCCTCCTACCATCTCCCAAACCTGCCCTCACAGTTCCAAAGGGGAAAACAAGCCACGATTGCCATGCACGGTGGTGGCTGCAGCGACATGTTCTGATTTAGCCATGTAGGGGGGACTTTTTTTCCTTTCCCTGCCACTGCTTGGTGGGTTTTGGAGAATCTGAGGCTTTCACCAAAAGGCTGATACCAGCAAAGTCAATAGACTTTGTCAGCAGACCCTGTGCGATGCTTCTGGGGAGCTGGTGACAAGCCTTATCCTGATTGCAGAGCTTTTTCTAACGCAGCATTGATTTTGTCTTCTTTTCTTTCTTCCCCCCTGCAAGTTATAAGTAATTCATCGTGACAATCCCTAAATTCGAGATCTTTTCTCGTTGCCATGAAAACTGCCAGAGCATTTGCAGAGTTCAGGACTCTCTTGTCCTGCAGAAACGATGTTTATCACTCTGGCTGTGCTGCGTCTTGGCTGCAAAACCACTCCAGATCATTTGGTTTCCTTTTATTACCACCCCACACTCCCCAGGGGAGGATCCAACATGAAGGAGGTGCAGCTTCTGCCGCATCCAAAGCCCTGATGTTCAAATCGGCTCCTCAAAACCGCGTCCAAGCTCTTGAGCAGCGGCATCTGGGTCCAACCACCTGGTTCCAGCAGGCACAAGGCACATGTGGAGCAGTTGGCTTTCCTGGCATGGAGAAATGTCACTGTGGGAGGAGCGTGGCTGCTCCTTCCCACCAACACTCCTGGCAAAAAGCAAAACAGGCATTTAGGAATGGCTGCTCTGAAGGAGAGTAATTCCTGCTTATTACAGTCGCTCCTTGGGAGGCACTGGAATTGCAGGGCATTTCAGAGGATGCTTATTCTTCTTGCCAGGCAGGTTGATCCCCGTGTGATCCTAAATTCTGAAGAATTTTATATAAATCCCCTTTTTTTCCCTTTCCTCTCGGGCTCTGCACTCAACAGCTCCAACAGAGCAGGTGACCAGCGCTCCCATCCTTCAGCCTTGCTGGTCAGGAGTGCTGGCGAGCTCATTTGCACCAGGCCTCCTGCAGCAGAACGAACAGTGGCTGGCAATGGGGTTTAAGATATATAACATTTAAGACTCTGTAAATACATCAGCAGGTCTTTTACAAGGTGCTGTTGAAGCTTTAATGCTACTGGGACGAAATTACTGCGCGGCTGTTAATGGCGAGCGCCGCTGAGAAAGATTCATGTTTCTCAAATATATATATTTTTAATGACAAGGAAGCTGAATAATATATAGGAGAAGAAAGTTCTGATTCTTCCCCTACCCCCTGTTTTCTTCTCTCTCCCTTAGGCTTTATGGGGAATATGAGATGTGGGTATAAAAGTCAGACATTGCATTCTCTCCTCTGAGATCAAGAGGCACAAAGTGCATTGCCAAGTGCACCCAAAAACCTTACTGAGGAGTTAACTGGAAAAGCATATCTGGTCATTTTAATGCAAAATAGGTGGTTTTTCACATGGATATTTAGAATATATTAGGAAATCAGTGCCATTTGTTGCTGTAAGACAATGAGATGACCTGTAAAGATCCCTTCCAGTATGCAATTAACGTGTCATTAAAAAGGTGCTGCTACTGTGGTTTTTTTCTTCTTCAGCAATAGCTGATGGTGCTTTAAAACACTGCAGTGGCTTTGCAGTGCATGAGGGTTTGCAGGACATTGTATTTGCATGTCTGTAGCCTTTCCAATAAATGCTTTTCCCCTTTCTCTCAGAGAGGAAGATCCCTGATGAAGATTTCATTATATTAATTGATGGTTTAAACGAGGCTGAATTCCACAAGCCAGATTATGGAGACACCATAGTATCCTTCCTGAGCAAAATGATTGGAAAATTCCCTTCCTGGCTGAAGCTGGTAGTGACAGTCAGGACAAGTCTACAGGTATGTTGAGACCCGAAATAATAAGCTGTCTCATTGTCGTGGTGGGCTGGCATAAAGACGGATGTCTGGATTTGCTCAGGACCCTTTATTTCAGGTTATCCTTTTGGCTTTTTAATTCTTGGCCTTACACCCATGTCCCCAAGCTCGCTCTGCAGCTTTGGATGGATCCGATCCAGCGTCGCTTTTTCACATCAATAACTGTTCATCAGCAAATGGGTGAGATCATTTTGTGGCACAGCTCACATGCCAACAGCTCTGACTCCCTGAACCATTAGGAGGGCAGGGCTGATGTCTGTCAGCCTGTGCAGCTCGAGAAATCCTCTGCTCCCTGGGCAAAAGCAGAGCAATTCAGATTTCCTGCCCCTCCTGTCTGACCCAGAGCGTGACCATTTCAGTCTGGAGGAGCCAATGTCAGGCCAAGACATTATTCAGCTAAAAAAGTCTGTGCTGAGCAGGTGCTGAAGCTCTCGGCTCAGTGTTGTTTGGGTTATTTTTAAAGGGTTTTATTTTAGTTTGCAGCCGGGCAGGTTTTTACCTTTGGCGTGCCCTTAGCTGTTCCTCGTGACTCTGGCAGGATGATCAAGCTGAGCTCGGGTTGCTGGCTCTGCTGCTCCTGTGAACGGGGGGAACTGGGAAGCAAACACAGTGACCCTGCTGGGGACATTCCCACTGAGCAGCAGAGCCAGAGTCACCAGGGTGGGACACACATTTGGGAGCCAGCTCGGGGCTGCTCTGGGCAGAAAGGGTGGCTGCAGCTCTCTAGTTCTCTTTTTTTCATTATTAGCCATTTCTTCATCAGCGCAGAGCTGTGGAGTTCCGTTTTAATGAGACTTGCTGATGTTCTCTGAGATCCACAGGTCGATTCCCTGGCAGGGAGCTGAGTCTGGTTCCAGCCCCAGCAGGGCAGCCAGACCCTGCTCTCTTTCCTTGTCACTGGGAGTGGCAGCTGCTCCCCAGGCCCCAGAGAGCACAGGTCTCTCTGCTGGACTATCTGCTCCCCAAGATCCAGGAGAGCCCAGGGTATCTGGTGGATTATGTGCTCCCCAGGATCCAGGAGAGCACGGGATATCTCCTGTTTAGTGCTAGAGTCCACTTTTTGCTCAATGATGGAGTAGATTAAATATAATTTGAAAGACATCTTTTTGTAATTGTGAGCAAATTGCATCCTGATGGCTTGAATTCCTCATTTAATTAGTGCTCTTGCAGCCCTGTGTCCTCTGCAGCTTTGCCCTGCACTGGGCTCTTCCTCTTTATTTCATGGCTTCTCCAGAGCCTGCCTTGCCCAGGGCTGTTGCATCTTTTGTCTCCTCACTGAGAGCCCAGGAGAGGCTTTGGAAAGGCCTTTGAGGAGCTTAATTTTGGTTAATTTGGATAAGCATCATCAGTGAGTTCAGCCGATGACCGTTCCCTGGGCACAGCATCCCCCAGCAGACAGACACAGGGAAACACTCACATCTGTCCTGATGTTTCCACACTCCTGTGGGGGTGGGATGCAGGAGGTTCTTGGGCTCAGCTTCAGCAGGTTTCTGTCACCAGGCTGTCCCTTCCCTCTGCCTTCTTCCCTTCCCCACCCTTCCCATCTGGGGGTGGGAATAGCAGGGGCGCTGCCCGGTGTGAATTTGCCAGCCCGTTCCACGGCTGCGGTGTCAGGAAATATCCTTAATTTTCATTTCAGGCGTGTTTCACACTCAACCCACTCGATTACAGATGAGCCTGAGGTCCTGAGGGCACAGACTGCCACCCGTGTGCTTGCCCTGATGGAAGGTCTTAGAGGAGTCTCAGAGGGGCCGTTGGGGTAGAAATTAAGGATGCTTAATGAAGAAGAAACGCTGCCAGCATGAGTGTCTTTTTTTTCTTTCTTTCTTTCTTTGTAGGAAATAATTAAGCTGTTGCCCTTCCACAGAATATTTTTGGATAGACTAGAAGAGAACGAAGCCATCGACCAGGACCTGCAGGCTTACATCCTCCACCGCATCCACAGCAGCTCGGAGATCCAGAACAACATCTCGCTCAACGGCAAGATGGACAACACTACCTTTGGCAAGCTCAGCTCTCACCTCAAGACCTTGAGCCAGGGCTCCTACCTGTACCTGAAACTCACTTTTGATCTCATAGAGAAAGGATACCTGGTGCTCAAAAGCTCCAGCTACAAGGTGGTGCCCGTGTCCCTGTCCGAGGTGTACCTGCTGCAGTGCAATATGAAGTTCCCAACACAGTCTTCCTTTGACCGGGTCATGCCTCTCTTGAATGTGGCAGTGGCTTCTCTGCACCCATTAACAGATGAACATATTTTTCAGGCCATTAATGCAGGTAACATTGAGGGCACTTTGGAGTGGGAGGACTTTCAGCAGAGGATGGAGAACCTTTCTATGTTTCTTATCAAACGTAGAGATATGACGCGAATGTTTGTTCACCCCTCTTTCCGAGAGTGGCTTATTTGGAGAGAAGAAGGTGAAAAGACCAAGTTTCTTTGTGATCCTAGGTAAGCAAACACTCTGAGAAATCAGAGCTTACGAAGGTGTTGTCTCCCACTGTTCCCTGAGTCGTTCCCTTTCACGAGGTTGCACGTGGCTGCGGTTACCTGGCTCAGGTGTGTGTGCGCTGTGGTTCTCAACATCCCTTGGGATCACCTGAGAGCTCTGTGTTGTTCATGGAAAGAAGTGAGCCCCCCTTGGGCACACAACTCATGTGGTAAACCCAACAATCATCTCTTCGAAGGGAGATGAGCTGCTCCTCAGCAGGCCCCCTCAGGTGGCACTTGGGGGAAGGTTATTCCTGCCAGTTCAGTCTGGAGAAGGGGAATTATCCTCCCTTTCTCCAGAGGTATCAAAGCCACGTGAAGCGGAGGCTAAGGAGGTGAAAGATGAGTATGTGGATATGTCTTTTGCAGTTGGCTCCCTTTTCAGCTTGTGTTCCTCGTAGTCCCTACCAAATGTCTGTTTGAAAACTGAGGAGCAGAATTGGGCCGTAGTGATTTGGGCCTGTCGGTGCCTCTGTCACCCCTGTGCTGACAGCAGCCGAGTTCCTGGCTCAGCTCACAGGGGCCAGGCTTGAATCACAGTTGGATTTATGTTCTCTGAACACAGTGGTCGGTGTTAACAACGCTCCCTTTGTTTCTGCTGGAGGGTGGAAGCAGATGCTCTGCCTGTGACTCTTGGAGTTCATCCCCTTGAGCTTTGCTCCGTTTTGTCTGCCTATTTCTTAAAAATCTGATGATGAAAAGGAGGGAAACGCTGGGATTCAAGGCTGGGTCACTGCATCTCCCAGACCTGATGGTCATCCAGAAGACACTCTGATGGTGTCTGCTGGAGCTGGTCAAGGCAGCTGTGGCTGAGAAATCCACCTCCTTAAATGTTGAGGTGAACAGGCTGCAGTAGGAAAACGCTGAATAGCTCCTTGCAGTGGGCATCTTCTTGGTGTGAGTAGGTTCTGACAATGTTCCTGTCCAGTGAGCCCTTTCTAAAGCCTCTCACAGCAGCAGGTGCCTTTAGATCAGCCAGTGAGTTATTTCATGTCCTTCCTCGGGGTCACAAAGTGCTTGTCACCCTGTTTGCAGTGTCTGTGCAGTGTTTACACCCGTGGAGCCCAGAGCTTTGTCCTTCCCGGTGTCTCCCACCTGATGTTGTGTGGCCTGGCTGTAGGAGGGCTTGTTATCAGCTGGGTGTTATCACTGATCCCACAGCACCTGCCATAATGATCCCTAAGGAGGGAAAGTGGGAAAAAGCTCTGCTTTCCATTGTTACCCTGAGAACGGAATGAGGTGCAGGGTCTTTGCTGGTGGGGGAGGCAGCCCACTGGTGTTGGGTGCTGTGGGTGGTCCCAGTGGGCATGGCCAGGTAACACAGGGGCTGTGCTTCCCTGTGTCCTGGCATTCTCTTCATCCTCACAGTAGTGGGAAGGAATACCAAGCTCAGAAGGAAGCTCCACGTGGGCTGCATTTCAGGTGCTTTTGCACCAAAACCAAGCGTCCAGCCACGTGTGATTTTAGGATGAAGGCACCAATCCACCCTCCACAAGTCAGCAGATAGTTCTCTGCTCAGCAGAGGTGCTTTTGCACTGAAACCAAGTATGCAACCACGTGTGAGTTCAGCACAAAGACATAAATCTGCCTGTTCTCACTCAACAAGTCACCAGATGAATTCCTGCTCAGCGTTCTGCCTTGCTGCTGCCTTTCCTGAGCATCACAAACACGGCACGCTGCCCTCGAGAGCATTCCAGGGACTTTCAGGCATCCTTTTTCATCCCATATATACCATTAATGTCAGAAATTACTGGTGAGTTTAAAGCTTATGGGGGCTTTGTGCAAGCAGGGGGATCCCTGCAGAGCTGACCCAACTCGGCCCCTTCCCTGTGGAATAAAGAACTTCCAGGGCACCACGAGGCTGCCGTGAGCGCGAACCCACACGGACTGCAGGATTAATAAATATCTCTGATGTATAATGTGTTCTGATTGCATTCTGCTCTGATGGTGGCTGATGAAACAGGCTACAATTCAGTGACTAACAGAGAGGGACCCCTGAGATTCAGCTGCATCTCTCTTCCCAATCGTGTCCAGCTGGTCTTGAGATGTTCCGCTCGGAGCGTGGAAACCCTCGGCGACCGTCAAGACAAGTGATGGCTTTTCCTTTCGTTTCTCCACAAAGAAGCCGAGCTGGCCACTGACAGAGCTCACAGCAGTAGCCTGTGAAAATTTGCCCATGTCTGGTTTGTTCACAGCCAGCTTGATTTCCTGGGAATTGAGGAGACGTGACAACCGTCCGGAGCGTTCCCGGGCTCGGTCGTAACGTGGAGCTGCTTGACCTTGCCATGTCAACACGTGAAGGCTCAGGTTGCTGAGCTGATGTTTTTCCCCACGAGAAGAGCTCTGAAGTGAAATGTGGGCTTGTGAAGCTGCTTTTAATTGACTGGCCCTGACAGAGCATCCAGGTGTGAGGCCCCCAGGAAGGAAATTGGGATGATGGGCCTCGGGTGCGTGGTTTCGTGAGTGTCAGGAGATGGACAAGAGGGGAGGGCGAGGAGGAACCAGGACTCGCCACGCTTTTCTGAGCCTTTGAGATAAAGAGCACATCTCCATGCTCTGGGGCTCTGGCTGGCCCGTGGACATGCTGACCCTCCTCTCGGAGCCCTCCCCGTGCCCTTTGCTGTGCAAAGCAAAGCCTAATTGGCTCCGAGGGGGAGTTGCCCGTGCCAGGCTCCCTTTGGCCCCTTTGTTGTTTAACACGGGGCACCACCGAGGTCTGTCAGGGCATTTATTTCACCAGCACTGCAGTAACAAGCTCCCCGCCTGCCAGGGCAGCACAGCCAGCCAAGCAGCTTCCTTGGCAAACAGCAGCTTTTAGGGAAGGACCCAATCCCGGAGAAAATGGGTCTTGTTGCGCATTCCCTCTTGCACTTGTGTGTCTTAACCCGAATTCTGCTCTGAGGCCGTGCTGTTTTCTGCCCAGATTTAATCAGAGACTTCCGTGCAATTATTTTGCCTGCTTTTACGACACCCATAAAATGTTTTATCCCTGCCCTGCTGCTGAAGGGGCTGGGGGAGAGACAGAAGTCAAGGGATTTGCCCTGGCTGCAGTCAGATCCAGACCCCAGAAGTGAAATTACTTTCTCCACACTGAAGTATCAACATCTGAGTTCCTTGTCTAGACTTGCTTTATAGTCAGAGGAGAGAAATCAGAATGATTCATTTCACCCTGAGCTAACAGGCTGCAGCAGGTCAGGGGAGGAGTGCCTGGGAAGCATCTCCAGATGATTTATGGGGGTTCTCAGGGTGATGGGCTCCCCAGGAGATGTCTCCAGTCTAAAGCTAGATGAGATCAATCTCTCCGGGCTGCTCTTCCACCCAACTCACAGGGGCTTGAGGTGGACCCACAGGTTTTCTTTTCTTGCGCAGGAAAGCAAAGGAAGGGAAAAGATTCTCTCAGTGCCGTTGCCTGTGTATGGGTGTCTCAGTTTGTGTCCCACCCAAGGCTGTGTGTGCTGCTGCTGGTGGCTGAGGGAACAGGCTCTTTGTGCTGCTTGGGCACGTCCCACCATCCATGGGACCCCAGCAAAGTGGAGCATTTTAGATCTTCACCTCAAGTGCGTCACCCCTGGCTTGGTGAGGCCAAGCCTTGCCTAATTTTAGGTGCCTGTGGAGGTGACCCGTGCCAGGCTGGGGCTTGGAGGAGATGGGAGGTGGCAGAGGTGGGGCCTTTGGTGTAGGTTCGTGCTTGTTTGCTGTTCCTTGGCACGGTGAAGGCTCTGCTCTGCTTCTGGCTCCTTGCACTCCCTCTGGGACTGACCATCTCCTGGGCACAGCAGCTCTTACTTTACCTTCCATAAGAAGAGTGAGAGGGGCGAGGACAGGAGTCACCAGTGTGATGCTGGAGGAGAGTCTCCAGGTAGAGAACCTCAGGAATATCCTGCTTACCCACATTTTCACCGTGTGGAGACGCCAAGCTGTTCTCATGGATCCTACAGATCAGGTGTTATTCTGAAACCCCCAAAAGCTGTGTCTGGGGTTCCAGAAGAGCTGAATGCCCAGGCGTGGAGGTGGCACTGGGCACCTCTCACAACCAAGCTGCTAGTGCCTTGTTCAGCGATGGCACCACTGGGCTGATCCGAGCTTGGAAATGGTGCGTGAGGAACCAAATCTCTGCCATAAATATTCCCCTCAGTGCACCAGGGCTTTATCAGGCAGCTCCTGCTCAAGGGCTTCAGTGGAAAATCCCTGATAATCAGGGACATCACCAAAAAAAGCAATCAGGGACGAGGACCGGTGGCTCCACGGTCGAGGTTGAGGCCATCTCACCTCTTCCCTCCTTTCCTGCATCCCCCAAGCCAAGGTGTCCCCGAAACCCCAGAGCAGGGGGATGAAGAGGCAGAAGGCTGCAGCTCTCCTCCACCACCCGGGTTGCCATGGCTCCTCCAGAGCTCTCTTCCAGCACAATACTCTGCAGGTGTTTTGCATTTTCCTCTCTCTCTCCCGGCAACTCGTTGCAAGCAGAGACTTTTCCCACACGAAATTACTGTTTTTATGTATTAGCCAGCAAAATGACAGAGTGAGGGAATTAGAGCAAAATCGGGGGTTTTTGTTCCGTTTTGGTGGAGCGATTTGATCTGATTGACAAGTAATAATCCCCGGTCTGAAGATAATTAATTTAGAAAGTTTGGAGGAAAAGAAATCAGTGAAAATGCTATTTATAACAAGTAGCTTTAAATGGGGGGTTGGTCCTTACATTACACACCAGCTTAAAAACGACCCCCAGTTCAGCCCTCCATATGGAGCTCGCTTGGGCATTACGGTGCGTGGATGAGTTGATTTTCTTCCTCTTTTATATTGCAAGGTTCTGAAAAGCCCTTAAAATGCCCTCGGGTGAAATAAGCAGGTTGTCCCATGTCACTACATTACGCCAGGTCAGGCTGTTCCTGCCCACCCTGCTGGCTGGCCTGCACTGGTGCAAGCCCTGTGCTCAGTTCATTCCCAAATCACCACGGGATCTGGTTATTTAAGATCACTCTGAGGTCGGCAGAAGTTTGGAGCGCGGTGGAAGCGGTGGCTGAGCTGTCATTTGGGGCACCCACAGCATGACAGGACAACATTTGCTCCTCTGATTTACTCCTCAAGCAGACCCCAGTGAGGGCCAGATTTTTGAATCACAAAGATGAATCCATCATCATGTGCTCCAGTTAACTGGAGGGGCAAACCCAATCTGTTCGCCTCATGGAGTGCTGACTCTGAGAATGCAACTTTCAGGCTTCCCATGTGCCTTCCAGAATAAATATTTCTGATTCCATGACTTGGAACCCAGTGCATTTTGAAATGTAAAAAGAATGGGCAATGGCTCAACAAAATGAATGTATGAGACTTGTTTTGTGCAAGTGTTCACGTTACCAGCGTCTCTGGGTGTCAATTCTAGTCAGAGAATCGGAGTGGTTTGGCTTGGAAGCGACCTCAAAGCCCACCCAGTGCCACCCCTGCCATGGGCAGGGACACCTTCCACCAGCCCAGGGTGCTCCAAGCCTCATCCAACCTGGCCTTGGACACTCCCGGGGATCCAGGGGCAGCCACAGCTTCTCTGGGCACCCTGTGCCAGGGAAGGATTCCTTCCCAATATCCCATCTAACCTTCCTTTCCTTCAGCTAAAAGCCATTCTCCCTTGTCCTGGCACTCCATCCCTTGTCCAACATCCCTCTCCAGCTCTCCTGGAGCTCCTTTCTAATCTCATGCAGAAATCAGAGCTTAAAAATGAATTATTAAAGCCACTGGCAGCAAGTCGGGCAGCTGTGACGGGCACTCAGCAGGGCACTGAAGTGACTTTGCTGCGGGTTCTGCCCTGAACTGTGGTCAGAGCTGCAGCTGCAGCATCAGTTGGGAGAGGAGAAGTAGGAGACAGATTATAAATGATGACAGATGAGATGAAGAGCAGATGTGATCACCGCCACCATAAAGGACATCGGGAGAGCTGCTCATTTTAACTGGCTCATTAGACGTGCAGCCTCAGCGCTGGGATGCAGAAGGGTTTGAATATATTTAATGTCTTGAGTTACTGTCCTCATAAAATCTGTTCTTTTTCTTCTGCACCGTAAACTTCTGTCTTCTGGGCCATTTTCACGTCTCAGTGGAAGGAAACGTTCATGGAGATATTCTGAGACGAGAGCAGCAGAGTTAATTGGGGATATTATCAGTGCTGATCAAAGAAAGAAATGGGACTTAGTTTCTTCCTGTTCTTCCATTCCACAAATCTTAGGACCCCCTTTCAGGGCAAACCCACCTTTCTGCAGTGCAGGAGACAACAGTCCTGACTTTGTTCCATCTCCTCCTTGCGTGGTCATTGACTCCTGGTCAGGGCACTCCCAGATCACATTCCCTGTTCCTCTTTGATCCCGTATATCTCAAATTGTGTCACACTGAATGAGAACAGAGAATGTATCACCGCTGGTCTTTGGAGATCTACTCTCTCTGTTAACCGTGGAGCCACTGGAGACTTCCCTGAAAGATGTTATTCATTTTCCCCATCCAGCGTATTTATTAAATATGCCAGGAGTCTTTTCACACTGCTCTTGGACAAGGTTTCTTTTCTCTGAATATAAAGTAATCTGTTCCTGGCAACCAGCAGATTTCTGCAAAGCCTCGGGAGCGGAGCACAGACACGGGAATTGCGTCTTTACTCTCAGGATCTGCTTTTTGAAATCTCATTAAGTCAGGGCCTGTAAGCCTTTGGAAATGCTTTTTTCCCCCTCTCCTTTATCCTTCCTTTTTTGTTCTGTGTGTTTAAATCATTGTAAGTGTCTTTTGTTACCTTAAATCTGAAAGGTGCTATCAGAGCTTTTCCTCTTTGCTGCTTCTCCTGGCAGTCCTGGCTCTGCTGCCGTTGTTTCCTGGGGTGTGGAGGTTCTCCAGGACCAGCTCCTGACATGGATGCAGCTCCATTATCCTGGATAAATTACTGGCAACCTCTTTTCCTGTGATAAGCCAAGTACGTGACATCATCTGGTAAAATAGGGGTGCAGCATTGTCAGTACCCATGGGACCTTTGATGGACATTATTCCATCTTGGAAAGCTTCTGGAATAACTTTCCACCTGGCTGTGGGTGTTGTTAATGCCCTGTCAAAGGGACAGGGAGCTTTCCAGCTCCTTCAAAATTAGGAGCCACTAAGCACAAATCCGAGAATGATTCAGGTTGGAAAAGCCCTCTGAGATCATCAAGTCCAATCACTGCCAAGGCCACCACTAACCCACGTCCCCAAGTGCCCCATCCACAGCAGGTGGTGGTAACTGCTGGGTGTTGCTCTCCTGGCTGTTCCACACTCATCCCATCAGCCTCCCGTGCCCATCTGGGGCCAAGGCTGAGGAGCCAGGCAGCGCTGCCTGCCTTGGGAGCTTGGATTTCTCGAGCACATCCCTGTGGATGTGAGTGGGATCGTACCTGTGTTGGATGTTCTGGAGCTCAGTCACACCCTGGCAGAGAAGAACCATCCAGTGAGCCTGTTGATTGTTAGGAGCTCTCAGATGCTTTGAAATCCTTCCTTGCCAAGATGCTGCTGCTTGATTTAAAACTGCTCTTAAGGTGCCATTAGTGCTTCCATTTCTGCTTTTCCTGATATCCAGCCTAACCCTCCCCTGACACAGCTCCAGCCATTCCCTCAGGTCCTCTCACTTGTCTGTCACTGGGGTACAAATCTGACTCGTGTCTCTTGGTACATGGATTTATCCTTACCACCTGTACTATAAAAAGTAGGCTTCGATAATTGTTTAGCCTGGAAATCTCACGTTTATTGCCCGGAGTGATGGATTTCTAGTGTACAGCTGAGGCCATGAGATGTTCCTCAGGGTTGGGAAGGGTGGTGAGTGTGTCGTGGTGAGGAAAGCAAGCTGGTTTGGGATCCTTGTCCCACTCCTCAGCAAGGGTGTCTGCAGTTGCCCAAAGCAGCTGGACTTGGTGGCACCACTGCTGTGCCCTTAGTTACTTGTGGTGTGTGAGCAGATCCTCCTCGGCTTGTCTCGCTGCAGTGAGATCTGACCCAGGGGACGGGGAAGTTTTGCTTGGCTTTGAAATTGGCTGTCCCGGTTAGCAAATGAAACCAGTGTTTGATTCTGTAGGAAAGAGTGTCACGTGATCAAGAGCGTTCCCTGGTTTGTTTGAGTTTCCTTTTAAAAATGTTAATTCCTTCCGAGTTAATTCACAGTTCTCACGTCAGAGGGAAACTGCACTAGGAGAGGCAGTAAATCAACTTTGGGGATTAACTGCTCCTTCCAGAGGAGCTCATGGACAGGACGGACACCTGGACACCCCTGTGCAAGGGAGGAGGCTCCAGGCTTTGTCAGAGCAGGCAGGAGTCCCTGCCCTGGAGCAGAGTATGAATGCACATCTTTTGGAAGAGCAGTGTCCAGTCTCTGATTTTGGGATGATTTCGTGGGACTAGCTGGAAGAAGGGAGGTGTGGGTGTAAATCAGGGCATGTGGCGGGTTCAGAAGTGAACAGGAGTGATTCTCACTTGGGATTTTTGCCTGCAATGCCTTCAAGGGTGTAATTTTGCACCCGTTCAATCTTTTATTTTAATTAGTGACACCTTGTCCCCTTCCATCTGTGACACGAGGGACAGGGACGTTTTAGGGATGTGCTTGAGGTACCAACTCCCGGCATCACCCGGGTCTGTGCCCAGAGCTGTGTGTGCCTCAGATTTGGGTGGGTGAGGGAGCAGGTAAGCTTCGAATTCCCTCCCAACCCGAAGCATCCCGTGAGTCTGTGATTCCCTTGTGCCCATGTAAAGCCTTCACCTACATTTGCCTTCCTCAGAGCTGCTCTAGGTGTGCACTGGGTCGTGCTGTGTAGAGGGTTGGATGAATAAAGGTTCATCTTTGTCTTCTTACATAGCGAGATACACACATATGAATTTGTCTATATATACATTTTATATATATATTTATATACACCCCCCTGCATAAGTGCCCATGCAGGCACACAGCCCTTGCCCTTTCAGGAGTTGACACAGGCACTGAGAGCAGACAAAAGCTGCAGCAACTGAGCTGGCAGGGCTATTAATTTTTCACAGCAAAGAAATCTTACATTAAAAATAGAAAAATCTCTGATGATAAACTCTGCGGCGCCGCAATTCAAAGCGACTCATTTCGCCGAGCTCCTTGATGTAGAAATCATTACTGCCACTCTCTTGGATCATTAAAAATAAAGCCCCAAAATAAGAAAGCCCGTGCTGTTGCAGTCTGGTTTAGTTTCCAGTTAACACTGACAGAACAAGTGACTGCAAGTGTTGATTGGGCAGCCCAAAGCCGAGGCCTGGAAGCTCTGCAGAGGTGATGAATGGGTTACTCCTGAATGCTGTGCTTTATTCTGGAGTAGTTCCTCCGGGCCTTACTCATGACACCGAAGTCGTGTCTGCAATTAAATTTAGGTAAATACCCTTCCAGCTGCAGCTGAGTGCAGGGGCTGAGTGTGGAACCTGGGCTGGCGTGTCAGGAGGGAGCTGAGCTTCAGCTCTTGCTGAGAAGAAGCTTCTGGATCTTCATTTCCTTCAGGATTCGTGCAGTTCCAGCTCCATTCAGAGCCTTCTGAAAAGTTCTCAAAGAGTTTTCCACCAGTGAGCGAACAGCTGGTGTTACCTGCTCTCAGGGGGTGAAGGGTCCCTGTGTGCAGCCACTCTGGAGCTGGAGCAGAAGGCTGGGGTTCCTGATCCTCAGGAAGGGAAGGAGCTCATGGCTCTGGTTCATGGGAGCGTAGAATGGTTTGGCTTGGAAGGGACCTTAAAGCCCATCCAGTGCCACCCCTGCCATGGGCAGGGACACCTCCCACCAGCCCAGGGTGCTCCAAGCCCCGTCCAACCTGGCCTTGGACACTCCCAGGGATGGGGCAGCCACAGCTTCTCTGGGCACCCTGTGCCAGGGCTGCCCACACTCCAGGGGAGGATTCCTTCCCAATATCCCATCTATCCCTGCTCTCTGCCAGTCTGAAGCCATTCCCATTGTCCTGTCACTCCATGCCCCTGTGCAAAGCCCTTCTCCAGTTCTCTTGTTGACCATCTGTGAGTTCTTGACCTTGCACCACCAACCTTTGTGTGGAGGTGGATGCCTTGGCCCTTCTCCAAATGGCAGTGAGTCTGATGATTTATTGCAATATATAAACATATAAATATATATATATATAAACAGCAATTGCGTATTTTCATCATCTGGCTGAATAAAACCCAGCAATTTCTGCTCCCCTTGACTTCCAGCTGTCCCTGACACCACTCCAGTTGTGCTTCAGCCACTTGTCTCCTGGGGGTTACTCAGTGGAACCAGCAAATGCATTTGCCTTTCCCCTCCAAAAGGCTGCGACCTGAAGTTCTCCTCTCGTTCCACAGAGCCAGAGGAAGTGAAGGCAAGGAGCTGTGGTTAACTCAAGGTGCTACAACCACTTCCAAGGCCCTTCTGCTGTCCCAGCTTTCTGTGTTTGGGCCCTTCTGTTGGTGCTATTTGAAGGTTCTCCCAGCTCAGACACGTGGGAGGGAAGTCACTGCCCAGCTGAGGTGTCAGAGCTGAGTTGTGCCGGGCAGAGTCACCATCTGGAGAGGCTTCTCCTTCTCCACTGATGGGATCCCAGCACGGGGTGTGGAGAGCAGCTTGCCAGGCAAAAAAAAAGGGTTTTCTTCCCTTTCTTTTCATGCTCAAGTCCCCTTAAGAGTGAAGGTACTGCCAGTCAACGAAAACATTTCAGCCAACAGTTCCTTGAGCTGATGGTGCCTCTAGACCTGAAGTTGTAATGAGGCACAACGGGATCGCCCGGCAGTGCAGGAGCTGATGGCCTGTGGAGGGGATGTGGAGCTCTCTCACCTCTCCCACCCTGGGGGTGAAGCCCTGCCTTGTGAGGAAGAGGTGATTCGCTTCTCATCCCGCTCCTCCGATGGGCACGTCCACGTGTTGAGCACCCGTCCCCGGGTTCCTCTCGTGTGATTCCACGTGTTCCTGCTCCTAAAGGAGGACCTTGCCATTCACCTGGCTGGGCCATTGCAAGGGTTTGGCTCTTATCCTTTTTGTTCTTAGTTTATTTTGAGGTGGGAGATCTTTCACCCTGGATGTGGATGAGCTGGTAAATCCCCACCACCGTAAAAGCTTCTATCCTGTGGAATATTTCCTTGCTCTTTGGCCATCCCAAGGATTTCTCTGCTTTCCCGGACAGGGATCAGCTAATACTGTTCCCTGTCCTTAAAAGCCCTTTTAAAGCCGCGGTTGATCTCGTGTTATGTTTTCCTTGGCTGGAAGGGGTTTGATTGCTTTCAGTGCAGTCACATTTTTATGTAGTTGCAGAAGGGAAACGGGTTAAAAGGGCTCCCTTGGGAGCAGCCAGGGGCTTAAGGAAGACTCCAATGTTGTTGGGAAAAGCAAGGAAACAGCAGGCACGGGTTGCTGAGCCTTGGTGGCTCCTGCCCTGCTCGCTGCATCTCCCGCAGGGGCAGGGATTTTGCTGATTTTGCCCAGAAATGATATTAAAACTTCTCTTTTTTGCCTCCCGCGTGCTCTGTGTGTCTGTGGACAATCAGCTTCTCGCATCTTTGAGAAGGTTCAGCCGTGCTGGACTTGCAGTGTTACAAGCTGGAAGTCTGTAAATGTTTAAAAATGCCGATAAAAATGACCTTTAGGGCCAGAAACTGTTGTCTGGTTTATTATATTTTGCCTTAAACGAGGCTCGGTGTGTAGCTCAGTTAATTTGTTTTGGTTGTCAGGCTGGTAGGACGTGGCCAGAAACATCTTTATTGCTGGAGAATGTTTTTAGGAGCGTTTAGAGAACGTGTTTACAAGGAAATAAAGTTGCTTCACTCCGCAGGACTGGCACGGGGTGAGAGTGCAGGTGTCATTTAAAGGACATTTTTTTCCCAAAGGGTGGATATTTTAAATGTGGCGTTTTCTGGAGACTCCTGGGTTGGTGACATGCTTTGCAAGGTTGGTTCTTGTCTGTAAAATGAGTATAAAATGACACTTGAGCTTTCATGGAATGGTCCCTCTGCTGTTTCCAGATGTACATCTGCTCTCAGAAAATACATTGGATTGGTTTTTTTCTGTCCTCCAATGTTTGGAAGGGTTTGGAGCTCTCAATATGTGAGAATTCCTCCACCTCTCTTTCCCAAAGCTGGGCGAGATTAAAGGATTAACGGGAACAAAAACCGCCCTCAAAAGTTTCCCAGTGTCCCAAGAAATACTAACACGCTCTTCCTTCTGCTTTTAGGAGTGGCCACACTCTACTTGCCTTCTGGTTTTCCCGACAAGAGGGGAAATTGAATCGACAGCAAACCATCGAGCTGGGACATCACATTCTCAAAGCACACATTTTTAAGGTAACACAAAATTCAGATGAAGACTTAACACCGAGCTCATCCCCGGCGCTGGCGGTGCTCAGCCGTGGCTGGTCGGGGGGTTGGTGGAAGGGTGTGATTGCCTGAGGCTGCTGGAGCGTGGAGAAGATGGGAAAATTGGCAGTGCTATCTACGAAAGCCTCGAAATGAAACCCTCCTTCAGAGTGGAACTGCAGCAGATAGCCTCCCTCCCTCCCTAAGATTGCTCTCCAGCCTGAGAGGTTTTCTCCCCGTCGCAGGAGTTCTTGTAACAGCACGGAGGGGAGAAAAAGAACTCTTTCAAAAGCGGCTCTGAAGGATTGAGGTTGCGAAGGTGGCTAAAATTGGCTGGTTGCTCCGTGTTGCGTTGTAGACCTGGGTAATTGGAAGGCAAACTGGGGGGTGAGCATCACCACGACCCCTAAATTAAACATTGTTTTTCCTGCTGGCCCAGGCAGAAGGTGGGAGTGAGAGGGTGGGTTTGTAAGGAAATGCAGAATTCCTGACACTTCTTGGGGTCTGGGGGTGCTTAACAGCGGGGACAGCGAGGCTGTATTTCTGTTTTCATCTGGTCTGTGTAGGATCTTAGAGAGTGAGGAACGTCAGCACTCCTGTTGGCATTCCTGGAGCGAACGGCTCGTTGTGCCTTGGGTTGGCCCTGTTGGATTTATTACTGTGCAGTGAATTTCAGCCCAGATTCCCCATCAGGTGCAGCAGCAAAGGCTCCTCCTTTGCGCTGGAGCAGAAGGGAAGACTCCCAGACTGGCACTTCACCCTCAGGGTATCATTTCACATTTTGGGTTATATTCCTGAGGCCAAATTGAGCCCTGAGGTTACTCTTCAGCTGCCCTTTACACCCGAATCTGGTTCCAAACCTTCTTCCTTTCCCACTTCCACGGGGAAAACCAAAAGCAGGGAGTCAGGCTCTGAGCAGAGGAAGATCTTCGTTAAGTGCACAAGCTGCCCGGAGATTCCAGGTTTAATTGAGCAATATTTACAGGAGTAGAAAAAGCCAATTAGCAGATGAGAAGTGTCAGCCCAGCCTTCTGTTCCTCGTCGCTCCTTGGGTTGCCACCACTGCAGGAGGACCAGTGTCACAAAGCCATAACACAGCGTCGGTGGAAGGTACCACAAAGTTTTGAAAGGGTTTGAACCAGCTGGATTCCAAACTGTAACTCAGTCTTTTGCTTTTCCTTGGGTAGGTTTATTTTTATCCCTTGTTTTAACAAGTGTTTGCTGGGGATTTGTGAGCGTTTACTGGGTGAAACAGGAGCTGCATTAGTTTCTGAAGGAGGCATTAGGCTGGAATATTGCAGACCGTATTTAGGATCTGGAGCTTTCCTTAAAGGAAACACTTCCAAGAGAACATGCAGAGACTCCTTGCCTCTTGTTACCGACTCCATTTGTTTCTAAACAAGCATTTTTTTTTCCATTCAGGCTTTTCTTTCTGGCTGCTCCTTTGCTGAGGCGTTGCCAGTGTGGCCGTGGGTTTCCTGCCAGCGGGGAGCGTGTCGGGTCATCAGTTCAGGGTGTTTTCCTCCAGTTCCCACATTACAGCAGCAGCTCTCTGCAGACACAGAGGCCCTCGTTTTGAAGTTATTTATGGAGCCCTGATGCCTTTGTAATTCCATTTTATTTACCCATCAGGAGGGCAGGAGGAGATCAGGACAGGGCTAAAGCTTTTTAGCCCTGTCAGAGCTGGGTATAGAGACAAACTTGGATAAAACAGTGCAGAAAATTTATTTATCCTTCCCCAATCCTTCCTAGTTTGAATCCACCGGTACCTTAATGAGGTGATGATGGAACACTTGGAATTTCCAGGTGGAAAAAAAGTCAGTGATGCAGAGGCATGAGGTGCTGCTTTCACATTCCCCTCCTCACTCGCTGGCTGAGATCTGCCGCTTTCCTCTTTTAAACACAAACAACCTCCAACAGTTTAGGGGGGAGAAAAGGAAAAAGTACAAATGTTCTAGTCTTTTAAATCAGCTACCAGTCTCAACAGGAGCATATGGAAAGCCAGCTTGGAAAGCCTGGCATGGGATGAAAGGGCACAAAGAGAAAAGTGCAGTTGTGGCACAAGAAGACCCAACCTTCAGGCTGACGTGTGTTTTGAAATCGGCCAAAGAGGAGGCTGCAATGCCACCTTGAATTAGGTAAAATGCTGATCATCCAGAAATGGGTGATGCTTTGAGCACCCTGGGCTAGTGGAAGGTGTCCCTGCCCATGGAATGAGATGAGCTTGAAGGTCCCTTCCGACCCAAACCATTCTGGGGTTGGCATGAGGTGCCAGTGGCCAAACAGCAGGGGAGGTGGTAAGTTTAAAATTAAAAAATTAAGTTAAAAATTAAAGATGTTGACAGCCCCATCTGAGACAGGACAGAGAAACCAACTCTGTGGGAACACTGGGGGTGTTGTGGGGGTTGGCAGAGTCACTCAGATAGTCAGGCCGTGCCCTGGTCCCGTGCTGGATGGTCCCAGTGCAGTGGGAGCCACCGGTTTGGTGTTGGATGAAGCTCAAATTTGCTGTTGCTGAAGGATTCAACCCGTACAGCTCTGAAAAGGGAGTTAGAAAAGGAAGGTATGAGCTGGAAAACGAGAAGCAGCAGTTTTGTTGTTCATGGTGTTGAATGGACTTTTGCTTTAAAGGCTGAATGTCACCTTTTATGTGACATTGCACTAATATCTGAGTGTATATATATTGCAGTGCAACAGTGAAGGTTTTTATAGCATCTGTGATTTTCATCAGAGAGCTGTTCTGAAAATATCTACCCTTTCCCTTGGTCCTGTTGGTGACTCAAACACCTTATTTATGGGCTTGATAGTAGTATAACTATTTTTAAATGATTTTAGCAGTTTATTATAAAGCTGTTTCCCGTTTCCCAATTACACTGTCCTGAGTTCATGAACTTCCATCTCGACCTTGAGTGTCCTGCCTTGTGTCATTTCAAAGGCTGCATTTACCAGTGGCTCAAATTCCTGAGCTCTCTTCTCCCCCACTTAGCACAAGCAGATATTTTTCTCAGCTTAGCTGCCTGGATTTCAAGGAAACAAGCACATGGAGCTGTTATTTATAAGAGGTTGTCTAATCTCTTGCTTCTCTTGGTGATAAAAGCATTCCAAGTGACAAATCTGCTGATGGCTGGGGCGATGCTGCAGAGGATCCTCCACGAGTAGGAATTAGAGGCCTGGGGCTGAGTCCAGCAGCGGGTTGGGATGATGATTCCTGCCCTTCTTCCTTGAGAGGAGGCAAATCCCACTTTTTCCTGCTGCTTTGGTTCCCAGCCCTCAGTCCTCCAACCTGGAACGGGCATCCTGCCGTCGTGCAGGGACGCGAGTGAGGAAGTGGAAATCAGGGTTTGCACATGACCCCAGAATTAAGGATGGCTGTGCAGTTGCCATGGGAACAGAAGGTTTTAATGGGAATTCGATGGGAGCAGCAGCATTCAGGGTGTGCCCACATGCCACAGCGAGCACGGTACGCAGCCAGGCTCCTTCCTGGAGCTCCAGTCCCATCCCTGTGCTCTCCCATCCAGCTGTTGGCTCCCATCTGGTGGCCACGGAGCAACTGTGGCTCTTTGCACAGGAGGGAGAAAGCTCCTTAACGGGTCTGTGCTCTGCCAGTCAGTGATGCTGCAAAACGTTCCCTCTTTTGGGATCTCTCCGGAAAATTCCTGGGTGTGATGTGGAACCTGGTCATGGACGCGGAGGGGAAAGGTTGGAGATGAGATCAGGGAATAGCACCCCAGGCTGTGGTTGAGAGTTCCTTAGTTTATCTTATTGGGAGCTGCCAGTGCCTTCTGTGTGAATAACAAGGAAATTGGTGAATCAGGCCTGCCAAAATAACGGGTCGTTTATTAAAAAAGCCAAAAAGCAGCAATCTGTGCTCCTTAGCACGACATTTGGTGAGGGTGGTGGATGCATTCTGGTTGCTCACAGTTTAATCCCGCCTTTCCCAGACCTTGGAAATGGTTACACAGCCTTTACAAGCTCTTTCCTACAAGCTTATTAATGGATTGCACAGGTCGGAGGTGGCAAATTGTTGCACTGTCTTGTGTGGAGCTGTCACTGTCCTGAACTTCTTTGGAGTCCCAGGGCCCAGGAGGGTCTGCCTGGTGTAACTGAGCAGATGTATGAGCTTGGATCTGAGTCATCTTCTCTTTTTCAGGGGCTGAGTAAAAAAGTTGGGGTATCCTCGTCCATCCTCCAAGGGCTTTGGATCTCCTACAGCACTGAAGGTCTTTCCATGGCTTTGGCATCCCTGAGAAACCTCTACACCCCGAACATAAAGGTACTGGAGGAGGGTGGGACAGCTGGGGTGGCATGAGAAGCTCCACTGAGGAGCAGTAACCACTCACAGAGTATCCCCTGGAGCTCCCTGTCCGTGGCAGTGTCCTCAGTGCTTGTCCTGAGCTCAGGAGAGGCCACCCATCCAGTTGGGATGTTTTGCCATCTGGGGTGGTCCCTCGACTCTGCTGCTTTGATGAGGCATCTCCTTTTAATTGCAACGAGTGAACAGTGAGCTTGTGCCCGTGCAAAATGATGCTCTGGGGGTTTTTCCTCGTCAGAGGTGTGGGATGAGACAACTTCTGTTGGAATTTGACACGAAGGGCTCTGGCTTAGACAGGCACGACCTGGGAGGTGACACCAAACCCAACAGCACGTGTTCATGTGCTGGTTCAGGCACACTTTCTGCCTTGTAAGGGTGAACGTGTTGGCTGAAGTGACCCCCATCTCCACAGCAGAAAGGATTTCACACGGGAATACGGGGTTGGAATTGTTCCTCATGTGGAAGGATGTTTGTCCCAGCTCCTCCCCATGTGCCCGTGTCCCTTCCTTGGTGCTCTCCACATCAGGTGGAGCCTTTCCCACGGCTGCAGGGTGCAGGGATGACCAGAGGCATCCCTGGGGAGGATCCCACGGGAAGGATGCCGAGCACAGTTCCCTCCAGCTGTGTGTTTGCGGTCCCCAGCCCGGGGTGAGCTGCAGAGGGGCTGCAGTGGCTCTGTTCCCAAACAAAGGGAGGCTGCACCACCCCAACCACTTCCCAACCACCCAGGGAAAGGTTAAACTGCTCCATCCACCTGAAATGGGACTATCTCTCGGGCACACCGGCTTTCCTCAGCGTTTTACATCCTTTGCTCTTCGCTCGGAGCCATCCTGGTTTCCATCCTCTTGTCACCCTGGCAACAAACCCCAAAATCTCCTCCGGCTGCTCTCCTTTCCGTGCAGGTCAGCCGGCTGCTGATTCTGGGAGGCGCCAACGTGAATTACCAGACGGAGGTGCTGAACAACGCGCCCATCCTGTGTGTCCAGTCCCACCTGGGCTACGCGGAGATGGTGGCCTTGCTCCTGGAGTTCGGGGCCAACGTGGACGCGGCGTCGGAGAGCGGCCTCACCCCCCTGGGCTACGCGGCTGCTGCCGGGTTCCTGAGCATCGTGGTGCTGCTCTGCAAGAAAAGGGCCAAGGTAAAGCCACCACGCTCCTCCAACAGCTGGCTTTGGGGAGGCAGGAGCTGCGGGCGGGACACGGAATGTCCTCCAGCAGATGGAGCCTCTAAGGGTTGGCTTTTCTGCTCAAACGCTGGCTTTAAAAACCCCACGTTGGCACCGAAGCTGAGGAGATCCTGAGAACCAGGGGTGGTGTCTGGAATTCAGGGATGAGGTGGGAGCTGCCTGGTGGTGCTGCAGTGGTGACCTGGAGGATGTCCTGGAGGAATGGCTGAACCTCACAAGGTTAAAAGGGCAACAGTTTTCCAGCACAAAATGTTCTTTAAATATCGACTTGAGACGCATTTTCCAAAAGACTTCCATCAGACTTGTCCCAGAAAAATCCCCCTTGTTTGGCTTTGTGGTGAGCGTTTGGAGGTCTAATTGTATATAATGAGTCAAGCTGAAGTACTTGGTTGGAGAAGAAAATTGTGCTGATTTTTGAAGTGGAGCCTCCTGGAAACAATTTGTGGTTTCTCTATATGTTTAGTTTCAGTTCAAAAGGCAAAATATGGGTTTGTGTAGTTTTGGTATGAAAGGCAGGACGACCGAGGGACTGTTTAGATCTTGCTGGTTTGTGTTGTCTGTAATAATGAGACAACAGTATGAAGGAGAAAAGGAATTTTGCTTTTGTTGGGATATTTTGAGAGAAGTCCTGCCACTCATAATTTGCCTTGAGTGTCCTCGCAGTACTGAGGAAATATCCCAAAAGCAGCTGGGTTTATTTTAAAGATGGAGATGTTTGCAAAAAACTGCAACACTGATTGTTGCAGGAGTTGGGAAAGGAGAAATATTGGTATGTTGTTTTTGTGAATGAGTTATAATATGAGAAATATTTCTCATCTTTATTATATAACTGTAATTTGGTCATGAGGCCCTGGCACAGGGTGCCCAGAGAAGCTGTGGCTGCCCCTGGATCCCTGGAATTGTCCAAGGCCAGGTTGGAGCACCCTGGGCTGGTGGAAGGTGTCCCTGTCCATG
The DNA here is from genome assembly GCA_013396755.1 of Sclerurus mexicanus. Taxonomy (NCBI): domain Eukaryota; kingdom Metazoa; phylum Chordata; class Aves; order Passeriformes; family Furnariidae; genus Sclerurus; species Sclerurus mexicanus. The sequence continues at coordinate 271,705 of VWZF01005471.1, read as the reverse complement.
GCAGGGGGTGGGAATGGTTGGGCTTTAAGGTCTTTTCCAACCCAAACCAATGTAGGATTCCATGAATTAGTAAAATATATTAAAATACTAATAATTTCTAATTTTTATGAGAAACAATACGCTGCAGAGCACTTGAAGGGGTTAACCAGCAGGAGGATGATGAGTGATCTTCCTTTCCTGTGTTCCCCAAGTTCCTGGCGTTGAGACAGGACCTGGAAATCCCAGCTGATGTATTCAGGCATCAGGTGGAAACCATGTCCTGAGACACAACCCCAGAAGTTCTGCCAGGGCTGCACTGTCTCTGTTTCCTCCTGGCTGTGCCTGCACTGGGGTCACGTTACGGTGTCCGACTGCAGGCTGAGCCTCTTCTGGGTCTCTCCAAAGAAATGGCATCTGGAAAACAGGCTGATTGTCCTTCTGTGGGTTTGGCCAAAGGAGGTGGTGCCAATGTGTTTGATTTCAATCCGCGAGAAAATTGGGTTGCTGGACTTGAGGACACAAAGAGAAAACGCTTTTGCAGCCTTTGAGTCTGAAGGCAGCTAAAAAAGAATAATGATAAGTTCCCCAAAGCAAACACTTGTGGCCAAGAGGATGCCAGAGCCTGGGATGCTGCCTGGGGAGTGGTGGTTTGCTGGTCACGGAAGGGACAGTTTACCAGAAGAACGCACATCTTGCCCACTTGGCTTTATTCTGAAACCAGGGCTGGAAACTTTGAGGAAGCAAAGACGTGGTTTGGGTTGATTGTGTTTTGTCATCTCTCCTCGAGGTGGATCATCTGGACAAGAACGGTCAGTGTGCCCTGGTCCACGCCGCCCTCAGGGGGCACCTGGAGGTGGTGAAGTTCTTGATCCAGTGCGACTGGAGCATGGCTGGGCAGCAGCAGGGGGTGTTCAAGAAGAGCCACGCCATCCAGCAGGCCCTCATCGCCGCCGCCAGCATGGGCTACACCGAGGTAGGACCCGCCGACCACGGGCTGGCTCTTCCCCGGCCAAAATGTTGGCCAAAGAAGGTCGTGGAGGGGGAGTTGCTACCTCTGCCCTGCTCTTCCTCCCTGTCCCATCCCAGGGTTCACAGAGCCCTGTGGTCTGGGTTGGTTTCCAAGAGTGGAAGTGTAGCAAGGCTTTAAGTTGTTGGAATAAACTTGTAAGCAAGGAGAAGGTGGATGAGCAGGGAGTATGAGACTGTGCAGCTTTGGACCGTGTGTTGGAGGAGAGGAGAGCCACAGAGCTTCCTCCTGCCATCCTGGTGAACATTTGGGATGGGGGAAATGGTATATAGAGTAACTCAGGATGGAAAAGTCCATTAAGATCAAGTCCAGCTCTGCCAAGCCAACCACTGCCACCAGCCCCACTGCCCATGGCAGCCCCTGTTCCTTCTCCTTCCCCTGAGAATGGGTTTCTCTTCCTTCAAATTCCTCCTGACAGCCTCAGGTCCTCCTGGAGCTGCATCCCCTGCACGTGCCAGGTCCTCTCCAGACACAGTCATAGGGAGCTCACGCTACTGGGGCTCATCACACGTGGTCGTGTCAAGACATTTGGGTGGGTTTTTTTGCTCGTACAGATTCAGTGGCTGATCTCCCGGCCACGAGCTCAGGGTGCCAGGCAGGGACTGTCCCCTCCCCTCTGTGTGTCCCCAGCAGCTCGTGCTGAGGCGTCAGCAGTTTCCATCCAGCTCAGCCAAGTTCAGGAGCTGACAGGTCGTTTTGTTTCAGATTGTCTCCTACCTGCTCGATCTTCCCGAGAAAGATGAAGAGGAGGTGGAGAGAGCACAGATCAACAGCTTTGACAGCCTCTGGGGAGAGACAGGTGACTCCTGTAGATGCTGTGGCTTCTCTGTGCATGTTTGTGGTTGTATTTACGGGCTCCCTGTCCCTGATGCGTCCCTAATCCCAGGCCTTGCTTTGACGGAGCAGGATCATTCCCCTGGTTTGATTCCAGGTGATTTACAGGGGCCAGCATGGAGCTTAAGGAAAACAGAGAAGTTTGGGGTTGAAAATGCTGAGCAGGTCCCTGCTTTCCCTGCAACATGAGAAGGACACACAGTTCTGCTCTTGCTCTCTTGACATTGGGCACACTCATCCAAAGCATCTCCCTGTTTCTCTCTCCCCCTCCCCACACATGCAGCACTATGGCTGTTAAATTAATTTTCCACTGATTCTCTGAAAACTCCTCCTTATTTAGCACCCGGTAATTAAACAAATCCCCTTTGGCACAGTCCTGCATGTCTGCATTGATGGCTACAATAGAGAATCCCTTCTTTCCTGACTTCTCCCAAATTAAAGGCAGCCCCCCACCCCTTCTGCTCCATTCCTTGAGACGTTCTGCTCCACTAACATCTCCATTCCTTGAGACATTCCACCTTGGAGTTGTTTGCTTTTTAACTGCAGCGACCTCCTAAATATCATCCTCTGTCATTTGTACTCCACTCACTACTCCACTTGCATCACTGGTGATGTTCCTGTCAGGTTCAGACACCCAGGTGATGTTCCTGTCTGGGGAGCAGAGCACGGGTGGTGGTCCTGTCAGCTTTGCTTAGGAATGACACATTCCAAGGGGACAGAGGGTGGCTGGTGTGTGGCTCAACCTTTGGAGGGGACTGGGTTGTATTCTGAGCTGGTTTGCACCTGTACCTGTGAAAATGTGGCCTTATTAGAGCTGTGCGGTGAATGGAGTGCCCTGAGCTCCAAAGGACAAAGCCTGGGGGATGAGGTGTCCGGGGAAGGAGCCCAAGGGGTGGCCCAAAGGGAAATAAGGGCTACAATTTCAAAGTGCCCCTGGGATGTCATGGGAGAAAAAAAGAAATTGGACGTGGAATCAGCCAAGTGAAATGACTTGAATGTTGGTAACAGGGCAGAGCCTTTGTACCAGTGAGCTCATGGTGGTGACCAGTCCTGAGATGGATCATCCAAGTTGGTCTCTGGTGTTTAGGTCACAGAGACTGTCTTGTAAATGGGACCATGATCAGATGCCTTCAGAGTTTGATCTAAAGCCACTCATGTCTCCCTGAGAAGTGACCTCAGAGGCAGCATCAGGCACTACAGATAAACCCTTCCCAAACTTTCCCAAACCTTCCCAGGCAGCTCTGACATTCCCTGTTTCCATGTCTGTGGTCCCCCTCCCCGTCCCTCTGCCCCCAGCAATGCCAAAAGCTGGACTAACCAGACATCTGAGAGTTTCTCTGTCAAAGAGGGCTGTGTGACTCACTGTGACAGTTGGGAATGTGGATTTGTGCTTCACAAATCACGCACCAATTGAGGAGCCACCTCAAAGGAATATCCATTTATCCCATTAAAATTGGGAAGGTGGGAAAAGGAGCAAAAATGAGGCAACCACCAAACCGAGCAGACTTTGGTCTACATGGAACAAGTCTGTAGGTTTCTGTGAGAGTCATGACTCTCACACTATCGTATTATTATTATTATTACTATTTCCCCAAAAGTAAACGGAGAGCTTAAATAAATTTGAAGAGGAATGCTGATTTGCACCTAAAAATAGCAGTCTCCTCTGAAACTCTGCCTTGTCTGGTTTTTGATACTCGCTGCTCGTGTCTAATCTTCCCGAGCTGAGCGCTTGGCTTGGCGATATCAGCCTGATATCATTGGGGTGGCAGTGCCAAGTGACATCACCAGCTTCGGAATTGCTGACGGCACACTCCAGCCAGCTCCAGATGGAGTATTTCCCCCCGGGACAAAACTAATCTCGAAACCCAGCAGCAAAGGCTCTGAGTCACTCGTGCTGCCTCCATCGGAGTCGGAGGTGCAAAGAACGGCTCCTGCCTCGCTGCCAGGCTGGGCAGCAGATACACGTGCTGCAGAGCAGCAGTTCGTGATTCCTTCTCCAGATAAAGTTGGTTTTTCTCGGAGAAAACAGACCTTCCCTGCGCAGCAGCAAAGGCAAGAATGTGCCCTGGCACATCCCTGGTGTTGGAGGCCGTGGCTCGATGCCGATGGAGAGGGGCAGGTCCACACCTGGAGCTGGGCTCAGGTTTTGGTTGAGCTGTGTTTTGGAAAAGGCGGCGGTTGTTTCATAGGATGTTTGTGCCAAGGCTTGGTTGTTGCATGGCGAGTTGTCCCCCTGGCTCTGCACCCTCGTGGAAAAGCTGCACAGTGGCTTCTGTTTGCCAGCCCAAGTTCCCGGTCGCTGCTCCTTGGCTGGACTTGGTGGCCTCACCTTGGTTGTGCCGCAGGGGCTCCCTGGCAGACAGCAAAACTTCAACCCATTTCCATCGCTTTTAGTTCCTTTCCTTGGCTTTTCCAGTCTCCTTTCACACCCAGGCACAGCCTTACCTTGTGTCTTGGATTTTTGGAGACTAAAGGCCATTGAGAGGTTGATGAGTGAAGGGAGATGCAGGTTCTTTTGGGGTTTTCCCTGAAGTAGTTTAATTTACGTTTGGGCAGTTGGGCACCAAACACAGGGTAGTGCTCTGGGCCTGAGGTGACCCACAGGATGTCAACAGCTGCTTTGGTTGGAGGGCTGGCACTGCAGCCTGTCCAGCCCATGGCAGGTGAGGGACCACGGGGGCTTCTCCAGTCCAGCCTTCCCTTCAGGAAGGCACTGGTGAGCTCTGGGTGTCCCTCGGGGTCCAGCTGGGCTGAGTTTCTCTACTTAGGAAGATTTAGGTATCTGTGCACTGGCCAAGACAAGCCTGGGTGGGTTTTTCTCAGCAGCAGGAGGCAAATCCAGATCAGCAGTGTGGAAGCTTCCTGAAGGGGCAGGCTCTGGCTGCTCAGCAGCACAGGAGCTCTTCCCTGGAGCTGGAGCTGCAGAGGACAGGCTGGAGCCACATTCCCACACCGGTTGCTTGGACCCTGAGGAACACAGCAGCACAAAGGCATGTCAGTGCGGGCAGAAGGGATCTCAAGGGAGAAATCATGGATCAATCATCCTCCTTCAGTAAAGTCTTCTCCAAAAACCATTTCACGATGAGCACCAAACACTGAAACGACTCCCAGTATTCTCCTTGTGGCAAACCTAAGTCCTTTTGACGTGCAATACCTCAAATTAACCTGCAACATTTCAAGTGCGGGCAGGTTTAGAAATAGAAGGCAGAGCCCTGCATTCCAATCCCTCTGCCTCCTCCTGCATTTGTAGCTTACGTTTCAAACCCACATGGATCCCATTATAGATTCTGCAGAACCTTCTGCTTGTGGCAGAGAGAGGATTTTTTCCTTTTAACTCTTGGTGTCTCTCAACTCCAAGAGGAGAAAACTCAACCATAACGTGGAGCAGAACGGGGAATTAATTAAATCCCCCACCATTTAACAGTGTTGCAGTTGGAAAGCCATCAACACCTCGTAATCAGCCGGCCCACAGGAATGTACTTCAAAGAGAAAACAAGCGACGTCAGTCAGAAATAGACTCCCACCTTCTGCTCCAAGTCCTACCAGAAGCAGCAGAGTGTGGAGCCAGAGGAGCTCAGCTGAAGTGCACAGAAAGTTTGGGAGAGGGAGGAACCAAGAAGTCTAAAATTAACCCCAAAACGAGTCACCGGCAGGGGCTGAACTTGGAGCTGTTCTCAGATGGAATGTGTCTTCTCTAACCCAGCCATACTTGGGGAGTTCACAGAGCACCCTTTGTCAGGGAGAGAGGTCTCAGGGTTGGCTTCTACCCACCTGTGGTATTGTGAGCATTTGGAAATGACAGGTAATTTGGGGGTTGCACACAGAACCTGGCTGGGGGTTCAGCCCTGACCAGAGCAAAAGCCCAGAATTAGCATTTTTCTTGGAAAACAGGTGAACACATCCATCCCCTTTTGCTTTCCAGTTTGTTTCAAAGACCTACAGGCTAAAGTGGGATCTGGAAAATAAGAGTCCTTCGTGTGGATTGCACTGCTCTGTGCCTGTTTGGACAGAGAAGAGCCACAAATGTGACTGACGTGGGTGGCTGCCAGGGGGCTCTAGGTGCTCGGTCCCTCACTTGCTCCCTTGTGGCCGTGGTGGGACGAGTCAAGGACAGGTTGCAGAAGGGTCTTGTCAAGGACCTGAAGACCTGTGTTTTCTGTGGGTATTGAACCCCACTCAGCCCCATTCAGCCTCACAGCCCGTGGCTTTGGGGGGAAAATGGTGAAGGTTTCATGTGATGGGACTCCACATTTCTTTGCAGCCACCCCTGAACCTCGGAAACACCTTGAACCTCATGCACACCTTGAACCCTGGTGACACCTTGGCTGTCACTCACACTTGAGCCTCAGTCACACGTGCCTGTAGATTATTTTATGTTTATTGTGGTTCTCATCCTGTTTCACTGCGACTTGCAGAAAGTAATAAAAGCTGGTTGGCCCAACCAGCCTCTTCCCGTGACATTATGAGATCTTTTCATGGAGGAGTTGACCTTTAAGGTAACTAAAATGGCAAGAGCTGGAACTGCAAGGACAGAAGCTAGAAATGTAATGGCAAGGGCTGGAACTGCAATGACAAGGGCTAGAACTGCAAGGACAGAAGCTAGAAATGTAATGGCAAGGGCTAGAACTGCAATAACAAGGGCTAGAACTGCAATAACAAGGGCTAGAACTGCAATAACAAGGGCTAGAACTGCAGTGACAGTGGCTAGAACTGCAGTGACGAGCTAAAATTGTAATGACGAGCTAGAATTGTAATAACAAGGGCTAGAACTGCAATGCCAAGAACTAGAATTCTAATGATGAGCTAGAACTGCAATGACAAGCTAGAACTATAATGACAAGAGATAGAACTGCAATAACAAGGGCTAGAGCTGAAATGACAAGAGCTACAATTGTAATGACACCGAGATGCCAAGAGCTACAACTGTGCTGGTCCAGCCCATTTTCTCTGTTCATTTTGCCCCGTCGTGGGCTATGTCGGGCACCTCAGACCCCATCGCTTCGCTGCCCACCACAAAGCCCCCTCTGCGGGTAGGAGGCCACTCTGAGCGTGCGGCCCTGTCCCCTGAGCCCTCTGTCGTCTCCCCACAGCTCTGACGGCGGCGGCCGGGCGCGGCAAGCTGGAGGTGTGCCGGCTGCTGCTGGAGCAGGGGGCGGCCGTGGCACAGCCCAACCGGCGCGGGGTCGTCCCGCTCTTCAGCGCCGTCAGGCAGGGACACTGGCAGGTGAGAGCGTCCCTTGTGCCCCTGGGGTGGCCCCAGAGGGATGGGCTCAAGCCTTCCCTTCCTGGAAGGGTGGGTGGGGAGGAGGAGCCCCGGAGAGAGAAGCGATGGTGGTGCTTCAGTCACCGCGGGCTCTTGGTGGTTACGGGCAGCTCTGCTTAAGTCCTGTGTTATGGAATCATGGGATGGGGAGGGCTGGAAGGGACTTGAAGACCATCCAGTTCCAACCCCCTTCCACTAGCCCAGGGTGCTCCAAACCCCATGCAGCCTGGCCTTGGACACTTCCAGGGTTGGGGCAGCCACAGCTTCTCTGGTTATCTCACCATTTGGGAAGCAGATGGGATAATTCCAACTTAAAAGATCATTTTTCCTGCCCTTATACTTCCATAGCTTCTAATCCCTTCCAGCAGCCATCCCAGAGGGCCTGGAGGGGTGTGAGTTTTCAGGACACGGGCTCCTCTCTGCTCTTCCTTTTCTCTGGCCCCTTCCCAGCTGTGCCCTGGCTCTGTGTGTTGCAGATCGTGGACCTGCTGCTCACGCACGGCGCCGACGTGAACATGGCAGACAAGCAGGGCCGCACGCCCCTGATGATGGCAGCGTCCGAGGGCCACCTGGGCACCGTGGAGTTCCTGCTCGCACAAGGTTAGAGCACGTCCTGGCAGGTGCTGCAGCCATCCCTTGGCAATTCCCACCTGCACAGCTGGAGGTCGTAGTGTCGGGGTGGGGATTGTCACCCCACTGGTCACAGTGTCGGGGTGGGGATTGTCACCCCACTGGTCACAGTGTCAGGGTGGGGATTGTCACCCCACTGGTCACAGTGTCAGGGTGGGCATTGTCACCCCAAGCCATGTCCAGCTCCTTGGAGAGCAAGGCTGGAGCAGTCATGGCTTCAGTCTTGCCTGTGTGTTGTGGTGGCTCTCGGGTGCTCACAAAACCCCCCACCTGGGTCAGCAAAGTGCTTTGGGCATTCAGAGTGTGCCCTTGGGCCACCCTGGGGCTTTCCCCTCGGGCAGGGTCTGGGCACACAGTGCCAGTGAACTGTTGGCATCGCTGTGGAATGGGCAGCAAGGCCCAAGCACAGGGCTGGGCACACGTGTCACTTCTGCCATTTCAGCTCTCGTGGTGTTGCCCACATTTTGGACTCCAGGAGGGAAAGGCCCCGGCACGAAGGAGGGTTGGGTGGATTGGCTGGAAACAAATGGGAATTACCGCCAAGGGAGCTGCTGTGCAGCCACAGGTTCCCTGTGCTCAGCCCTGCAGTGGCCCAGGCTCCCCTCTCTGGCTCCTTCTCAGCCAGCAGGGCTCCGTGTGGCTCCTTCCTGCTCTGTCTGCCTGGGCTGGGTGAGAACAACCCAAACAATCAGCTCTTCTTGCTGGCCTTCCTTAGAGACTCCTTTGTGTTCAAAGTTTGGTTGGGTAATAGTTTAATTATTTTTATTTCTGGAAATGTGGCATTCCGTTCTTGTATTGTTATTTGAGGTTTTTATTCCAGGTAAGATCCCTCTTTGGGAAGGGGTATTTTCTTTGTCTGCCCTCTTAGCCAAAAAGTGAGACTCTTGAATATTTTATGCAGTAGTTGTAAGAACATTTTTTCACTGTCCAATTGCCAAGAACGGGTTTTCCATTGCCTGTCTGTGTGTCCTGAGCCACAGCCAGTGGGATTCTTGCTGCTCAGTGCTGTAACCTGCACAGGGGTGTGACAAAGATCAGCTTGAGCTTCTTAGGAATTAACTCACTTAATTCTTTTCTGGTGATCTGTTATTTTTCAATCTCAAATTAACACTCTCCATCTTTGAGATGAAACGTGGCCCCTTTCACAGCTTGACTGAATCTGTGTTAGAAAGCTTAAAACAAGTGATTTTTTTTGCCAGACTTGAGAACTGTGCATGTTGCTTAAGACTCAGTGGCTCAAAGGAGGATGAAATACCAGATAATCTGATCTGGGTTATGGCATTACTAGCAAATATTTCTCTGGCTCTTTGGACACTGGGAATCCAAGAAGTCAAAAATATGAAAATTTTTACTTTCAGAGGTTTAATAAACTCCATTGCACACACTGCAACACATAGTCCTGAAAAGTTAACTCAAGCCTGGGCAGAGTGCAGTGATATATGGAGTATTTTAATTAAAATGGCTTTGATAGTCCTACCCAATGTTTCATTAAAGTCAAAAGTGTGTGAATCATAAGCCATAAGCATTAATTAGTGTGTTGCAAAGCTAATCTCGTTTGACTGTACTTGATTAACACAGTTTAACGTGTAAACACGTTGTATTAACAGAGTTGCAGTCATCAATCAATTGGAAACCCGAATTTTTGGAGTTACCTGCAGCTTGACCCCCCCGCAGTGGGGGTGTGAACAGGGAATTGAACTTCCCTGGTGGCAGCTCTGCCAAAGCTGGGATTGATACGGATCACTGTGACACGAAGCAAAATCATTCCTGGATGGGCTTTGAGGTCCCTTCCAACCCAAACCTTCCATGAGAAACTCTTGCATTTAACCAGTTCCTTTTTTTTAAGGAAGGAGCAGCCCAGCCCTTTCCAGAGGCAAAGGGAGTTTGCCCAGCCAGAATCCTTCCTGCTGCAGGATGGATCAACCCCATGAGATCACCCGAAGCCACTTGCCCTCAAAACCATCCATTTGTCTCCTGTCTGGTTTGCCTCAGTGCTAACTAGGTCAGAGATCCCTGAAGGATGGAGGATGCCTTGGGAGTCAAGCAGAGGCTCTCATAGGAGCCAGGGCAGCCTCTGGCATTTCTGAGGTGCTGGGTGTTGTCTGCTGGCACTGCAGGGATACCCTGGAGTCTGTCCCTGTCACCCTGTGGGGTGGAACGTCCTTCCCCTGCAGAGTGGGGAGGCTGAGTGATGACGTGGCTTTCCAGGATTCCCTCTCTTGCTGCAGGAACTTTCTCACCTGCTCCAGAAGAGTCAGAGGGAAAACACAAGAGGTGACTTGGATGGTTTGAACGCGAGGAAGGAGCTGGTTCAAACAAGCAGGAAGGCAATGAGGCTTTATCTTGAGCAAAATTTGGCCTTGGCTCAGTTCAGGATCATCTGGAAGGGCTTTCCCAAAAGGAGGCTCAGGGGGGACCTTCTGGCTCTGCAACTCCCTGATGGATCCAGGCAGGGATTGGACTCTGCTCCCAGGGAACAGGGACAGGAGGAGAGGGAACGGCCTCAGCCTGGGACAGGGAAGGTTTAGGTTTGATATTAGGGAAAATCTGTCCCCCAGAAAGGTTGTCCAGCCCTGGCACAGCTGCCCAGGGCAGTGGTGGAGCCCCCATCACTGGAGGGACTTAGAAGATTTGAAGATGTGGCAAAAAGGGGGTAGTGGTGGGCTTGGCAGTGCTGGGGGAACAGTTGAATCTGATGATCTTAAAGGTCTTTTTCAACCTAATTCTATGTTGTCACCCCTTGGCCTGCACCTTGGAGCTGCCGTGTCGCCCCTTGGCACTCCTGGTTGTCTCCTCCCTCAGTGACACTCCGAGCTGGGCTGAGAGCTCAGGGCTGGGCAGAGGTTCGTGAACCCTCCTGGAGAAAACATTCCCGTGCAGCACAAACAACACCCCGTGCCAGCAGGGAGCCCTCTGTGCAACCAGGAGCCATGTCAGCCAGGCTGAACGTTCAGGAACTTCACATCCCTGCCCAGCTTGCTGGGCGTTCTGGAGCCAGGGAAGACCTCATGCTGGGAAATTCAGAGTTTACCTCCAGGAGAAAACCACTGCAGCAGCAATTCATCCCAGCCGCTGGCAGGAGCATCCCGCAGGTAGCTGTGGCTCCTCGGGGGAGGATCATCCCTGCCATGGCAACAAGGAGCTGTCTCCATGCCATGGAGAGGAGTGTTCGCTCAGAGCTCTGTTCTGCTCCTCTCTCCGTGTCCATATGCCGTGTGGAGCAGGACTGACCCGCTGGGATGGCAGCACCATTCCCTCGTCCAAGAAAACGTCAAGTCCTTCTCTCCTTGGCTTGCAGTTGGCAGGAGTTTATCCCCCGGCGTCGTATTTATATTGGGAAAAGTTCAGGGAGAAATGCTGCTGGAAATTGTGTCGTTTTGGGTAAAGGGGAGGGGAGTGAAGAGGGGGAAATCTGTGCTTTTTTTGGGAGAGCTGAGCTGAATTGACTTAGTTCCCCGTGGTGACCTGCTGAGACAGCAGAATGGTCTTAATCTCTGACTCACACGGGCTGGAATGGGGTTGGATTAAATTAAAAAAAAAAAAAGAGGCAGTTAAAAAGCAAGGCTGATGTCTCAGCCGAGGGATGGCACATCCACCCTGCCGCTCAGATGTTTGCCAGGAAAGCCCACAGAGGCAGGTGCGAGAAAGTTGGCAGCTCGGTGTGAATCGACTCGTTCGCCACAGTCCCCACGGGTGCGTTTGAAGTTGCCACGGAGGGTGGGATCTGTGGCAGGAGAAATGCCAATAAAGGAGTGAATAATTACGTGCCGAACTCTCTGAAGTCGAGCTGTCATCGCCGAGTGAACCGATGCTTGTCCTTTCAGGTGCCTCCATTTCTCTGATGGACAAGGAGGGCTTGACAGCCCTGAGCTGGGCCTGCCTCAAGGGCCACCTGCCCGTGGTGCGCGCCCTGGTGGAGAACGGGGCCGCCACCGACCACGCGGACAAGAACGGGCGCACGCCGCTGGACCTGGCGGCCTTCTACGGCGACGCGGAGGTGGTGAGTGGCCCGGGCACACCCACAGGGGCAAGTGGTGGAAGAGCCAGAAGCAAACAAAAAAATCAGGGAACAGGTAGTTCAGCTTGATGGAGGAGTTGGCACAAAAGGTCCTGCCCCTCCATGTGTGCGGGAGCGTCCATGGAGGCTGATCAGGGGATCACACGATGGGTTGGGTGGGAAGGAAACTGGAAGACCGTCGGGTTCAATGCCCCTCCTGCCATGGGCAGGGACACCTTCCATAGGCCAGGTAGCTCCAAGCCCCATCCAGCCTGGCCTTAGACACTTCCAGGGATGGCTCCAGCCATGGGCAGGGACACCTTCCATAGGCCAGGTTGCTCCAAGCCCCATCCAGCCTGGCCTCGGACAATTCCAGGGATGGGGCAGCCACAGCTTCTCTGGGCACCCTGTGCCAGGGCCTGCCCATCTTCCCAGGCAGGAATTCCTTCCCAATATCCCATCTGAACCTACTCTCTGTCAGTTTGAAGCTGCTCCCCCTTGTCCTGTCACTGCATCCCTTGTCCCAGGTCCCTCTCCAGCTCTCCTGGAGCCCCTTTAGTCACTTGGAAGGGGCTCTCAGGTCTCCCAGAGCCTTCTCTTCTCCAGGTGAACACCCCCAGCTCTCCCAGCCTGGCTCCAGAGCAGAGGGGCTCCAGCCCTTGGAGCATCTCCATGGCCTCCTCTGGACTTGTTCTAACAAGTCCATGTCCTTCCTGTTCTGGAGACCCCATGTGACCTGGACCACTCGAGGTGGGATCTTACCAGAGTGGAGCAGAGGGGCAGAATCTCCTCCCTTGACCCCACGGAGGTGTTTTTAGCCCAGGCATTGGAGCAGAACAAGCTTTTGCTGGTCCCACACGCCCATCACCTCACGTGGGTCTCTCCCAGGAGCAGAACTGACTGCCGGGCTTCTCCTTGCAGGTTCAGTTCCTGGTGGACCACGGGGCCATGATCGAGCACGTCGACTACAGCGGGATGCGGCCCCTGGACAGGGCGGTGGGCTGCCGCAACACCTCGGTCGTCGTCACCCTCCTGAAGAAAGGAGCCAAGATAGGTAGGGACAGGGGGACTCTGCCACCAGCTCGGTGCTCAGGCAGGACTCGAGCAGCGGGGCCGGCGTCCCAAAAGACCACGAGCGTAACCCCGAGGCAGCCTCAGCCCTGCCCAGTTCCAGGGGAAGCGGGGGGCTGTATTTTTTCTATTCCTATTTTTCCGCTGTCGTGTTCCTTAGCGAAAGTTAATCGGTAAACCACTGTTCCTTTGGCAAGGTCTTTCCTCCGGTAATGCCTTTTCTATCTCTACTAGTCCGAGTGTCCCAGCGCTCTCTGTGCGTGCCTTGCCGTGGGCTGCTCTGTGTGTGCTTCCCGACCTCGGTGTGCCCTCGCTGCGCCGCAGCCGCTCGCGTCACGTTCTCCTGTGAAAGGGGATCTTGCTGGTGCATTGGCTTCCTTGCTGCCTGCCTCTCACGGCTGCTTTTTTTGNCCTGCCTCTCCCGGCTTTTTTTTTTTTTTCCTTTTTTTTTTTTTTTTTTCCTTTTTTTTTTTTTTTCCTCTTCTCCTCCTCACCTTCATCCATTTTTTCCCCCCTCTCTCCTACAACTTTTTGTTTTCTCCTTTCTTTGAAGGTTGTCAGACGTTACCGAGTCGCCCACGAGGTATATCTCATTGCTGTCAGCATCAGCCTCGATCTGATAGCTTTGTCAGCCTTGCTTTCTCCTGTTTGATTTAGCCTGCATGCGTCCCCAACACCTCTAATCTTTTAATTTACCTCACCTTCAGATAATTTTTTTAATGACTGTTGCAGAGAATAACTTGAACTCAAAAACTAACCTCCTTCCCCCCCCCAAAAATGTACTGAATCTACTTATAGAGCATTGTTGACTTATTCTTCACCCACACTAATGAGCTGTGCCCAGATTTTTGCCCCCCCTTCCCTCCCAGTGTTAGTGCTTGAGAGCAGAGCTGGCTCTGCAGGGTGCAGAGCCAGAGTGTCCCCAGCCCAGCGACGCCTTCAGCACCAGCAGCACTTAGACATGACCTTCCCTTTGTCGTATTTTCCACCTTAATGGATTTTCTACTCTAGTCTTTCACGTCTCGTGAAGCTGGAAATCACAATCCAGTTATCCACAAACCACCTCTCGGCAGCCCAGCTCCAGATTCCCCGGAACACTCGGAGAGGTTTTAATTTAGAAATGCTTTTATGTAACCACTCTGATTTTTCCTGTTCAGTACGGTTTGTTTCCCCCATCCCAGCCGGTTCCATGTTCAGCACTGCCCTCTTGTGGAAACGGCTCCATCCTTTTCCCAGGCCATTGGGATTGGCATTAATGACTGCAAAGGGAAACCATTGCAGTGGGGATGACGTTAATTTAAGTGCCAGAGGAATTACCAGCTCGATCATTTGGAGCTCTCTGCCCTTTGGCCATGCCAAGTTGTTCTCTCCAGCAGAAATTCCCACCCCAGGGTATTTTTTCCACCCAGCTTCCTACCACCCTTGCATTGTATGAGTTCTTTACCCATCATGCATCCTGTACACTACAGGTCCAGCAACATGGGCGATGGCAACCTCCAAACCAGACATCATGATCATCCTGTTGAGCAAGCTGATGGAGGAGGGAGACATGTTTTATAAGGTGAGGAGGAGGGGGTTGGGAAAAGGGAACAGCATCACCTGGTGGGAGGCTTGAGCTGTGTTGAGTCAGGGGTTGGTCTTCTCCAACCTGTGGCAAGTCGAAGTGTTGCTCGTGTTCCAGACCGTTTGGTTTTGGTTAGTGGGCTTGGAGAAGGGGGGATCGATTGCCCAAATCTGTAACGAAGCTGAAGCAAAGCCAAGTCACTCCGGCTGTGAGCCAGCACCTGGTTTCCTCTTTGGAAACCCCAGAACCCAGGTGTTTGTTGGGAGTGCTGCTGCCATCGGCTCAGGTCTGGCAGCCTTGTCCTTACCTGGTGGGCTCGCTGCTGGGGAACAAGGCAGCAGGATAGGCTGTCCCAGAAAAACCCCTGGAAGAAACTTGGTGCAATGGAAGCAGATTGTCGGGACACAGCTGGCTTTGTGTCCTGTAGCCCACGGGAGAACATTCCACCTCTACACTTTGAGAGTCTTTTCTGCTCTGCTTTTATTTTAAGCCGAGCTTTAAAAACCTGGAGATTTGCACACACACAGAAAATGTGCAAGTACAACAATGATTCACCGTGAGGCTCCAAGGGTGAAGCAGAAAATATGCAAAGCTGGCATTGTAACAGGAGTTATCTGCCAGAGCTCCGTGATACAGCTGAGAAACCTGAGTCTTAGGTTTTTAAAACTCACTGTTCATAGCTGCAGAATTGGTGTCTGGGTCATGCCCTAGATCCCATCCTGCCCTCTTTGTCTCACCCTGGCTGTGTGGCTGCCCCCCTGCAGGGCTCACAGTGTCCCATCCCAAAATTAGGTGCCCAAAATAGCAAAGATGAGTCACCTTTGAAGGTGACTGTTGCGTCCCAAAAAGGAACCCGGTTAAACAGACACCTGATTTTTAGACATCTGCAGTTCAGGGAGGTGGATCTCAACCAAATTCAGAGCCATGTTGATTCTGTAACGTCTGTCTTTGCTGTTGCAGAGGCTTCTCTGAGCCCCAGAGCTCCAGCCAAAGTCCCACAAATCCTGTCCTTGCTCTTAAGCTTTGGGTGGAGGGTGTTCTCCAGGAATGGGTAACTGATCACCCAGCCCAAAAGACCATCCAGCCAGGAACCAGATGGAGTTGTGTCGAGTCAACCCCAGCTCGGCCGTGTTTCCTGCTGTAGTGTGACAGCTCTGTACCAAGTGGGAGATCTCAACTTGCACAAGGCATCTGCCTTTCCAGCTCACACGTTCCCTTGATCAAATGTTCTGGCTTTCCTTTCTAGAAAAGAGCAAAATAGTGAAGTTGTGGTTCCTGAACCACCTAAAACATTCCTGGGGCTGGTGAGCGAGTTCTCTGCAGGGATGTGAACTCCACCCAAGGATGGGCTTTGACACGTTTTCCTTCTTAACAGAAAGGTAAAGTGAAAGAGGCTGCCCAGCGCTACCAGTACGCTCTGAAAAAGTTCCCCAGGGAAGGGTTTGGAGAAGACCTGAAAACCTTCCGTGAGCTGAAGGTGTCGCTGCTCCTCAACCTCTCCCGGTGTCGAAGGAAAATGAACGTGAGTCTCCCCCTTTTTTCATGCCCTTAAGCCCACCCTGCCACCTTTGTGCCTCTGCAGAGACGTGTCCATCCCTGGTCATGCTCTGACCTCTCAGATCTCTCCTCTGTGCAACCTGGTTGTCCTTCACAGAGCACTGGCATTTTATGGTTCAAAAGGAGTAATGATTTAATATGCATTTCAGGTGGTTAAAAATTCATTGCTGTGTTTATAGCCCTTTGAATTTTTTCCTGCTCCCTTCTGATGATGATGTTCATGTCGTCACGTGGGGGAGGAGACATTTGCCAGCTTTCTGGGGCAGCAGTGAGGAGGAACCAGGAGATGTGCTCCTTTGCATGCTAATTAATTTCAAATGAAGGAGCATATGCTTAGGGGGATTGCACTTCCCCAGGGCAGTGACTCATCCAGAAACACCCCCACAGACTCCCTCTCCTCCCAGAACTGCCAGATCCCTGTCACTCTCCCCATTCCAATCTGGCAGCATCCAGACCAGCTCGTGCAGGTGTCTCTTCTGCCAGCAGACAAGTGCCACCTCCCCTGGCTTGGCATGCAGGGCCTTTCACCTCCACACAACTGAAGTCCCCTTAAACTCAAAAAGTGACATCTTTGCCAAGGCCATGAGCCAGCAAAGGCTGCACTGGAGGGGAAGGAGGTTTTGTGACACCTTCATTTCTTTAAGCTGTGAGGGAGAAAGATGGAAAGCAATGGGAGGAAAATCTTAATGCTGGAGAACAAACTCAGTTTGGAGGAAAAAGTGTGAAACTTGGCTTGAAACCAGCCAGCTCCCAGCAAAGTAACTCCAGCTCTTGTCCTGTGCTCTAAGGACAAGATTTTGGATTTATCCCTAACTGGGGAATGCCAGGTTTTGTGATAGAAAACTTCAGGGGGCTGTCATTGCTCCTGCAGTTTTTGCAGCTGTAGAAGAGACCATAAAAGTACATGTCTTGACTACGTTCCCAGGGCTGTCCCACCCTCTCCCTGCTCCCAAACTATCCTCCCAGGTGAGGAGTAGGGCAGAGGAGAGGACCAGTGGGACAGGTGGCACTGATAGGAGACCTTTGCCAGGCAGGTCGGTGAGCCACCACAGCCTTGTTCTTCCCCTGGAAGAATGTCAGTGTGTTGCAGAGAGGGAAGGGGAGGGTGTGGGAAAGGTTTCCCATGGCTTTCAACTATGGAAAACAATCCTTCATGAGATAACATTCCAGCCTCTGTGAGACCAGCTGTTTCCTCAAGACTGTAGGTTGTTGGAGAGGCATTTGCATGCACTTGTTGGGGACACAATGAGAGCAGAGCCAGTGGCACGTTGGCCTCTGGGGGTGATGACAGCAACCAGTGTTGACCAGAGGGCTGAGTTTTACTCTGGCTGTGAATGATGCTGAACCCACGTGAAACATTCCAGTACCATCAGGTTTTCCATGCCATGTGCAAAAAAAAATGTCCATACTAAGTTAGTTTTCTCCCCAAGCTGCATGTATTTTTATTTCTATACCCGTTCAGTCCCTGACCTGCTCTCCTCTTGCGATGACAGGACTTTGGAATGGCGGAGGAGTTTGCCACTAAAGCCCTGGAGCTGAAACCGAAGTCCTACGAAGCTTACTATGCAAGAGCAAGGGCCAAACGCAGCAGCAGGTGAGGAGGGACAGGGAGGAAGGTGGCAGGGGCTGGGCTCTGCAGGCCTGGCCACGCCAGCGTGGGCACCCACCCTGCAAAGCCAAGAGATGGCCAAGAAACGTTCAAACTGCAAAGGAAACGCCCTCCGTAGTTGGTGATTTCTGAATGGGAGTGCTTGGAGAGGTCTGTCTCAGTGGAGCTTTGGACACGTTACAGCACTGGAAACCCGGACACCCAGAGTGGGGGGTTCCTTTTCAAAGTGCATTTTATGCTTCAGCCACAACTTGGACTCAAAGCAAAATACGACTCATGGCCTGTGTTGTGCAAGAGGGCAGACTCATTCCTCACAGTGGTCTCCTCTCTGTCCTGCAGCCAGGCAGATGTTGCTGACCAGCTGTGCTGGTGGCTCCAGCCTGAGCTGTGCTCTGAGCACTGCAACCAGCTCCTGGAGAGCTGCAGCTCTGGGGTCCCCCTTGTTCCCACCTCCCTTCAGGCTAAAAGCTGTGAGATTGGATTCATTTGTCATTCCTAAGTGAGCAGGAGGGCTGAGGGGAGTCCTGTTCTTGAGGGCTGGACATGCTGTCCTTGCATCTCGGTTTAAACAGCAGCCAAGGCACCTCACGTAGCAGTGATTCCACCTGTGCAAACATCCCAGCTCAGCAGACACCACCCTCTGACCTTCCATGCTGGAGGAGAGTGTGGAACCAGGCTTGTGGCCCAGCTGGTGCAGGCCCATCAGGTCCAGACGTGGGAGGTGAAACCATGACCTTCTGTTCCACGAGGGAGCCCTACGAGCTGAGCCACACACACCTCGTGCCTCTCCTTTAGTGGTTTCCTCTCCATTGTTCCCAAAACACATGTAAGGGACCTTAAGACCCATAGTCCTCTCCAGGTGATAACCCTGGAGAGGAGGAGGCTTTTCCTTCCTCCACCTGGTCTTCAATGACTTGTGCAAAAGATGAGGCTGGTGTTGGGACGTGCTGGGGGTGAGGTTTTCATGGGTAGAGTTTCCCCCATCTGGGCAACAACAATCGTGTTCAAACACGTGGGTTTGCTCCGAAGGGAGCGGTATCCCTGTAAATAACACCCCCCTTCCCAAATCCCCACCTCCCTGATCCACCTCCCAGGCTGTCCTTTCCCTCACCAAGGCTTCCCCTGGCAGCTCGCAGCCCCTGGCACGTTGCTCGATCCCTTCGTTCCAAAGGACTTAGACAAATCCATTGCAAAATTGGAGAGACAAGGCGTGCCCAGAGCGCTGACCCGTGGGAGCCCCTGAGCTCTGGAGCCAGCCCTGACGCTGGGTGGTCTTGGCATCAGGCAGAAGCCACATTTCCACTGGCCTAAGTGGTTGCAGCTCCACCAGAGCTTGTTTACAGCAGCGTCGGCGTCCCCTTCGCTAACGCTGAGGTGAAGCTTATGGAGGTGCTGGGGGAGTGATTGATTAGTCCTGAGGCAGGCTGTGGAGAGCAGGCACGTGTGCTAGGCTGGGTTGGGCCATCTCAGGACTGTGTCCCCCTCCCCCTCTTTTGCAGAATTCTCCTTGGGTTTGGATAAACTAAGTCCGAGTTAAGGCAGAGTGTGAGAGGCACAGGGAGCAGTAGCAACCAGAGACACCCCTGTGGTAACACAGACAAGCCACTGACACCCCCCGGAGCACCTGAGAACAGCTCCATCCAAATCCAGAGTAACTCCCGTTCTCCTTTCTGTCCCTTTGTCAAGCAGGCAGTTCTCAGCAGCCCTGGAGGACCTGAACGAGGCCATCAAGCTGTGTCCCAACAACCGCGAGATCCAGCGGCTGCTGCTGCGGGTGGAGGAGGAGTGCAGGCAGGTGCAGCAGCAGCAGCAGCAGCCGCCGCCACCCCTCCCAGCAGAGCCCGAGCCCGAAGCCCAGCACGAAGAGCTCTACTCTGTGCAAGACATCTTCGAGGAGGAATACCTCGAGCAGGACGTGGAAAACGTTTCCATCGGCTTGCAGACGGAGTCCAGGCCGAACCAAGGGCTGCCCATCATCCAGAGCCCGCCGCCGTCCCCAGCTCACAGAGACTCAGCCTATATCTCTGGCTCACCTCTCGGCTCTCATCAGGTCTTCGATTTCAGGTCCAACAGCTCCGTGGGTTCGCCGACCAGGCAGGGCTACCAATCCACGTCCCCTGCCCTGTCCCCGACGCACCAGAACTCCCATTACAGGCCCAGCCCTCCGCACACGTCCCCGGCTCACCAGGGCTCCACGTACCGCTTCAGCCCCCCTCCCGTGGGAAGCCAGGGCAAGGAATACCAGAGCCCCCCGCCGTCTCCTCTCCGCAGAGGCCCCCAGTACCGTGCCAGCCCTCCTGCAGACAGCATGAGCGTCTACAGGTCGCAGTCGGGCTCCCCGGTGCGCTACCAGCAGGAGCCCAGCGGGGTCGCCCAGCTGCCCGGCAGACCCAAGTCTCCGCTCTCCAAGATGACGCAGAGATCCTTCCAGATGCCCCAGCTGCCCGTGGCCGTGCCGCAGCAGGGGCTGAGGCTGCAGCCAGCCAAGGCACAGATCGTGAGGAGCAACCAGCCCAGCTCTGCCGTCCACTCCAGCACGGTCATCCCCACCGGCGCCTACAGCCAGGTCGCCCACTCCATGGCCGGCAAGTACCAGTCGTCGTCGGGGGACATGGGGGTCGGCCAGAGCAGGCTGGTCTACCAGGGCTCCATCGGGGGCATCGTCGGTGACGGCAGGCCCGTGCAGCACGTGCAGGCGAGCCTTAGCGCCGGGGCCATCTGCCAGCACGGGGGGCTGGCCAAGGAAGACCTTCCCCAGAGGCCGTCCTCGGCGTACAGAGGGGGGATGAGGTACAGCCAGACGCCCCAGATCGGGCGCAGCCAGTCGGCCTCCTACTATCCCGTGTGCCACTCGAAGCTCGACCTGGAGCGTTCTCCCCTCCCCGCCAACCAGCTGGGCTCTCCAGACGTGTCCCACCTCATCAGAAGGCCCATCTCGGTGAATCCCAGCGAAATCAAGCCTCACCCGCCGACTCCGAGGCCCCTGCTCCACTCTCAGAGCGTGGGCCTCCGCTTCTCCCCATCCAGCAACAGCATCTCCTCCACCTCCAACCTGACTCCCAACTTCCGCCCCTCCGCCTCGATCCAGCAGATGGAGATCCCCCTCAAGCCGGCCTACGACCGAGCGTGCGACGAGCTGTCCCCGGTGTCCCCCACGCAGGGGGGCTACCCCAGCGAGCCGGCCCGTTCCCGGACCACGCCGTTCATGGGAATCATAGACAAAACGGCTCGGACTCAGCAGTACCCCCACCTCCATCAGCAGAACCGCACCTGGGCCGTGTCGTCAGTGGACACCGTCATCAGCCCCACGTCTCCCGGCAACCTGCCCCAGCCCGAGTCCTTTAGCCCGCCCTCTTCGATCAGCAACATTGCCTTTTATAACAAAACCAACAATGCACAGAATGGCCATTTGCTAGAGGAAGACTATTACAGCCCCCATGGGATGCTGGCCAATGGGTCCCGGGGAGACCTCCTGGAGAGAGTCACCCAAGCCTCCTCGTACCCCGACGTCAAGGTGGCAAGGACGCTGCCCGTGGCGCAGGCCTACCAGGATAACCTGTACAGGCAGCTCTCCAGGGACTCCAGGCAAGGGCAGACGTCCCCAATCAAACCAAAGAGACCATTTGTGGAGTCTAATGTGTAAAAGACGCTTGTTGGAGTAAGACCCTCATGTTTTCAGCACACACTTCCAAGCTTGATTTCCATGCATATGATTATTATTATTATTATTATTATTTTTATTTCTCTCTGGTAGCTACATGACCAAGTTTCTCCGGTACTTTGTGTGGTGGTCAGACAGCCATGCACGTGCTCCAGCCCTTTCGTTCCCCAGCTGACCGTGAAGCCAACATCAGCCGAGCCAGTATCGTTTGCCCAATTCCAGCAAAGTTCCCAGCGGGATATCTTAGTCCGTGGTGCGGGGTGGCCCAGAGATACCCCTACGCAGCGGGAGGTAACCGGCTCCGTTTCGAGAGACGATCGCCTTCGAGTTCACTCGGTTTATTTGGTCTCGATGAGCTCTTCCTCAGTTCTGATGGGAATTCCTAGGGATCGCCCGAGGCTGCCTCCCTGGCCCCCGTGCCAGCCTGGCACCCAGTTTGGCTCTTTGCCCAAGGGCAGAGAAGGTAGGAAGAGCAAATCACCCTCAGTGAGCAAGGGCTGAGGGTGACGTGGGGTCCCACCAGTAGCTATGCACAACACCCGTCCCGATTCCGCTGCTTTCCAGCCTCTTAATCCCGGTTGGATTCCTTCCTCGTTTAACCGGGGTGAAGAGGGGGGATCACACAGCACTTTGCTGCTTTCCAGGGACCTGCCGGGTGCCCCCACACCGATTTCGGTACTCCGGGGCATTTTACAAGCACTGAGGGCTTAAGGTCGGCCCTTCGTTAGGTGTTTTAATCAGCCGAGGGAATTAGCCGGGAGCCTGTCGTGTGTGAACTGGGATCGCACCGACTTCCTCACGCCATCGGCAAAACTGCCCCGGGGCAGCTTTAGTGGCGGGCCCTTCATTTTGGGAGGGGGCGAATTCATCACCTGCGAGGAAAACCAAGAATCTGACTTTAAAAAAATGGCATTCAAGGAGAAAAGCGGCAATTTCTAATTTTCTTTTTTACATTTTCTTCTGGCGAGGACGCAGAACGTGGCGCTCCCAAAAGAGGAGGGGTCCCTCTGCAGTGCCAGCCCTGCAGCGTCCCTGCCCTCTGGTCCCTGCCAGGGGGTCGGGGCTGCAGCGAGGGCTGTGCTCCTCGGAGATCCCTTCACAGGGCCTTGGAAAGCAGTGCTGCGCTCCAGAGCCGGACGTGGGAGGGACCGCGGTTTGCTTTTCGAGGAGCTGTAGTTAAAAGACAACCTATTTATAATTTATTTATGTTCTCTACTTCAGGACGTTTTTCAGTTCAGGTTGGGGGGTTTTTTTCCCTATTATTTTCGGGGGTTTAACCAAATACAAGTCACACCAAGACAAGGTGAAAAGCGGGGGCCGGTTCCGAGATCCTTTTTGTAGGATTTTCGATGGTTTTTCGACTATTCGCTGAAAAATTTCTTTTTGGGTTGGGGGGAAGAACTTCCTTTTCCGATTCCCTTGTTCCTGGTGGGTTTGTAATCCACCTTTTCCGTTCTTGAGGTGGGATGATGGGGAGGGGGAGAGCGATAACCCTGTAGCTTGTTTTAAAGCAAACTAGTGCCTGTTGCCCGACGCCGAACCTCACTCATATCAACTCTTGGGAGCGATCTCAGTGCTGAGCAGGGGAGCCAACCCTCCCGGGGTCTCCAAAGGGCTAAATGTGAATCGATTGCAAGACTTCTTCAACCAAATCGCGGGCTCCAACCTCTGCTGGTGTCGGTGAGCGTATCCCAGAGCCGCTCCGCTGCAGCTGCAGCCCTTGGCACCGGCTCAGGACTGGGGCCGAATCTCTTGAAGCAAACCCTGGCTTCGATGGGGCTTTTTGTTTTCCCCCCCGTGTGTGGCTCGGCACATCTCGTCGCTGTTTCGTTGCCTGATTTGCCCAGAGCGAGCTGGGATGTGCAAACCTTGGGGTGATGGAGGCTTGTGTCTCGTTCAGGTTTTTTGGTGATTTGGGGCTATTTTGTCTTTGTCCAAGCCACTGTTTGGACTGAGGTTGGTGTTTTCTTCGTTGAGGTGCAACCCAGCACTGACTCTTTGCTCTGTAAAGCGAGGCCAGACTGGGACCCCCTCGATGGGGCACCCAGGCCCCATGCACTGTTTCTCTCCTTGCAAAGGGATGGTTTTCTTTCTCCCTCTCTTTTTCTGAAGCAGCGTGTTCTGCTTTGTAAGGAAGAACCGATTTCTTCTGCACATCCCATGCGTCCATGGCTGGGACACATATCCTGGGTCTGGAGCTGCATCAGCTGCTTTGCTCAGTGCCTCCCATCCTCCAGCTTTCTGCTCGAGTGGCTTCCCACCTTTAGTTGCTTCTTTGAAAGGAAAAAGTAACCAAATTCAGCCCCGTGCCTGTTTTATCCAGCTCTGGTTCTCTCCGTTGAGACCCAACGGGATGGTCCAAGAGCAGCACCGGGAGAACCACCCGTGCTTTGCTTTCTCTGCTCACTTGCCTTGTGCTCCCAGCCCCGTCCTTCAAAGCGTCCCCTCACAGCACTTGTGCGTGTAGCTTTTGGCTTTGTGAAGATGTTCAAAGGGAAGAAGAAAACAGCTCACACTTTCAACACGAACACCAAGCTGAAGAAGGCTTAAAACACTGCGGCGTGCAGGATTTTTCACAGTTCCACGTGTTGCATTTCTCACAGGATTCTTGCACTAATGGTTTTCCATCTGTTCTCTCTGTAAATGGGTGCACTTTACTGTTTGAATTTGTTACTATGATAAATACTGGATATTTAAGCGTGAGTAGTGTCTTCATTAGAAAAATAGCAGAACAGCTCTTGTCTCTTAGTGTATTTTTCAAAACAAAAGAAGAAAAAAGAGAAGAAAGGAAGCAATGAATCATAACATTTATAGCACAAGAACTTACTCCTGTATATAAGCATCAACAGATTGAGAAATTTTTGAATACAAAATGATTTGCAGCGGTTTTAAAGCACTTCCCCAGCAATTCCCTTCAGGACAGTCGAGGCAGGATGGCTGCTGTGGTCACCGGGTGATTAAGGAGCACATCTGTCTCCCTGGAAAAGCTGTTCTTACGCACTCCCCTGTGTCTTCAAAGTCATG
The DNA here is from genome assembly GCA_013396755.1 of Sclerurus mexicanus. Classification (NCBI taxonomy): domain Eukaryota; kingdom Metazoa; phylum Chordata; class Aves; order Passeriformes; family Furnariidae; genus Sclerurus; species Sclerurus mexicanus. The sequence goes on along the minus strand of VWZF01005471.1, from coordinate 247,489 downwards.
ATTTGGGCTTGGCAGGAGGACAATCGGGTCATTCCATGCTGCTGGCCTGGTCCTGTTGCACTCAGGGGAGCCTGAGGTTGGATCTCACCCGAGGGCCTTTCATCCTCTGCTCTTAGATCCAGGTGTGATGGGCCTGGGCTGCGTTGTGGGGTCACACCCAGAGTTTCAGACATGGTGCTGTCCTGTCTGTCCATGCTACGTATTTAATTGCTCTTTGGGTGATTAAGATGCAGGACGGTGCTGCCAGCTCGTGCCTCCGTCCCCTCCTGGCTGCAGTGGCACTGTTGGAGAGCCCCACTGTTGAGCACTGAGTCAAGCAGGCTCTTGATGACACTGAAACTCCGGGATCAGTTCTTGAGGTGCACAGGGAAGGCGATGCCAGAAGTGATGCTGAGGCCGACCCCTTTCTCTAGCCAACACTCCCACCAGGTGTCTCTCATCCTCACCTGTGGCTGCTCCAAGAGCCAGGTGTGCTGCCCCAGAGCTGGACTCATCTCTCCCAGCATCAGGTGTGGGTGTCTGCCCCATCCCTCAGCAGGGATTCGTGGGCTCTTGCTTTGTCTCCCAGGTCGGGAGGATGCTGTGGTGCCAGGGGAGGCGACACCTGCCTGGTGGGGGGCTCTGCAGGGTCCCCACAGCCAGGCTGGGAGGGGCAGTGGAGGGCTTTGCACGTAGTGTTGAGTGGGCATCGAAGTGCTTAGGGAAGAGAGTTCTAGAGATCCTTTGGGATCCACCTCCAAAGAAGACACAGCCTGAGCAGCCTTCTCTGTGTCGCTGTTTGGGGGGGCTGTGCCAGGCGAGTGTCCGTCCCTCTGTCTGTCTGCCCCTCAGCTGGAGCCGTCCCAGCACCGAACCTTTTGGTTATTTTCCTTCCCCCTGGCAGTGAGGAGAACCGCCCAGCTGCTGTGAACGTGGGGTGGTGCTCATGCCAAACACCGGAGCCGTACTGGCACCCGGGTGGGCCCTAAACCGGGAGCGATTCGGTGCCCTCCACAAAGGCTGCTGTATATTCAGGGTTACCCAGGAGAAGTCTAGCTAAAACCCAAGTGCCAGCTCCGCCTTATCTAGAGAACCAAGCAAGCCGTCGTGCCTGCTCGTCCTCCGCCTTCCTCGCCCCGGGGAGGGGGCCCGTGGTGAGCTGTGGAGAGCTCCTTGGTGGTTGTACTTTGCTTTAGTCTTGGCGAATCAAGATAACTCTTCTTACCGGGATGTCGGTGTTAACCAAGGGCTTGGGGGAAGAGCTGCTGTCCCCGCCGGCACCTCTGCGGATCGATGCCTTGGCCCCGCGGAACCCCGGGGGGTGTGTTGGACACAAAGCACAACGCTCCGAAAGCGAATCTGCGCCTGGTTGGCTGGGGGTTTTTTTTCAGCTTTGTGTGAGTAATTGCTGGATTTTCATTCAATCAAACTCTTTTTTCTAATATAAACCACTAAGGGCTCAATTCTTTAGCAAGATGCGTTCGTGTCCAACTCCTGATATACAGCTGGATCTCACCACGGCTGGGACAGACCGGCCCGAGAGGAGCGCGGCGTCACCGGGAAAGCCACAGACACCCAGCCCACCCTCCTTCCTCCTCCTCCTCATTTTCCAGCCGTCACGGTTACTGGGGAGTCGGCAGCCCAGTCCCATCCGACGGGATCCCATCCTGTGCTCGGGAGAACAGAAGGGCTGCTCCGCCAAGAGACTTTGTCCCCGCAGGTGACGCTGTGCGGGGNGCCTCGTGCCCAGGGAACTGGGTCTCCCCGGGTGTGCCTCGCTGTGCACTGGCCCCTGAGAGCAGCACTGTGTGCTACCTAAAGCCCCTTCTGTGGCCCCACCGATAACCCAGAGACTCGCGTGGACTCTGCCAGTACTGCCGGGCTCAGCCTGTCCAGCCTTTCCCTTGCCATAGTGTTGCGTTCAGCGTCCGTCTCCCTCCTGTCTCCACACCCGAGAGGATCTGGGTTGGGTACAAACACGTCCAGTCCACCCGCCTTGTGCTTTGTACAGTTCCCTGGTTGCCATCCTTCGAGACACTTGCTGGGAAGATCTTTAAGACACTTAAAATTTTCCTTTAGCTTTTCTATAATTCTGATGTAAAGGACTTTCTCTCTGTACAGTATATTATCCAATGCATGTTCTGGTCTCTCTACTGATATATTGAACACCACACAGTTGTGATATTGTGCAGTGGGAAGAGCAGCCCCTGCCGACAGCAGAGGCCTTCGCCTCTCGTCTCTAAGGAAAGAAGAAAACATATTTTTTCCTTTGCTGTATTTGCTTGAGCAGAGTTTTCTTGTCTGTACATGTGAGCTGTGAGATAGATGTGAAAAGTTCAAAAGAATGCATTTCCCCCACCCCCCCAATGTATACAGATTGTAATCTGTACAATGAAAACTGTATGTATGAAAAAATGTACTTATTTATAAATGGTTAACACTTGGAAATGGTGTCTGGGCTGCTGTTTTTCCCACAATGGGGTGAGTGAAGGAGTGGAAATGATGGTGCAAGAGCTGGGTCTGGCAGTCACTGTGTGGGGATGGAGGTGGGGACAACAATGGGGACCTGGCACCACCAGGAGCAGGAGGGGACAGAGACAGCACTGCTGCTGTCAGCAAAGGGCATATAATAATACAGGGGATAATAATTGTAATAAAATAGAGGAGGGAACTCCATCAGAGAGTTGCCATCATAGAATTACTGAATGGTTTGGTTTGGAAGGGGCCTTAAAGCCCATCCAGCTCCACCCCCTGCCATGGGCAGGGACACCTTCCACCAGCCCAGGTGGCTCCAAGCCCCGTCCAACCTGGCCTTGGACACTCCCAGGGATCCAGGGGCAGCCACAGCTTCCCTGGGCACCCTGTGCCAGGGCCTGCCCACCCTCCCAGGTTTTCTGGGTAAATTGTGAAGGCACAGCCTGGTGCCGTGGACACTGGTGCCCTGCAGTGGGTCTTCCCTTCTTCCATGGGCACATCCCATGCGTGGCCAGATCCTGAAGATGTCCCCACAGGGTCCCACCCCAAACTCCCACCCACCCTCCCCAGCCCCTCGGGCAGCTCTTGTCCCAGCCAGCCTTGGCATGTGGGACTCAGGGGTTCCCAAAATGATGATCTTGCGGGGGCACAGACAGGAGGAGGACGGGTTAGCTGCAAACATTTATTCTGTCGGGAGCATCCACTGAGCAGACAACACATCTCACGCGAGGGGAAAACATCTCAGACACGAAGCTGCTGCACCTGCGCAGGCACCGGGTCACTCCAAACCCCTGGGAGCTCTTTGTGGGGAGCAGCCCCCGTGCCTGGCTGCGCTGGAGGGTGGGGGGCTGCCAGTGGGTGGGAAATCCCGGTGGTGGCAAACATCCCCTCTGCCCCTGGGCACTGGGAACAGGCTGGGGGATTCAGCCACTCACAGTAGTGAGGAGATCTGCACTCCCACCCCATCCCCAGAGCAGGGCAGAGCCTGGAGACCCCCCTCCTTTATGCCCCAGCACCACTGCCTGCCCCTGCCCATGGCACCGCTGTCCCCACGGGGCTGGGGCAGGCTTGGGGGTCACCGGGGGCTGCGCAGGGCAGAGCTCAGGATTAAGGCCAAGCAAGGCTGAGTCCAGTGGGAAAGCGTCCTTCCCCCGCTGTCCTCGTCACCCAGAGCCCAGGCACCACGAGGAGCCCGTGCCAGGGGTCAGGGAGCTGGGGGTGTCACTGGCTGCCACCACCCGGGCTCTCGCCCTCCGTCAGGGTCTTGAAGTCCATGGAGAGGGCCAGCTCCTCGGCCAGCGGCGGGCGCTTCCACTCCTCCCGGGTCAGCACGTAGCCCACCACCAGCCCGAAGGCCACCAACATCACCCCCAGCGTGTTGGCCAGGACGCCCTCGGGCACAAAGTGGCTGTAGGAATCGCTGCAGGGATGGAGGGGGATGCTCCAGCCTCGGGGTTTGGGTGGTCTGTCCGCTCCCCTGGCTGGGACCCCCTCCTCATCCTTCAGACACACGCCTTGGAAAAGGGCCCTTCACCCAAACCAGACCAAGAGGGGAGTGTTTGGGTGCAGCTCGCTCTGGAGAAGGTCACTCTTGGTGACAGCACAGTCCTATAGCGGGGCTGTCAGCAGCTCAGAACCTTTCCTGCCAGGTGTGCCCCCCCAACCAGAGGGATGTGCCTCCTGGCATGCCCTATAGCCCTGTCCCCACAGCGCTGGGGCTGGGGGGGGACCCCAGTCTGCCACTGGGGCCATCACTGTGCCCTCCAGCTGCGAGGGCAGAGGCCTCGGGGGCAGGAGTGTCCCAGGAAGGCTCTGCAAACACCTGGCTGCAGGGAGGTGACAGTGGGCAATGTATTCCATCCCCGAAGAAAGCTGTCACAGGATCCAGCCCTTGTTAAACATCATCTGGGGAGTGACTCAGCAGCAGCACAACTCAAGGCCTCAGGGAGATTTAAGAGCCACAGCTTGAGCAGGGGCCAGACTCTGCCCCAGGGGGCTGGAGCAGCCAATTGCTGGGGGTCTGGAGGGTCTGGGGGGCCACCCTCCCCTCCCCAGCTCCGTCACCCACCTGATTTTGAAGAGGAGCATCTCAGTGATGCCCAGCAAGCAGGAGGTGATGGAGAGGACAAAGAGGGCGATGCCAAAGAAGATGTGCTGGGGTTTGTACCGGCCCCGCAGCGAGAAGGAGGCACCGGGGAACAGGAAGAAACCGCAGCCCAGGAGCCACTGTGGGGACACGGGGATGTCACCGGTGCCGCAGGGTCCCCGTGGGGAGGGGGGCTCCCCGGCCCTCACCTGCAGGAGGTAGAGCACGAAGGCGGCCATCCCACACCAGGAGTGCAGGCTGTACATGTCAGGGATGCCCTTGGCACGGTGGGACTCGAAGACGGCGATGATGCCTGCGGAGAGGATGGCCCCCATCACCGCCAGGGTCACCCCCTGCCCCCTCCGCCCTCGCCAGCCCTGCGCTCACCCACGAGGGCGATGAGCAGCGCCAGCCCGTGCAGCAGCGCGTGCAGAGCCTTGGTGGAGCGCTTGGCTTCGTTCCTGAACACGCGGTACACCAGCAGAGCTGCGGGGAGACCCCCGCATGAGCATCCCCGGGGATGGATCCCCCAGCCCTCCATCCCCGCGCGGGGATGGAGGGGGGTGCTGGAGCATCCTCCCTGTGCCATTCATCACCGCTCGGTGCCCTTCGCTCCCCGCCCGGCCCAGGAGCAGCCCCGGGGCTGTCGGAGGCTGCAGCCGGGGCGGGCACCGCGTGTCGCGCAGCGCTGCTCACCGTCGCCTTGGAGGAACACCATGCCCAGCACCATGCACAGGGGGTGCGCGTTGAACTGCAGGGGGCTGTGCCAGGCCACGCCGCCCCGGTACCGGCCCAGCCAGGCGCCCGTGGTGGCCAGGAGGGTCAGCCCGAGCAGCTGCGACACGGCCACGAACGCCGAGAGCCCGGCGGGGCCGGCGGGCGGGGGGGCCCCGTCCATGGAGCCTGCGGGGACACAGAGCGTGGGGGGCAGCGGAGCCACGGCGGTGGCCCCCGCGGGGTCCCGGCTGGTCGGACCGGGGCCCGGGGTCACCTGCGGGCACCGTGCGGCGCCTCCCCCCCCCGCCCTCACCTGCCGGAGCTTCCTGGTGCGTCAGCGCACCTGCACGGAGGTGGCTCCGGCAGCCGCGGCACGCCCCGTACCTGCCTGCTCCTGCTCCTGCCTGCAACCTGCCTGCACCTGCCTGCTCCTGCTCCCCTGCACCTGCCTGCTCCTGCTCCCACAGGTTCAGGACCCAGAGC
>VWZF01005471.1:207041-238117 GCA_013396755.1 Sclerurus mexicanus | reverse complement strand
TGGGAGGTGGGGGGGGGACCTTTCTCTGCTTAAAGCCTCCCCCCAGCCCGGGGAGGGGGGATGCTGTGAGCACATTCCATAGCCTGGCAGCCCCTCACATCTGGCTGAGACCCCCCAAAATCCCCGGGGGGGAGGGGGTCCCAGGGGGTGTCTCTGCTCTGGATGGGGGCTACACGCTCATGCAGGGGAGGGGGCTCGCTCCAGTTCGTAGCTGGGGGGGTCCTGAGTGATGTACTGGGAGGGGTTGGAGGCAGACACCCACGCAGCCCCCCCGGACCCCCCAACCCTACCTGCGGGTGCCGGGTGGTGCCGCCTGTGCCAGGCCCAGCGGTGACAGTGTCTGAGCAGGGACAGGGCCACCGCGTTGGCAAGGCAACGGAGTGATGGCAAAGCGAGGGGGGGCTGCACCCCCAGCATCGCTGCACAGGGAGGATGTCACTGCAGGCGGGGGGGCTGCCAAACTCAGGGGGGGGTTCGACGTGAAAGGGGCGGCTGTGTGTTCTGGGGACAGTCCCCAGGGAATGAGTCACTGGCAGTGTGTGTGCGACCCCCCCAGACCTGTGCCAGGCAGCCCCCTGAGCCTCCCTGTGACACCCCAGCTCCGAACCAGGACCCCCAAACCCCACTGGAGCAGCCCCGGGGACTGTCCCCTGCCCGGGGGATTTATCACCATTCCCTTTGTGTTTGGTCTGGCTCAGCCCGGCACCCACCGGCGGCTCTGGGGTGACACACTGGGAAGCATCCCCTCCTTGGATGGGCCTGTGTGTCGGGGGGTGGCAGGGGGGGTGACATGTCCCCGGGGACCCCCCACCTCCATCTGCCCCCAGGGAGCCCCTCCAGCACCGCCGGGCGCATCCTGCGCTCCCCGTGGGGTATCCCTGCGGGAGGAGAGCCTGGAGAAGGGCTGTGGAGGGACATGGGGCGGGATGGGGGGGGAGAAGGGCAGGGTCTCCATCGCGGGTCCTCCTGCCAGGGACCCCCGGGGGATGCAGCGCTGCGCACCGGGGCGAGCAGCATCCCCGGGCCGACCCTTGGCTGCGCCCGTGTGGTGCCCGTGTCCCTGTGTCTGTCCGGGTGTCTCTGTGTCCCTGTGTCTGTCCCTGTGTCTGTCCCCGTGTGTGACACCACTAGATGTCACCAGGAGCCCGCGGCGAGGAGTGCCCTTGGGAGGGAGGGAGGGAGGGACTGCCCTCCTGGAGAACCTGGAGCATCCTTGGCCCTGGATCACCCCTGGGAGCCAGAGGGACCGGGTACGGACCAGGTGGGATGGGCAGCATCCTTGAGGCTGGATCCCCGAAGGGACCCGAAGCACCCCCTGACCCAGATCACCCATGGGAGCCAGCACATCCTTACACCTGGTGGGGTCTGGAGCACCTCTGCCCCAGAGCACCCATGGGAGGCAGAGCACCCTGGAACGGCCGGTGGGATCTGGTGCTCCCCTGATGCAGGAGATCAGGTGTAACCACCCCTGTCGGGGTGCAGGGCTGCTCCCCCAGCCCTTCCCTTGGGCTGCTCTGACCCACCCAGACCCCCTGAGCAAAGGCACCCCAAAGCCCCTGCTGAGGGTCCCCCCAGCACCCCCATCACCTTTTCCCCCCCTCCCCAGGGACTTGTGTCTTGGGGCACAAACCCCAGGAGCTGCAATCCCACCCCCACCAGCACAGCGTGATTCAGCAGAGCCAAAATCCCAGTGCAGCCCTGGAGCCTGATGGAGACCTGACACATCAACAGCAAAGTCCAGGCTCTGCTGTAGCCCAGGGCAGAGTCCTGGAGCCACCACCCTGAACCTTTGCCCACGGGGAGAATTCCCTGGCAGCAGGAGGTGGGGTATGGTACCTGGGATACGGCACTGCCAGCGGATCCGCTATCGCCACCTGGTCTCTCCTCGGGCTTTATCACTAGCTGGGAAATGAATTACCAGAGCTAATCTGCTAAAGCCATAAAAGCCACCATAAACTGCAAACCTGGAGCCATCAGGCTGTGCCGTGGCTGGGACAGGTTGGCTGTGGCTTTGGCAGGATAGCTGTGGATGGGCAGAGCAGAGGGAAGACTCCCTCCATCACGGCCCAGCTGAGAGCCTTGGAAAAGCCTCAAAGGGAGTGAGATTTGGGGGTTCATCCTTTAGAATGCTTGGCAAGACATAAATCTTCACCCTGCTGAGAGCAGCACTGTGTAACCCAACACCAAACAGCTTTAGAAGTGTTTATAACTGTGTCCAGCTGAACTATCTCAACTTCCAGAGACAGAGCAGCCCTCAGTCCTTCAGGATCACACGGATGTGGATCTTGTCCCATCCACACAGCAGGGACAGTGACAGTGTTTGCTGAGGGACCTTGGTGACAGTCAATCCGAGGACAAAGGAGCCCCTTCCCTGCTGAGCTCCTCTTACCAGGGAGCAGCAGCCATTTGTAACCAGCTCCTTCATTAAAGGCATTGCCAGGGGCATAAGGGCTTCCTAAATCTGCCCGAGTTTTGCCCAAGCTGGTGGTAATGAAATCCTCCTGGCACTGCCAGGACAGGGATGTGCCAGTCAGGGAGCAGAGCCAGTTCTGGATGTCCTGGCATGGATCTGCAGGGCCAGGGGATGCTTGGAACTGCTCAGGGATGGTCAGGGATGCTTAGGGCTGCTCAGGGATGGTCAGGGATGCTTGGGAATGACCAGGGATATTTTGGGATGGTCAGGGATGCCCAGGGATGCTCAGAACTGCTGGGCTGCCCAGGGATGCTTGGGGCTGGTTGGGACAGCTCAGGGATGAGCGGGGACGCTCAAGGATGCTCAGGGCTGCTCTGGAATGTTCAGGGATGCTCAGGAATTCTATGGGATGCTCAGGGATATTCGGGGCTGGCACAGCTTCCTTCAGATCAGTGAGTTAAAGTGGCTCAGTGGGTGCTGTTCCAGCTCCCCAGTTATCTGCCCCGGCACCTGCTCCAGGTTTGTCCTGGAGCTCCCAGGGATCAATAGGAGCATCATCAATTGATAATTCCGGGTAAAACCCGCATTTCCTGTTCTTCCCCAACCACTCCCCCTACCCTGGCATGGGTGGCTTCCCCTCCCTCTGCCACAGATTATCTAATTACCATTTTGCTGATCTAACTTCTTTTGGTTGGTTGGTTTTGGTGGGTTTTTTTGTTGTTGGTTTTTGGGTGGGTTTTTTTTGGTTTTTTTTTTTTGTCTCCTTCCTAAATCAAATTTTTATTGCTAAGAAATGCCAATTTGCAAGATGCCTCTCTGGAGAACTGCGATTCAAGAGCCCAGCTGCCTCAGAGGAGCTGAGCTGCTGCCTGAAACAACCTCAGCTGCTGCTGTTCCAGGAGAAACCCCAAACCTGGGGCAAAATAGACAGCTTTTCACTAAATATAGGAGGAAAAATTATAGCAGTCGTGTCAGAAGGCTCTGTGGCTGCCAGGAGGGTGTCTGAGGGGTGGCTTGGGATTAAACGCTGAGTCTCATTAAGGGGGTTGATCTCCAATTCCCTGAGGTGCCGCAAAGGCTGAGAAATGGGTGATTCCCAGCTGGGACAAAGCTTCCCTAAGAACCTGGCTCCTTCCCAAGCTGCGAATCAGCTGGAAAAGGCTCTGGTTGTCCTCCTGGCAGCAATTAAGCCACCCTGTCCTCCTCCTTGCGAGGATCAGAACTTTGCTGAGCGGGGCAGGCGATACGATCACAGAGCAGCCCGTGCAAACACTTAATCTCCTTCAGAAGAGGCTGAAGGCGTGTTTATGGTGGGTTTTTAATAGCAGCTTGGATAAACAGCGGCGATAACCCGCGCTGGGCTCCCAGGGGATGATTAATGCTCCTGGAACAGTCACGCTCGCTCGCCTCAGGGCTGGGACTGTTTGTGGTTATTAAAGAAGGGGAGGGAAAAAAAAACCCCAACAAAAATCCAGGGGGAATAATGGACTTTGCCATGTTTTATTGGGCTGATGGTTGTAGAGGGAACACGTTGGCCTCTTTGCTCACCCCGTGTCAGTGCCCAGCTCTGGCCGGCCGGCAAGGATGGGGGATGGAGGGATGAAGGATGAGGACTCAAGGATGAAGGAGGAGGGATGAAGGATGAGAGATGAAGGAGGAGGGAGGAGGGATGAAGGAGGACAGATGAAGGATGAAGGACGAAGAACTAGGGATGGTTTCTGGCCAGGTTTTTACTTCTTGCCCTGTGATGCTCCTGGATGCACGCCCGGAATTGTGCACATCTCCTGCACTGTGCCTGAGGGCTCCCCAGGGACTGCACTATCGGGGTATTGCATTTATTTAGGACCTTCCCAAGACCTGGGCATCACTCAGGGCTCCTGAGCCCACCACTGCCTTCAGCACACTGCACATCCAGGACCTTGCAGTGCCACTGCACATCCTCAGGGCCCCCCTTGTGATGGGCACATCCCTGGGCTGCTGGCACTGGTCCCAGTCTGGGGATTGAGGCTGAAGGGATCTGGTGGTGGAATCCACATCTCCATCCCCTTGCCATCCACCTCTGGCCCCATCGAGCTGCCCAGCTTGGAAAAAACATGTGATCCCTCTGGGGTGCCCCGTGCAGCCAGCCCGGATCACGTGGGTCCCCACACCTGCACCAGGACCGTCTTTCCCAGGACAATGGACCCTTGTCCTGGGGCAGGACTGCACTGAAAGGAGTTTTTGTGGGGTGGGGTGGAAATTGTGGCGATAAGGAGCTCTCTGCTGAAACACTTTCCTTCCCCTGAGTGTGCACTTCTGGTGATAAAGCAGCACTCGCTGCTCCGGGCTGGGGTGACCTCCCCCTTGCCCATTGCACCCCAGAGGGGACACACGAGGCTTTAATCACATCCTTTATCCAGGGAAAAGGTGGAAACAGCCTCACAGCGTCGGCAAAACCGCTCGGCAGAGACCTTTCGCAGTCAGGCAGCAGGAGCAAGAATTCCTGGCTCCCTCCTGCTGTCACAGTCCCCAAACCCAGGTGACATCGAGGGGCTGCACCAGCCTCGACACTTACTGCAACAGTTCAAAATTATTTTAGCAGTCACAGATCCGAAATAAAGAGCAAAAAAACCCCAGTTGCTTGGGATGTTTCTTTTGGGATTTTTGGGAGGGTCAGGAAAGAGCTGTTTGTTTAGATGAAAAATTTGGACTGGAGAGGTGGTTTTCCCCGTCTCCCTCACGGCAGCATCACCACAGCTGGGAACGCAGCTTAGTGAATTCTACACTGTGATAATTGATTGAATTCACTGGGAAATAAAGCAGCAGCCTTTAAACTCGGGGTCTGGAGCAGGAGGAAAAAATTCTCCACACAGTGGTTTGTAGGAACATACACAGGAGGAGCCAAGCCCACGAAACCACAGTCACAGGAAAAGTGACACACGAGGCTGCACAGCCAATTAAAAGAAAGCTCTTTTTAGATTTAAATCAGGAAGGAATCCCTTCTCACCCAAAGGGAGTCTTTTCTCTCCCCTCCAGAAGCTCCTTTGTTCCTCAACCAGAAGTTTTGAAGCACCCTTGAGCCCTTCGAGCAATGGGATGGGGAGGCCAAAAATGCGGTTCATAATAAAAGAAAGGAAAAAATGAGCTTGAGCGTCCCCAGCCAGAGGCCTTAGGGCTGTGATACACCCGGATAAACCACCAAATCTTCCCAGCCAGCACCAGGACCATCCCCAAATCCCCTCTGCTTTGCTCCACCACCCCTGCTCGCCCTCTCCCATCACACCACCACCACCATGCACAATACCTCGCAGCTCCCCTGAGAAATACTCGCCGTCAGAACTCCACATTTCCTCCTTTTTGGGGACTCTGGCTTGCACCAGCGAGCGCCCCTTCCAGCACTGCCAGCTGCGGGCAGGGAGGTTGTGCAAGCCGAGAAGCTGACCCGAAATGCTGAGGGGCAAGCCGTGCTCCTCCACGTGTGACACGCCACGGTGACAGTCTGGCCGTGGCACGCGTGCCCACGCACACGCACCCGGGGAGGGGGAGGACGGAGTCTCCACGCGGGGATGATGGCAATGAAAAGGGATGGGAAGCCTCCTGCTGGCCCAGGGCAGCCACCAGGGACACCACCCGGCGTCCCCCTGAGCCCATGTCCCCCCCCCAGCCGTTCAGCATCCGTCTCCGTGGCAACGCGTTTTTCGCATCCTTCGGTATCTCCTGTCCCTCTGGTCCTCGGTGCTGCCAGTCCTGGGTACCATCCTGGCACTCGTGAGAGGGCTGGGAGAGCGAGGATAGGCTCTCCTGCTCCACAGGGTGCCCATGGGGGTCTCTGAGCCCACCCTCGGAGCCCCAGCATGGATTTGGGGCAGCATGTGCCAGCTCTGCCTTCCTGGGCCAACAGCCACGTCACCTGCCACTGCTCTCCTGCATGTGGGATATTCTTCTGCCTGATCCCAGCTGAAGTTTTATAGGATGGGGTGACCCAGAGCTGTGGGAATCCTTGGAGATGCAGCTGTTGAGAGGAACCTCTTCCCCAGCGTGAAGTCCTGCAGCAGCATCGGCCCCTCTTGCGCCAGCCTTGGAAGATGCTCATGTGTAAAAGGACAGAGAGCTGCCCTTCCCCTGCAGAATCATCCACCGGACACATCAGCCTTGGACAAGGCCTCCCTCGCTGGGATTTCCGGATACCAGTGCCCTTGCACAGCCTAGTTCAGCTTCACTGCTCACCCGAAACACCCACTGGTGCCAGAGGCTGCACCACAACAACCCAGAGCCGGGAAAAGCCCTCCCTGGAGCAGCTGGAAACGGAGGGTGGAGGGGCTCAGGAAATCTTCATTCATCGGCGCTTGGGCTCCAGCCAAACTGGAGCCAAACCAACCTTTTTTTTCCCGGTTTCCCAGTAAACTGGAGTTTCCAGAAGAACCGTGGCTGGTAGGGAAAGGGGCCAGCAAGGGGGAGCTGCAGGTAGATGCTGGCTTTGCCCCCAGCTCCATGATGTGCAGGCTCACAGGTGGCATTCCCCTCTGGGCTTGGGGTCAGGGGGATGAAGGATTTTTGGGTGCCCACGTCAGCCTGTGCAGGTGGTGGCTGGTAGGGAAGGGTGGGAAGTCATGATTTTTGACAGGAGGTTTACTAGCCATCACAGTTGCAATCCCCTAAGTCTCTTTTTCTTGGAAATGGCCCTGCACACCCTGTAGAGTCCCCAGCCCTGGCAGGAGGACTCATCCTTTGTCAAGGGGCCACGCTGTCCACATGGAGTCACCCTGTGGGCTCATGCCAAGGGGCCACAGTGGTGCCCAGCTGCTCTGCAACCCCCAGCAGGGTCCAAAAGTCCAGAGGTTTCCCCCTGCCCCCCCAAAAGAAGCTCTCCCTCTATGGCAAGTGTCTGCTGTGTCCTTATGGAGTGGTTACCCCAGCAAGGAGTGATGGGCTCAGCCAACCCAGGGGCTAAGCTCAGCCCAGGCACAGTTCCCAGGTCTGAGGCCAGGCCCTGGGGGAAAGGGATTTCGTTGATTAAATAGAAAACAAAACAAAAAAGAAGACAGGAACTACCAAGCCCACTGACATGGGTCTGGTTTTCATTTTGAAAGAACTTTTTGTTACTTGTTTGTCATCAGCCTCATTCCTCCAAGTCATAACACTTGGTGTGATGGGATTTCCCTCACAGCCAGCAGAAAAACGAGGTCATGCCGGGAAGGGGATCACTTTGGCAGGGAGCAGCTTGAGATGGACCTTGGCTCTGTCCCACAGGAGCTTTTCCCCTTCTTCCCTTGCCCTTGAGCCCCGAGATGCTGCCGAGGGGTGTCTGCAGACGCGGGGAGGAGATGCCCAGCCAAGCCCCGTGGACCAGTGGAGCCGGGAGGGGACCGGGACCCTGCAGGGATGGAGCTGCCTCCCACCCACCCCGTCCAGCCCAGCCTTCCTCCTGTCTCCTTTTTTCCGCCTTTCCCTTAATTCTCCTCCATCTCCTTCCCTCCCTCCTGTCCCAGCCAGCCCCTTCCCCTTCTCTCCCGGCAAAAGGACTTTGCACCCCAAGGCAGCGCTCGCTCCCCGCTCCTTCCCGCAAAGCGCCGGAGCCGCCGGAGGGCGAAAAAAAAGCAAGAATGCTCCGGTCTTATCTGCGAGGGGAGGCAGGCTCGGTGGGCAGGGTTTGCGCGAAGGCTGCTGGCTTATAAGCAGCCGGCAGCGGAGGCAAAGCCGCCTCGGAAGGCACCGAGCGGGGCCCCCGCTCCGCGCAGCGCTCCCGCCGCGATGCCCCCGGCGCTGGGGATGCTGCTGTGGCTCAGCCTGGCAGGTGCCCTCCGGCCACAGCTGGAGCCCCCCGATTACCCCAGCACCGAGCAAGGGGCCGTCTCCTTCGCCAGGGACTACAACACCACGGCCGAGAACGTCCTCTCCAAAAGCGTCTCGGCCAGCTGGAATTACACCACCAACCTGACGGCCGAGAACGCCGCGCTGCAGGTGGGTTGGTGGGAGCGGGGGGCGATGCCACCACGGCGGTGACACCGGCGCCGGGGACTAGGGGGGGTTGGGGAGGGATTGGGGTAGGGTGGCGGCACTTGGTGTGCTTCCCTTCCTCCTGTCTCGGCACCTCAGGATGGCAAAGCGGGGCTGGGACTCGTAGTCCAGGGCTCGCAGGGTTTTGCCCCAGATTGGTCGTGGGAGAGGCTGTGCCCCAGAGTGACAGCTCCGGTCCCGCAGCTGAGTCCAGGTTATTTTTAGAGGTGATTCCTTACTCCCAGCCTCTTCCAGACCAGGGTCAGGTGTCAAGTGTCCCTGCCTGGTGTCACCACATCCCGGTGCTGGGGGTTTCAGTTTGGGGCAGACTCCAGGAGCCCAAAGTGCACCACAGGCAACTGGGCGGCATCGCGACTGAGGCTGCCATCCCTTGTCCCCGTGTCCCCAGCCCACGGGGATGAAGCCAGCTTGGGGAAAGCACTCCAGGCTACTGGGAATCAGACATCAGCCCAGCTACGTGCAGGCAGAGTCCCTGTGGGGACCAAGTGTCTGTGGATCCCACAGGCATGCGCGTGTTTCCCCAGGGGTTTGTGTGTGTCTGGGCTGGATTTAGCGGGGCAGGGAGCTGGGGGAGCCCAGGGGCTGCTCTCACTGGGGTGAGCTGCAGCATGGCCCAGGCCAGGGCATGGCAGTGCCTGGGCAGGCTGTGGAGGTTTCCCTGCATCTCGCTGTCCCCAAGAGGCTGCTGGTGGCCCTGGCAAAGGGTCATGGAGATGTCACTGCGTGTGGCTCAGAGATACACCTGCCACCCCTATAGCTATAGGTGCAGCCCGTGTGTGACCAAGGCATGCTCAGGGACCCCAATATCACCCAGGGGCTGCCACACTGCCCTGAGTCCCACAGATCCTGTGGGAATGGGAGCACAGTGTGCCCCATGCAGGAAGGAAACACGTCTTCCTGCGTAGGGGAAAGGCTGCTGCCAGGACTGGCCACTGCCAACTTGGCAGGACACCCGAGAGGGCCCAAGTGCCCCTTCAGCCTTTGTTTTGGTGAGCTGACGTGATGTCTGGGCAGGTGCCCAGCTTTGGCTGCAGATGTGGTGGGGCCAGGTGTGGCTGAGTCCAAGGTTAGGGCCAGGAGAGCACCTTGCATGGGCTTTTCTCAAAAGGTGTTTCCAGCCTACCTTTCACCCTTTCCTGGGCTATTAAATGTGTGAGGATCACGTCCAGGAGCTCCCTGTGATGTCAAGGCTCCTAAGCCAGCCCAGGTAGAGGGGGTCCAAACCCCTGAGATAACCCCCTGTGGGGCAGCAGGGAGGAGTGGGGTGGGGAGGCCCTGACTGCTAAAGGATTAACAGCTGGCCAGCAGGACCCAAAAGGCTGAATTTGGGGGATTTGAGGAAGCCTTGGGCCATAACACAAGAGGGACTGAGTCAGGCCGATATGACATGGGCAGCTCCAGGACCTGCCACGAAAGGTGGCTCTGGGACAAAGTGACATGGGGGGCAGGAGGCTAGAGGCAGAGACAGGGATGGACAGAGGCATGCTGGACAGACAGACAGATGTACCATCTCCTGCAAGCTGGGGCTCTGAGTGGTGGTGTTCGGAGTGTGTGGGCTGCTCACGGGTGCAGAACTCCTCCAGGTGTCCGGGGCAGGGCAGCCCCGGTGTCCTGGGCTGCATCCTGAGCCCTCACCAGGAGCAGGGAGGGACCAGGGTGGGTGATTTGGGAGGCTGCTGGTGTCCAGGGGTCTCTGAGACCTATGCAGGGGCACCCCCCTCCCAGAGAGACATCCCAGATGTGGAGCCAAAGGGCCAGGGCTGGCGAGAGGGTCTTGGGCAGCACCGCTGGGCTCAACTCGCTCCACCGCAGCCGTCAGGAGGGTTTAGGGTACGATTCACTTGACCAAACACAGGCGTCTGCTCAAGGAGGAGACAAAACACAGCTGGATCCTGCTTCCTCCAGCTCCCCCAGCTCTGTGTGGGGTCTGGGAAGGGGGAAAGGTATCCCCTGCTCAGTGGGGTGGTGTAAGAGCAGGGTGTCCCTGGGGCTGGCACATGTGGAGAGATTGGGGCTGGTTGGTACCCACAGTGATGCTGTGGGTGCTGGGATGGCCAAGGGCAGGGTGGAAACCTGCTGGTGGGCAGCCAGGGGCACCTGGCACTTCTGGCATTCCCACCCCCGTGTCCCAAGGCTGCTCCAACCCTGCTGCTCCACGACTCCCTTCCCTCCCCTCTGCCAGCGGAGGGAATGCAAAGATTAAAATAAAACAAACCAGGCGTGTTGGAGCCAGGCTAAAAATGCCACGAGTCACAGCTAATGAGCTCCATAAATCACACCGTGCTGGCACACGGGCACCAACCAGGAACTCTGCACCGTCTCGCTCCATCCTGTGCATCGCCCAGGTCGGGACACTCTGAAAAGATCGGATTCCCAAAAATCCAGCTGGCACTGGCTGGGCTGGGAGGTGACCGCCCACAACACACCCCATCCCAAAATCGTGGCCGCAGCTCCAGCTGCCTAAATAACCCCCCACAGCTCAGGCAGCTCCCTGAAGGCCCATGGCCCTGGGAAGGGGGGTCGGGGCTGGCAGGTGGGTGACAGTGAGACCAAAACTGAGGGCTCGGAACAAATGGGTGCCCGTCTGCAAGGGGAAACAGGGCACAGGGTGCACACAGCCTGAAGAGAAATGTATAGAACAGAGATGTGCAGTTGTAGCCAGGAGGTATAGGAGGGTGAAAAGCACGTGGGGCGTCTTTGCAGTTTTCCTTCGGGCCCTGCAAAGGTGAGAAAAAAGCAGCAATAGGAATAATTGAAGCCAGACCTCAGAGCTCCGTCTGAAACTGGCATGTGGCAGCTGCCAGAGCACCTGGACACCCCGTTCACATGGCCTGGACACCCCATCCCAGCATTCCCACCCCATCTGAGCCACAAGACCCCGGAGCTGCCTCCAAAACACCCTCAAAGGCCACATTAGTGGGAGTCCTTCGGGGCTGTAGTCACTGCTGTGTGGGCTGGAAGCTGATGTCTCTATGTGTGCATGCCATGGGCTGGGGACAGCCCTGCCTGCCACCTCACATCCCATCACCTCTGACTCCCACAGACCCTCGTGGCTCCGAACACAGCCCCCAAACCATCTCCAGGATGGTGGCACGTCCCAGGGCTGGTCTTGAGCCCCCATGTCCCCTCTCGCCGTGCAGGTCAAGGCGTCTCTGGAGGAGCAGAACTTCACAGAGCTGTGGGGGAAGAAAGCCAAGGAGCTCTATGGTGACATCTGGAACAACTTCAGTGACCCACAGCTGAGGAAAATCATCGGCTCCATCCAGACCCTGGGACCCTCCAACCTGCCCCTGGCCACGAGAGAGCAGGTAGGAGAGGTGCCAGCAGAGCCCTGGGCATTGCTGGGTGCTGTGAAACCCCTTAGGGGGGTTTTTCCCAAGCGTCCAGACCCTCTGCTGACCTGCTGCATTTTGGAGGGTGTCACATGCCCTGCACAGGGAGGACAGTGGTGGAAGGGGGAGATGTGGTGCTGTCCCTGGGGGATGTGGGGTGCCAGCCCTAACCTCATCTTGGAGCTATCCCAGCGGGAACTGCAGATTTCCTGCTTACACAGAGCACTCTTGGGCGTCACCTGGAGACCAGCCAGGCTGTGCCCATGGCCAGAGACAGCTGTCCCAACTCCTCAGGGCTCCCTGGGGGTGCAGCCCCCCAGAAGAAGGGCTACTGCAGCTACCCAGCCCCTGAGCCACCCGTGAGACAAGGAATGCCTTGGTGACAGAGTCCTGTGGAAGGGACATCAGGACATCCTGAGCTTTCCCCATCACAGTTCTGATCTTCCAGGGCAGTTTGCCTGAATTCTGGTTTCCATGCATGAAGATATCACCCAGGCTGGGGCTGGCAGACACTCACCTCTGCACGAGCTCAGGGACCGACCCCTCCGTCCTGATCCGTGGCTCCCTGTCAGCCATTCCCACAGAAACCCTGGCAAAGCCCAGGGGTACAATCCTTTCCGGAGAACTGTCGGCACCGGCTCCTTCCAGGAAACCCGTCCCTGCCTTCTCCCAAATAACAGACAGCATCATGTCTCCTCCCTGCACATCAGTCATGTCTCGCCCATCCCTGGGCAGCTCCATCCCACAGCCACCCCTGTCCCCATCCCCGGAGCAGAGGGACGGAGCAGAGGAATTTCCTTCCCTGGGAATGGGCTTCCCAGGCATGTTCCAGGAAGCCTCCTGTTGCTATTGTTTGCTGTTGTTGAGGCTCACAGAAATAAATCCCCCTCCTCCTCCTCCTCCTCCTGCTTTTCTTCTCGTGTTTGTTTTAGATAAACAGGCCCTGCTGACAAACAGCTTTATAAACAGCCCCTCTCTGGGACACCACTGGGCAGGCATTGCCTGGCCCAAAGAGCCTCGCTGCTCCCACCCTGCCATGGGTGCACAAACCCGGAGCGACAACACACTTACCTCACCAAAAAAGTGGCGTGTCAACACACCAGTCCTTCTCCATGTCCCTCCTGACACACGCTCTGCAGCTGGGGAGCCTGTAGATGCCTCCTGAAGGATCATTCCTATCCTCTTCCAGCCTCACCATCTTTCCCTTTCCCACAGTACAACACCATCCTGAGCGACATGGACAAAATCTACTCCACGGCCAAGGTGTGCCTGCCCAACGGCACCTGCTGGGATCTGGAGCCAGGTATGGTCCCCATCCCCTGATCCTGAGGCGTGCTGAGCACCCCATGGCCGTGACATGGTCCCCACATCCTCACTGGGTCGGGAATGGCAGATCCCACCCACCTTCACTGGGATTGTCCCAGGGTGAGGGTGGGTACTTGGGTCTGGTGTGGTGGTGGTGGCATCTCCGCAGAGCTACTGCGGGTTGTTCCCCCTGTCCCCTGCCCCTTTCTCATGTCCTGCTTGTCCCCTCTTGTCCCAGACCTCTCGGGCATCATGGCCACATCCCGCAGCTACAAGCAGCTGCTCTATGCCTGGGAGGGGTGGCACAACGCCGCGGGGAACCCGCTGCGCCCCAAGTACGAGGAGTTCGTCAAACTGAGCAACGAGGCCTATTTGAAAGATGGTACAAACCCCCTGGGGGATGCAGGGGGCGGTCGGGGCTCAGGGGTGGGAGCTGGGGCCAGGACAATGCCCTGCTGCTCTCCCCACCCCTCATGCAGCCAGGCATCCAGCTTCCATTTCCCCAGCACTATGGGGAAGGGGGGGAAAAAGTCCCGCTGGTGATCCCTGGTCCCAGCTTTTGAAGGAGGGGTGGTGGGGCAGCCTCTGGAGGCTGGAGCCAGGGGTCACCACTGTGTCCCTGGCAGGATTCGAGGACACAGGCAGCTACTGGCGCTCCTGGTACGACTCAGAGAGCTTTGAGGATGACCTGGAGCACATCTACAACCAGCTGGAGCCGCTCTACCTCAACCTGCACGCCTTCGTCCGGAGGAAGCTGTATGACCGCTATGGCCCCAAATACGTCAACCTGAAGGGTCCCATCCCTGCTCACCTCCTGGGTAAGAGATGGGACCCCCCCAGCCTGTGCCCAGAGGTGCTGGTGGGATCAGAGGGGCACACGCAACACCACGATGGGACAGAGAGGTCCCAGTTATCGCCGTGTTTCTCTTCTGAGCTACCACCAGCTTTGCTCCAGCTGTTCTCCCTTCTCAGGGAACATGTGGGCTCAGCAGTGGAACAACATCTACGACCTGATGGTGCCCTACCCTGACAAGCCGAACCTTGATGTCACGAGCAACATGGTGCAGCAGGTGATGGGCTGAGGGGCTCACTGGGGGCACCAGAGGGAAAAAACAGGGGGTGTTGCCATGGCATTGACCCCATGGGAGTCGTTGAGCTGCATAGGGAACAGAAGAAGGGCCACGTCCAAAGGGGAAGGGACAAAGAAGTGACCACACTCCCTCTGCAGGAGTGACCAGAGAGGCAGTGGGTGGGCAAAGAGGAAAGGCAGTGCAGTGAGACTGGTGCCAGTCCCTGAGCTGGGGGTGGCATCCACACTGTCACAGAATTCCAAGTACTCCTGGGGCATCAGCCCTGCTCCCTTCTCATGTCCCTGCTGGGCACCAGCACCATTGCTTGCTGCTTCTTAGGGGTCCTCACACCAATTCTGGGGCTGGGAATCCCCATCACAGTTGGAGGGGTAGGACCTCAATCCCTTGGAGTGACCCACCTTCTCCCCATGGTTCTGGGAGAGCACCGGGGGCAATGCCCCTTCCCTGGCCATAACCTGCTGCCTGCTGCCCACCAGGGCTGGAATGCCACCCACATGTTCCGGGTCTCAGAGGCGTTCTTCACCTCCCTGGGGCTGCTGGAGATGCCCCCCGAATTCTGGAATGGGTCCATGCTGGAGAAGCCGACGGATGGGCGGGAGGTGGTGTGTCACGCCTCGGCCTGGGACTTCTACAACCGCAAGGACTTCAGGTCTGTGGGGCCATCAGCAACCCAGGGCTGTAGAGTAAGACCCTCCTTCATCCCTCTCGGTGGCCAAATTTTTGGGTACTCCCCAGCCTGGCCGTGCAGCCCAGTCTGGCACCTTCTGAGACAAGGTCTCGGGTGACCACACTACTCTGCCTTCCCCTCCACTGGGTCTTTCCCTTAATCCATGGGGTACTGTCGCCTGCTGTGGGACTGTGGAGGGTCCTTCCCATGGAAAGGGTGCACAGACAGCCGTGGTCCCTCCTCAGCTCAGGCAGGGCTGTTTGCACCCCGCAGGATCAAGCAGTGCACGTCGGTGACCATGGAGCAGCTGTTCACGGTGCACCACGAGATGGGCCACGTCCAGTACTACCTGCAGTACAAGGACCAGCCCGTCTCCTTCCGCAGCGGAGCCAACCCTGGCTTCCACGAGGCCATCGGGGATGTCCTGTCCCTCTCTGTCTCCACCCCAAGCCACCTCCAGAAAATTGGTCTCCTCAGCAGTGCCACCGAGGACGAAGGTACGGCAGCCACCCTGGGGAGCTGGGTGGCCTGGAGGGCTCAGGCACTGCCTGTGGCACCAGGAGGGGTTTGGGATGTGCCAGGGTGGGCTGCAGTCTGGCAACACAGCCCAGAGCAGGCACAACCCCTTCTTGTCTCCATGGGTCCTTGTAGGACCTATTTTGTCTCCATGAGCCCATGTAGGACCTCTTTTGTCTCCCTGGGTCCATGCACAACCCCTTCTTGTCTCCATGGGTCCACATAGGACTTATTTTGTCTCCATGGGTCTATGCACAGCCCCTTCCTGTCTCCAAGAGTAGACAACCCTTCTTGGCTCCATCCTCTTCACCCCTGAGGGCAGGAGGGATGCTCTCCAGAACTCGTCTGTGCCTTTCCCTTCTCCGTCAGAGTCCTCAAACCTGAAAACAACATCGTTGTGCTTGATTGGCTTTGACCTTTCCAGCATTCCTCTCTCCCTTCCTCCCCTCCCTCCCTTGCCAAGAAACATCCACCCCAGGAGCTCCCGCTGTGGAGGTGGCACCGGGCACTTCCATGCACAGTCACGAGGACAGGGAGCTGGTGACGTGTCCTCCTGCCAGCCAGCACGGCGGAGCAAGACTTGTCCCTGCAGGGCACTGCCCGCCCTGGCGAGAGCCTCTCCCCCCTCCCACTGTCTCTCAGCCGCCACGCTGGAGCAGACGGCGGCAGAGCAGCCCCAGCACTCACAGACCTGCCCCAGGCAGAGGGGGGACCATCCCGGGGTCCCCCTGCCGCGTCATTGAATGCGTTTTATGACGAGAAACGCGTCGCAGCAGCCAAGAGCGTTGGGCCAGCGCTGCGCAAACACCTCGGAGCAGATGGTCCTTGCCTGGAGCCATCGCTGCCCCACCAGCCGGCCCTTGGCAGGCAGGACACCACAGGGATGGCAGCCAATAGCCCCTCAGGGCAGTGCTGCCAACCCCTCTCAGACCCCACAGCTTCAGCTGGGTCTCCAGCAGGTCCTTCTCCAGCCTTTCCTCCCTGGGTTTTCTTGAGGGGAAAAGCAGATGTCACCGCCCCTGTGCTCCCCATGGCTAAGCATTGGACTCAGTCCCTGTGGATCCTTTCCAGCTCAGCATATTCTGTGGTTCTGTGACTGTTCTAGAGCTGACTCAGCTTTTGGGTCTAAACCACCAGACCCTTTGCAGTGGTGTGACGGCCCTGAAGATCAAACCCCCCCAAGCCCCCTCACCCTGAGGCCCCAGGGTGAAGGTGTGAAGAGTCACACTCACCAAACACCTCGCTCTAAGAGCTGGGCTAAGGGCAGGGGACACCACGCTTGTCACTATCACTGTTCCCACTCAGTAATAAGGCACACATCGCCCCAGGTAGGAGCTGTACCTACAGAATCCTCCCATGTCCTACACAACCTTCTCCAGGAGCAACGTTATACGTTGAAAAGCTGTCTCCATTTCTCACCCAGATCTGCTCACCTTCTTGCCCACAAGAAGTCTGGTGGCCATGGCACTGTCTATCCAGACTCCTTCCCAACCTGGTTCAGGCTCTGTTTTCCACAGAGAGCAACATTAACTACCTGCTGAAGATGGCCCTGGAGAAGATTGCCTTCCTGCCCTTTGGCTACCTCATCGACCAGTGGCGCTGGGACGTGTTCAGAGGCCGAACGCCCCCGAGCCGCTACAACTACGACTGGTGGTACCTGAGGTAGAGGACAGTCACCGAGGGTGGCTGGGGCTGTGGGAGCTGGGGGTGTGCAAGGAAGGTGGGCAGGAAAGAGGAAAGGAGGGGAAAAACAGAAAGGTAGCTGTGGAGATGGCTGGAGAACAATGGAGAGGTGGGTGGGTGAGGGGGATGGATGGATGGATGGATGGATGGATGGATGGATGGATGGATGGATGGATGGATGGATGGACTGAAATACATGAAATCACACTCTAATTGTCCAGATTTCTTCAGCCCCATGCCACCCCTTCCCATTCCCTGCCTTGATTCTTCTGACCCCTTATCATTTCCATGCTCATGCTGCTGTTCTCTGTTGCCTACAGAACCAAATACCAGGGTATCTGTGCTCCAGTTCCAAGGAATGAAAGCAACTTTGACCCCGGAGCGAAGTACCACATCCCTGGCAACACCCCTTACATCAGGTAGAGGAAGTGTTGGCAAGGGCTCCAAATTTTGGGGCACAGTGGGTGGGGGCTCAGGTCGCTGGGATGTGCTGCTCCTGCTCAAAACACAGAGATCACCCAGTGCTTGGGACCTCAAATGGTGGCGTTGAGTTCTGGGATTTGTGTGCTTCCCTTTGTCCCCATTTCTGACCTTCACGGGCTTCCTTGGCAGGTACTTTGTGAGCTTCATCCTTCAGTTCCAGTTTCACAAGGCGCTGTGCCAGGCAGCCAACCACAGCGGTCCCCTGCACACCTGTGACATCTACATGTCCAAAGAGGCTGGAAACAAACTCAGGTGGGGACAGAGGAGGGTCAGGACAATCGCCATGGGTGGATGAGTGCATGGGAGATGATGGTGTGCAAAGGAAGGAAAGAGGAAAGGAAAGAAGGACAAGTGGCTCTGGAGGTGGCTGGAGAAATAGCTTTGGAGATGGATGGATGGATGGATGGATGGATGGATGGATGGATGGATGGATGGATGGATGGAAATACATGGAAGCACCCCCACTCATGGTGGGGTGAGTGGTCCTCACCAGAGCACTGCTATTATCCCTGCCCCGAGCTCCCACCCACACAGGAGGTCACTAAAGCATGTTTGGTTCCTGTTGGCTCCCTGGGTGTTCCATGCATGAGCATGTGATGGGGAGTCCTCAGCCCCCACGTGCAGGACAAGCGGTGGCTTCGAAGGCAGTTCCCACTTTCATGTGCCGCTCAGGAACAGCACCTTCAACTCTTGTGGTGCTGAGATACCATCACTGCTTCTCTCTCATCCATCCCCTGGCCTCATGCTGGCTCTTGCTGTCCCACACCCCTGCAGGGAAGTGTTGAGAGTTGGGTCTTCCCAGTCGTGGCAGGAAGTCCTGCTCAACCTCACTGGCACGGATAAGATGGATGCTGGGCCCCTCCTGGAGTACTTCAGCCCTGTCACCAAGTGGCTCGAGGAGCAGAACAACAAGACCAATGAGGTGCTGGGCTGGCCTGAGTTTGACTGGCATCCCCCTGTCCCTGAAGGCTACCCTGAAGGCATTGGTAAGGCTGCAGCTCCACCCCAGGGCTGGGGAGGGGCAGGAAGATGTCCCCAAGGGATGTCACTAATCCCTGAGCAGGACAATGCTGAGGGAGATCTCTGCAGTGAGTGGGGTGGTCCCCATGCCAGGGAAGGGAAATAACCAGCCCCAGTGGAGTCCCACGGGGTGTTGCTTCCCAGGAAGCAGGTGCCATTGGCATACCATTGTCTAAGACCGTGGTCCTGCTGCTGTAGTAATGCCACCAGCCGTGGTGTGACAGGACATCTCTCCTCAGCTGCTCCCTTCTTGCCCATGTGGGAGGGTCTAGGGCGTGCAGCTTGTCCTGTTATCCCATCGTCTGCCCAGTGGATCACCCCAGCAGTGCCCGTCTGCCACCATTCCTTGGCACAGCCTGCTCCCAAGCTGTGGTATCCGACCTGCAGTTCTGGGCAAAGCTCAGCTGTGGCTTCTCCACGGGATAGTGCTCTAGCAAAGGGATGTGGCTTCTCCTGACCTCCCGTCCCTCCTCTCCCGCTTCTCTCCTCCTCTTAGACAAAATAGCAGACGAAGCACAAGCCCAAGAGTTCCTGGACGAGTACAACAGCACGGCCGAGGCAGTGTGGAACGCCTACACCGAGGCGTCCTGGGCCTACAACACCAACATCACCGACCACAACAAGGAGGTCATGGTATGGCAAACCACCCTGGGGCTGTGCAGGGAGAGCCACCAGCCAGGGCAGGCAGCTGGTGCCCAGGGAATGCTTCAGAGGAGCTCTGACAGCCAGGGCAGCCTCTGCCCATCACCCAGGGGTGATGTTCTCACCCAGGAGGTGTCTTTTCCATGGAAACCTTCATCATTCCATGAGGCACCCACGAAGGCGGCCGTGGGGAGGGTGCCAGCCCTGAGATGGCAGGTGGTGTTTCTAGTGATGGGCTGTGTCTTGGGGGTCTCAAAGTCATTCCTCTTCTGCCCTCGTAGCTGGAGAAGAACTTGGCCATGTCCAAGCACACCCTGGAGTACGGCATGAGGGCCAGGCAGTTCGACACCTCCGACTTCCAGGACCAAAGTGTCACCCGCATCCTCAAGAAGCTGAGTGTCATCGAGAGGGCAGCCCTGCCTGAGGAGGAGCTGAGGGAGGTGAGCAGCAAGGGGGCAGAGCAGGATTGGTGTCACCTGCCTGTGTGGAGACATGGGCTGCTCCCAAAATTTGGGAAGTCCCACTGGACAGCCACCCCATGCCCTTGGAAAAAGTGATAGCTTGGTACCTTCTACGCATAGCCAAGATCCTCATCTCCAGGTTTTCCCACCCAAAGGTTGATTTTTCCAGGTTGCAGTGGGGCCCAGATCCTTGGACAATGGCACACCTCGTGACAATGGCATGTTGGTTGTTGGCCCCAGGCCCTCCCGTTGCCTCCATTTGGAGTCACACTTGGCCTTGGAAGGGACCAGAGGAAAACACCTGAGAACACCTCAGTGGGCTGTGCCATTCTCCAGTATCAGGAGCAAGGATAACCCGTTGACATGACCCGATTTCCCTTGCAGTATAACACCCTGCTCTCCGATATGGAGACCACGTACAGCGTGGCCAAGGTCTGCAGAGACAACAAAACCTGTCACCCACTGGATCCTGGTAAGATCTGGCAGGGTGTCCTCGGAGGCATCTGCACAGGCCCAGAAAGGAGGGATTTTTTAATGAGTGCATGAAGAAAGGTCATGAAGGGTCCTTCCACCTTCTCTGTGGTGGCCCCTGAGCAGCACGTTGGCTGCAGCACCGTCACGCCAGTTCAGCCTGGCCAAGAGCATCACTTTGGCTTCACTGCTCTCTCTTCAGACCTCACGGACATCATGGCCACCTCTCAGGACTACGACGAGCTCCTCTTTGCCTGGAAGGGCTGGCGGGACGCTTCGGGGAAGAAGATGAGGAACAACTACAAGCGATACGTGGAACTGAGCAACAAGGCAGCCGTGCTCAATGGTCAGTGCCCCACGGTCCTAGTCCCCTGTGAGCAGAGGACTGGGCTCTTCATCCAGCTGGGGGGCAAAATCTGAAAGGGGTGGAGACCCCACTAGCTCTTGCCCGGGAAAGGCAGTGTCTGAGAGATGCCGCTCGTGTCCTACCACAGGTTACACGGACAACGGGGCTTACTGGAGGTCCCTGTATGAGACACCCACCTTTGAGGAAGACCTGGAGAGGCTGTATGAGCAGCTGCGGCCCCTGTACCTCAACCTGCACGCCTACGTACGCCGAGCCCTCTACAAAAAGTATGGAGCAGAGCGCATAAACCTCAAGGGGCCCATCCCTGCTCATCTGCTGGGTAAGGCAGGGACCAGGCAGGGCAGGGACCGGGCAGGGTGACCCACCTGTGCAGGAGGAGGGAGTAACTGGTCCCTTTTGCTCCCCTCTCCCCATCTCCCTCCTGCCCTGTGTCGTCCTCCTGCGCTTCCCAGGCAACATGTGGGCTCAGTCGTGGTCCAACATTTTCGAGCTGGTGATACCTTTCCCGAATGCCACCAAGGTGGATGCCACCCCAGCCATGAAAGAGCAGGTCAGTGCTTTTCCAGGCTGCTCTGGGGAAGTCCCTGGGGACCCAGCACCCTTTGGCTGTTGCCAAATGCTCTGGTGCTGCCAAAAAAATCCACACCTCACCTGTATTCTCTCCCCACCTGGACATGCCAAGGGCTGGATCCAGCTCTAGATGACCCCCAAAGATGCCCCTGCCCAGACCAACAAGGCTATCCCTGGATTCCCATCCTTCCCACAGCTGCCAGCACCCCCCCACAGCCCTCTCAGGTCTCTGCTCTGTCCCCAGGGCTGGACACCCAAGAAGATGTTTGAAGAGTCGGACCGTTTCTTCACCTCACTGGGCCTCATCCCCATGCCCCAGGAGTTCTGGAACAAGTCTATGATTGAGAAGCCATCAGATGGGCGGGAGGTGGTGTGCCATGCCTCAGCCTGGGACTTCTACAACCGCAAGGACTTCAGGTGCCCGTGGGGAGCAGGTGGTGGCCACAGCTGATGTGGTGCTGGGGCAGGAAGCAGCATCTTTGTAGAACAAGGGCACGTGGGCTGATGCCACCCGTGTGTCTTGCCCTTTGGCTGTGGCACTCCCACTATGGCACTGCCAAGGTGCTGGCACTGCTGGCAGGTGCCCCCATGGTGGATAGAGGGCAATCAATGCTCTCCCTGCCTTGCCCTGGAGAATGGAAAGCCCAATGGACAGGAACAGAGAAGGGGCAGAGTCAGCAGGAGATGCAGGAGAAGAGAGAGCAACCCCACGGAGCAGGACCAGCCCAGCCTGGCATCAGATGTGGGGTGGGAGCACATGCAAAGGGAGGACAAAGGGAAAAACAGCTCAGTGATGGTTCCCGGAGGTTTTCACACTCCCTTCTCCCCCAACCCCCATGTCCCCGTCCAGGATCAAGCAGTGCACGGTGGTGAACATGGATGACCTGATCACGGTGCACCACGAGATGGGCCACGTCCAGTATTTCCTGCAGTACAAGGACCAGCCCGTCTCCTTCAGGGATGGGGCCAACCCTGGCTTCCACGAGGCCGTGGGGGATGTCATGGCCTTATCTGTCTCCACCCCCAAGCACCTGCACAGCATCAACCTGCTGGATAAAGTCATGGAAAACGAAGGTGAGCTGGGAGGGGAGCACCACCGTGGGAACGGCTGGACGTGCAGAGGGTCAGGAGGGCTCGGGCAGGGTGCAAGGGGTCAGGGGTGGCTTTGCGTGCACGGAGGGGACAGGACCTGTTTGGCACACCCCCCTCTGGGGCAGAATGACCCACCCAGGGTGGAGAGGTGGGTGCAGCACCGCCTTGCTCACCCCTCCATGCCCTGAGCAGAGAGCGACATCAACTACCTGATGAGCATCGCCCTGGACAAAATAGCCTTCCTGCCCTTCGGGTACCTCATGGACCAGTGGCGCTGGAAGGTGTTTGATGGGCGGATCAAGGAGGACGAGTACAACAAGGAGTGGTGGAACCTCAGGTATGACTGAATTCACATCCGCTCTCTGGGGCAAGGCCTCAGCCACGGTCCCACTGGGTGTTTTCTCCCTGTGGTCCAGATGGCTGCAATGGGACACGATGGGATACACAATCCCCCCTTCCCATTTCCCCCCACCTTCTTGCTAACTCTCCTTCTCTGGTCCAGGATGAAGTACCAGGGCTTGTGCCCACCAGTACTGAGGTCTGAATATGACTTTGACCCCGGGGCGAAGTTTCACATCCCTGCCAATGTCCCCTACATCAGGTGAGCAAGCAGGGTGGGGCACGAGGGGCACCACTTGGACACAGAATCCCCAGTCCAGGTGCCAGTGGTGGCACCTCTTGTCTAGGCTAGTGGGATACCTGGTAACACCATGCAAAGGGTGCTGGGCAGCTCCAGGGACTCTGACAGAGCTTCTGAAGAGAAGGCTGGATTTGGGAGAATTTCCTCCTGTCTGAGGAAGATGGACTCACCCACAGAGACAAATATAAAACATGTTACAGGAGAAACAGCCTCAGCAGGTTGGGCTGAGGTGATGCAGGTGCACCTCCAAAGCCAGTGATGAGTATGAGGGGGGCCACATCCTCCCTTGCACAGCCACCAGCAGGGTCCATTCCCATCTCCTCACCCCTCTCCACCAGGTACTTTGTCAGCTTCGTGATCCAGTTCCAGTTCCACCAGGCTCTCTGTAAGGAAGCTGGGCACACGGGTCCCCTGCACACCTGTGACATCTACCAGTCCAAGAAGGCTGGGAAGATCTTGGGGTAGGTGTGTGGGCAGGGCAGAGCCGAGATATTTATGTCCTCAAATACCTTAAAGCCAGCCCAGAAAGACAGGAGGCAATACAGCCCTTGGTCATCCCTCCCCTCCCTGCCCAAGCATGGGATGCTCCAGCCCTGGCCCTGGGGTGTGGGCAGGGGGTACCATGGGCAGGGGGTACCTGGGGCAGGGGGCACCTTGGGCTGAGCGCTGGGGCTGCGATTGCAAAAGCAGCCACTAGATGGTAGCTGGGCCCCTGGCAGGTGGAAGGCTCCCTCCCTCCTCCTCCTCCTCCTCCTCCCAGCCCCCAGTTCCTTAGGGAAAACAACCCCCTTGCTTCAAGAAAAGCACCTGCAAAATTAACCCTTTCACTCAGGAGCTGCTCTGCATCAGGCTGGCTCCGCTGGAGGGCTCTAATCCATGCAAACCCCCCTTTCCCCACAAGTTAAACCTCCTTCCCTGTGCTCTGGGCTGGCAGCCCTGTGGTGCTGGGCATTCACACTGCACCCAGGGCTGCTGATGCCGAGAGCCCCAAGGGAAGGGGAAGGGCTGGTGGCCAAGGGGGAGATGGGGAACCCACTGGAGCTGATTTGTCCTGCCACAGGGATGCCCTGAAGCTGGGTTTCAGCAAGCCATGGCCCGAGGCCATGAAGCTCATCACGGGGCAGCCCAACATGTCAGCAGAGGCCCTGATGAGCTACTTCGAGCCACTCATGACGTGGCTGGAGAAGGAGAACAAGAAGAATGGGGAGGTCCTGGGCTGGCCCGAGTACAGCTGGACTCCTTACTCAGGTATGCACGGCTCAGCCAAGCACAGCAGGTCCATGATGTATCATCCAGCTCAGGATGAGATGGATCTGTCTTGGTGACTCTTGGCCACCCCAAAAACCACAGGGTAGTTGGATGCTTCTCCTTGATTTCTCATGGAGCTGAGTCTAAAGGGCATCCAAGAGACCAGCAAGGGAGAGCTGGTGACCCAACCTGCCACAGCCCAGAGCCACACCAACCATGCCTCTCATTTCTCCCTTTGCCAGCCACTCCAGATGACTCTGACAAAACTGATTTCCTGGGAATGTCCCTGACCAAAAGTCAAGCCACGGCAGGTGGCTGGGTCCTGCTCGCCCTGGCACTCGTCTTCCTGATCACCACCATCTTCTTTGGCATCAAGTTCTGCTCATCCAGGAGAAAGGCCTTCAAATCCAGCTCAGAAATGGAACTGAAATAAGGCAGCCATTGGCAGGGCAGCACGGACAGGGTGCAAGCATGGGCACTTGGCCAGGCTGGCAGCCATGCCATGGGCACACTTGCCAACAAAGCCATGGGTTTCCACAGCCCAGGACTCCTCTCTCCTATCAGGTCAGACATTTCTTTCCACTATGCAAGAGCCAAAGCAGAGAAGAGCTATTTATTTGTCAATGTCTGCAGCAGGGGAAAGAGAAATTCCGGCGCCGGCAGGCACGGAGCCGTCACGAGCTGCCCCTGTGCCCAGGGCTGGAGCTGGTCCAGCCTGGTCACCCACCAGCCAACTCTGACCTGTGGGCAAAGCCACAGAGACTTGAGTGACAGAGGACAGTTTGGGGAGGGACGGAGCACGTTCTCCCCCGGGTTTGCCTCTGCCGGGCTGTTCGCTTGCATGGATGAAAAATAAAAACCCATGTCTTGGCACCCTCCGAGCAGCAGCTCAGCTCCTTCTTGCAGGTGGGCTGGGACTTCTGTGGGACAGACAGGGCTCTGGAGCTGCCACCCCAACCCGGCGCGAGCACAGATCCCGGGGGACCAGCCTGGCTTTGAGGCGACACACCTGCAGCACCCAGCTTCCCCCATCCCCAGCGTGAGAGCTCAGCATCCCCTCGCAGCATCTCCATCCTCCCCTGAATCGCGGCTCCCATCACAGCTGACAGCTCGTGGGTTCCCTGCGAAGCACGTGCCTAAGGAAGGGGCTGGATCAGGGCCAGCAATCCCCAAAGTCCAGGCGTGAACTGTTCAAAGGGTTGGGGTGGGGGTGTCACCAAGGCCGAGCCGGGACAGGGCTGGAGCTGTCACTGCTGTGGCTCCGGCACCCGATGGGACACATTTACGTAAGAGCCAGGGAGGGGGGTCCAAGGTCAGCGATCGCCTCCCGCCCTCCAGCTCCTGATTATCT
The DNA here is from genome assembly GCA_013396755.1 of Sclerurus mexicanus. Classification (NCBI taxonomy): domain Eukaryota; kingdom Metazoa; phylum Chordata; class Aves; order Passeriformes; family Furnariidae; genus Sclerurus; species Sclerurus mexicanus. The sequence continues at coordinate 212,768 of VWZF01005471.1, read as the reverse complement.
TGGGATCAGCCGTGCTTGAGAGCCCCCACCCAGCTCCCCCCTCCCCGGCCCGACTTTCTTCTGCTTCTGTAAATAAAACTTCCTATTTGTCCTGCGGTGATTAGGTGCAAAACTAATCCCAGGCTGGGGATTATTGCAGCCTTAAAGAGCTGTGATCTGCTGCAGCCCCGAAGCAGCAGGGGAAATGAGGGGATCTGGGATGATGCAGCCGCCCCGCTCCCACCCCACGGCCGGTGCCCTCGGTCAGGTCTTAACACCGGGAACGGGAGCGGCTCCTGGCACCTGGCAGAGGGGCAGGAGGGACGTGTCTGCCCGCCCACGCCCCGGGCTTTGTTTGCTTTCCATCCTCCTCGGAGCCCAGGATGCCCAACAGGGAGGTGACACCCCGAGCAGACCCGGGGAGCAGCAGCCCCTGAGCCCGGAGCTCACCCCGTGTCCTTCCCACGGCCACGTCCTGGTGTCTCTGCTTTACATCCCGGCACACCGGGCGCCCTCCTCGCTCCCCTTCCCGCCGGGGTGATGCTCACGGAGCAGAGACCTGGCACGGTGAGGGCTGGGTTTGGTGCCAAGTGTATTTTGAGCCTGGGAAAGCAGGCTGGTGCAGGTGTGCTCCAGCCAGCTCAGCTCCTCACCGGTAATTTTGGAGCTCCCTGGCTCCTCGCTGCCCCATCAGTGGAGGAAAAGAGGTCTCCGAGATCATCAAGATCCGGCAAGTTCCGTGAAAATTGCTTTCTGGAGGAGAGGATTGGGGGAAAAAATAGAAAAGAGCCACACTGAACGCTGTCGCTCAGGGACTGCAAGGCAGGCTCAGCCCTAGTTAGACATCAGAGAATCCACAGAGAGGAGTCTGCCCTGCAGTGGACACGGGACACAGCTACAGGGGTGAGTGATGGGTGCGCTCGGCTGTGGCCCCTGCCCAGAGGCAGACACACAATCCAGGCCCACCGTCCCTGCAGGAGACAGAGGCAGACACCAGGTTACCTCCAGCGCAGGTCCAAGGTCCGTGCAGCAGGTGGGATTGGACACCAGCCAGCCCTCAACACGGCTCCAAGGTCCACACAGCAGATGGGACGGGGTTGGACACCAGGTTACCTCCAACAGAGGTCCGAAGTCCAACCAGGAGATGGGGCTGGACGCAAAGTCCAGCCCAAGGGGAGGCTGAAGGTCCCACCTTGAGCTCAACTGGAGCTGCCGGACTGGGCGAGGGGGTTGTGGGTGAAGCTTTTGAGGGCAGAGCGGGCTGGCTGGTGCCCCGAGGGCTCTGCCAAGCCGGCAGCAATGTTTTACAAGACACCTTTAAACCGAGGATGATTTCCCTTCCCCGCTGCGATAACATCTGGAGAGATTTTGCTGCCTTCTGGCTCCTGCATCATGCTTGCTGCTGAAATTAGGAGGCTCAGCAAAATCACTCCCTAAGGAGAAAAAAACGAAACGTAAAAGCAGAAAAGAGGAAGAGATTCCCCCTCGATTCACAGAACTCCTAGAGGGGAGCTCAGGAAGCAGCGGGTAACCAGGCTTGGGGGGGAGCTGCTCTGCACCCCCCTGCCTGTACGTGCAGCTCCCACAGAAGAGATTTGCTTTAAAACCACGTGAATTGAAAGGAAGAAATACTCTGGGCTCCCTTCACCAGCTCACACACCCTTTGGGCACCACACAAGCCCATTTTCCATTCTTTGAGGTTCATCATCCGCCACAGGAAGGTGGCTGGGGGGGTTCCCACACCCCGTGGCCCCTCGGTGCTGGCAGGGTCTGGCCAAGCCAGGGCTATTCTTAGCCGGCGGGTGGCCAGGCAGGAGCAGACAGGGTGCACAGGGCTGCGTTCCTCACATTCCCCTTCCCCAGGGACAAGGAGCGCCTGGAAATATGCAGCCACAGCCTGGCAGCAGCTGGGGGCCGTCAGAGGGGGCCACCCCGGGCGGGGGAGAGCAGGGAGGTGGCACTGGGGACATCTCAGGGGACAGCAGAAGTGTGGGAGGGATGTGGGGAGCTGTGGCAGGGACTGGGGGATGCCCCACGCCTGCAGCTCATGGCTTCGGTCCCTGCGAGCCCTGGCTGGCACCATCCTTCCCTCCCCGCTGCTCCAGCAGGGCTGAGGGGGGTGAAGGTGAATTTGGGGGTGAGTGGCAAGTGGGAGACCCCCTATTCTGCCCTCTGAGCAAGCTCAGACTCCCCCCAGCCCCGTGGCTGAGCTAGAATTCCCTGCCAGGGGGGACAGGGCCAGATCCACCTCAAAAGCACCCCTACCCCCACAATGTCCACCCTCGATGGAGGACTGGGGAGTGCCACCCGAGCCTGTGAATGCTTTGCACCAGCACCCAGCCGGGTCCCACCCTCAGCAGGGGCTGCACCCCCAGCCCCACAGAGCCCCCATGCTGCATCCCTCCATCCCATTTCCTCGGGGCGTCCCAGCAGCAGGACCCCAAAGCAGGCTCTGCCCATGTCCCAGCGCTGGTGGGCACCGTTCCCACCCCTCGGGGCTCCTCCCTGAGCTGCCACTGTCCCACCGAGGCCTCGGAGGTGACAGGGAGAGAATTGCCCCAGGTTGAAAGTGCTGGGAGAACGCGGCCATGCCCTTGGCACTCAGTCCCTGTCCCCCTTGCCCAGGAGGTTCTGCAGACCCGCTGCAGCCGCTGCCAGCCCCCCTCTCCCACAGACGCATCCTGCCCTTCCCTGCTCCTCCCTGCAGCATCCCTGTGAGTTATTGCAGCCCGGGCGCCCCATCCATCCTCCTGGCAGGTGAGTCACGAGCCTGCCCCGTGCCTCAGTTTCCCCCGCTGTGCAGTGAGGACAGGCAGGATGCCAGGGTGGCTGCTATGAACCAAGTGGGCGCATCCCAGACCAAGGTCTCCGGGGTCTTTCCCTCCACTTCCAAGTGGGAAGTGGCCCTTGTGAGGAAACAACATCCGTGACTTGGTTTAATGTTAGTCCTTCCCAGGTTTGCAGCGCCCCTGGGCCGGTGTGGTGGAAGGCCCAGGCTGCTGAGGGTTCATTTTGGTCGCACGTTTTTCATTTTGCCCTTGTTTGTTTGGGGTGAGGTCTTTTTTGGTTTGTTTTTATACATACCGAACAGTGTGGAGGTGAGAGCTTGGAAAAACATGTCAGGATTCGGAGCGGTGGGGCGGAGGAGGGAGACAGGACGAGGAGCATCCTTCCCCCTGCGAAATAAATTTACAGCCTCAATCCCTCCCTCCCCTGTCATATCCCTGGAGCATCTTCCAAAAGTGAAGGGCAAAGCAGGGACATGAGCCGTGCCAGGCAGCCGGACACCCGAGCGTGTCTGGGGACAGTCCTGGTGGCTGGAAGCAGCTTTGGGGACCACGAGAGCCCCGTCTCTCCCTTCCCAGCTGTGTTTGCAGTGTGGCTCTAATTACAGAAATGTGGAGAAATGTCGTCTCTCAGTTGGCAAACATTTCTCCTGGCAAGCACCAGCCGACAGCTGCCGTGCCGGGATTCCAGTGGGCTCCCATCCCCTCTGCCCCACACCTCCCACCCCAAATCCACACCCCATTTCACGGCTGTGCCCACTCGCCCGATGTGCCTGTGCCTGCCCAGGGCAGCCCCTCAGCGGGTAGGTGGCAATTCCTGCACAGATTCTAATTCCCTGCACTCCCAGGTGGCTCCTTAGGCACTTGTGCTGCAGGAGCGGGGAGCGGGAGGACACCCTTGGGAAGCACCCAGGTCTCCTTTGCCCTTGGAAACTAGGTGGTTTCCCACTGATTCCCCGGGGTGTGGGAAGGAACAAAAGAAGGGGAAAGGAGCAAAACCTCAGAAACACTCAAGAAGGAGGAGGAGGAGGCAAGGAAAGAACTGAGTGAGGGAGGAGGAGGAGGAGAGCAGGGCAGGGAGAGAGAGGATTACTGCTCAGTTGAATTAGAGGGAGCCCTTCAGCTGCCTCGAACAGCAGGAGAATTTGCCCAAAGACCCCAATTTTCCCTGTTTGGGATAAAATGTAAGCACGGGATTAACTGCAAACGTATGCTTAAAGCCCAGGGAATTGAAAGAACTCTGGGCATAAAGTGCTCCGAAGAGGGCAGGGAGGCAGGGCATGGATATGTGGATGACTCGGCTCTGGAGGGATGCACTGGGGGAACTGGGAGAGCTGGGGCAGGGGGAGGGGGGGGGAAGAGCCATGGGTGCACTGGGAGGCTCCTGGAGCTTAGTGAATAATAACCTGAAAGGGAATGACATGACTCAACTCCATCTGCGAGGGCTGTGTGGGGAAGAGGGCTGGGAAGAGAGGCTCTTCCATCAGCCACATCATGGGATGAGACTCCCTGGCAGGAGAAAGGGGGATCAAAGTGGCCCCACTGCCATGCCCGGAGCCGGACAAGCCTTCCTGGGGTCAGTGCATGGCCCCAGCCCTGGCAGAGGGGCTGGGGAACCTGGGGCTGTGCCCTGCCCCATGCCCAGAGCCCCACTCTGCAGACCCACTCCCCGCAGGGGAGGGCTGCGAGCCAGCACGTGCCCTTATCGTCAGACACATCCGTGTCCACGTGACGTGTCCATGAACATCCCGGACTGATTTATGGGATGAGAGGAGGGCAGGAGGCCAACCTTAAATCCTGACTGCCTGGTGATTAATAATCATAATTATTATCATATTAGCTGTAGTAATAATGGTTTGCTTTCCCCTGCAGAACTGGGCATCCAGGAATCTCGGCGAGGTTTCGCCAGGCCAAGTGACCAATGTCCCTGTTTTCTAGCGAGGAAATTGCGGCACAGAGCTGTCTCCCTTGAGTCACACAGTATATCAACAAGAAAACAGAGAAGGCAGGAGTCTGGACTCTGTGTCCCTCTCCCTCCCCCATGCTATTAAGCTGCATCTGTGTAATATAGAGCAAAACATCCTCCACAACTCACAGTAAATCACGGCAGAGGCAGTGTGCAGAGTGGATGGGGGGAGATAATGGGTTTTTCACCCTCTTCAACAATAGAACAAGTTTTTCTCCGCTGGGGAAGGCTGACTTCTCTGAGAGACAGAGATAAAAGCAGCACTGAGGCTCTGAAATGGGCCTGAAAGGGCACCTGCCTCTGCTCATCCACTTGCATTGCTGGCCCAGGGACAGGAGGCAACTCGGGCAGGGGTCAAGAGCCCCATGGGCATGGCCTGGTCCCCATGTGCATTGCTGAGGTGCACTGGAATATTAATTGAAAATCCCAGCAAAACACTCCTGCTGATGATAATGGACCATAATCCTCTTAGACCAATTTCATGCCTGAAAAATCATGCATAACCAAATAATAATAGAAAGCCCCTCGGTGGACACTGTCCTTAACAGTGGGCACAGGAGAAGAGGGTCGTCCAGGGGGATTTCTCAGGAAGGAAAGGGAGCTGGTCCCCTTGGCCCCAACCCCTGAGGAACACGGAGAGGTGGGCAGGAGAAGAGCTGAACTTGGGGCTAGGTCTGAACATCTGCTCTAGCAGGGCAGCATCATCGTGGGACCCCGATGTGCCACAGAGAGCTGGGGGTCCACTGCGACCCCAAAGAGCCGATGGGAATGTCTGTGGTCCCAGAACCCTGGCACCTCCTGGATTCTCCTTGTCCATCAGATCTCCCAGGACCCCCTGGACCCTCCGTGTCCCGCAGAGTTTTCAGAACCCCCGTGACGCAACTTGTCCCTCAAGGATGCTTCGTGCCCGCAGAGCCCTGTGCCAGGCCGGGTCCCACCGTGCCCAAGCGCCCCCCAAAAAGGCAGCCAGCACCCCTCCCGCCTCGCCCGCCCCTT